>JAJPUD010000947.1:469611-492608 GCA_023553655.1 Myrmecobius fasciatus
AGTAGGTAGTGAAGAAACCAAATTATCACTCTTTGCAGATGACATGATGGTATACTTAGAGAATCCTAGAGACTCAACTAAAAAACTACTAGAAACAATTCACACCTTTAGCAAAGTGGCAGGATACAAAATAAATCCACATAAATCATCAGCATTTTTATATATTACCAATAAAGTTCAGCAGCAAGAGATACAAAAAGAAATTCCATTCAAAATAACTGTTGATAGTATAAAATATTTGGGAATTTATCTGCCAAGGGATAGTCAGGAACTATATGAACTAAATTACAAAACACTTTCCACACAAATCAAATCAGACCTAGTCAATTGGAAAAACTTAAAATGCTCATGGGTAGGACGAGCGAATATAATAAAAATGACAATACTACCCAAACTAATTTACTTATTTAGTGCCATACCAATCAAACTCCCAAGAAATTATCTTACAGATCTAGAAAAAATAGTAGCAAAGTTCATTTGGAAAAACAAAAGGTCTAGAATTTCAAGAGGATTAATGAAAAAAAAGGCTGAAGATGGTGGACTTGCTGTACCAGATCTAAAACTATATTATAAAGCAGCGGTCATCAAAACCATTTGGTACTGGCTAAGAAATAGAGTAGTCGATCAGTGGAATAGGATAGAATCACAAGACAAACTAGGCAATAACTATAGCAATTTGGTTTTTGATAAACCCAAAGACCCCAGCTTTTGGGATAAGTATTCACTATTTGACAAAAACTGCTGGGAAAACTGGAAACTAGTGTGGAAGAAATTAGGGCTTGACCCACATCTAACACCACATACCAAGATAAGATCTAAATGGGTTCATGATCTGGATATAAAGAGTGATACTATAAGTAAATTAGAGGAATGTAATATAGTTTACCTCTCAGACCTATGGAGATGGAATAAATTTATGTCCAAAGAAGAACTGGAACTCTTAATTGAAAACCAGATAGATAACTTTGACTATATTAAGTTAAAAAGTTTTTGTACAAACAAAATCAATGCAGACAAGATTAGGAGGGAAGCAATAAATTGGGAAATCATCTTTACATTTAAGGGTTCTGATAAAGGTCTCATCTCTAAAATATATAGAGAATTGTCTCATATTTATAAAAATTCAAGCCATTCTCCAATCAATAAATGGTCAAAGGATATGAACAGACAATTTTCAGAGGATGAAATTAAAACTATTTATAGTCATATGAAAAGGTGCTCCAAATCACTATTGATCAGAGAAATGCAAATCAAGACAACCCTGAGATACCACTTCACACCTGTCAGATTGGCTAAAATGACAGGAAAAGTTAATGATGAATGTTGGAGGGGATGTGGGAGGGCTGGGACACTGATGCATTGTTGGTGGAGCTGTGAACGGATACAGCCATTCTGGAGAACAATTTGGAGCTATGCTCAAAAAGTTATCAAACTGTGCATACCCTTTGACCCAGCAGCATTTCTATTGGGCTTATATCCCAAAGAAATCATAAAGGAAGGAAAAGGCCCCACATGTGCAAGAATGTTTGTGGCAGCCCTTTTTGTAGTGGCTAGAAACTGGAAATTGAATAGATGCCCTTCAATTGGAGAATGGCTGAATAAATTATGGTATATGAATGTTATGGAATATTATTGTTCTGTAAGAAATGACCAGCAAGATGATTTCAGAAAGGCCTGGAGAGACTTACATGAACTGATGCTGAGTGAAATGAGCAGAACCAGGAGATCATTATACACGGCAACAACAGTACTATATGACGATCAATTCTGATGGACATGGCTCTCTTCAACAATGAAATGTTTCAAACCACCTCCAATTGTTCACTGAAGAAAGCCATATACACCCAGAGAGAGGGATGCGAAATGTGGACCACAACATAACATTCTCATACTCCTTGATTGATGTTTGCTTACATTGTGTTTCCTTTATCTGATATATCGTTTGTGTAGATAAGATTTTTCTTGCACACCAATGATAAGTTTGGAAATATGTATACATATATTCGATTTGCCAATATTTTAACATAATTAACATGTAGTGGATATCCTGCCATCTAGGGGAGGGATGGGGAGTTGGGGGAAAAAAAATTTGTAACGGAAAGCTATGTAAGGGTTATTGTTGAAGAATTACCCACACATATGTTATGCAAATAAAAAAAATGACACAATTCTGCCTAAATTGATATATTTGTTCCGTACTATACCAAACTACCAAAACATTAATTTATAGAACTAGAAAAAATAATAACAAAATTCATCTGGAAGAACAAAAGATCAAGAATATCAGGGAAATTAAGGAAAAAAAATTACAAAGGATGATGGCTTAGCAGTACCAAACCTTAAAGCTGTATTCTAAAGCAGCAGTCATCAAAACAATTTGGTACTGGCTAAGAAATAGAATGGTAGATCAATGGAATAGATTAGATACACGTGACAATAATCAAGACCTATAGCAATCTAATATTTTATACCCCCCCCCCCCCCAAACTCCAGCTTCTGGGATAAGAACTCAGTATTTCATGAAAATTATTGGGAGAACTGGAAAATAACATTTCAGAAACTTGGTATAGACCTACATCTCACCCCCCCTACTACAATAAGATCAAAATGGATACTTGATTTGAGCATAAAGGATGATACCATAAACAAATTAGGAGAACAAGGGATAATTTGCCTATCAGATTTTTGGAGAATGGAGGAATTTATGACCAAAGAAGAACTAGAGAACATTATGAATGGTAAAATGGATAACTTTGATTACATTAAATTAAAGGTTTTGCACAAACAAAACCACAGAAACAAGATTAAAAGGGAGTTACAAAGCTGGGAAAAAATCTTTACAGCCAGTATTTGTGATAAAGATCTCACTTCTAAAATAAATAAAGAACTGTCAAATTTGTAATAATGCAATCATTCCCCAATTGAAAAATAGTGAAAGGATAGGAACAGACAACTTTCAGATGACATTTAAAGTCATCTATAGTTATATGAAAAAATGCTCTAAATCACTATTGATTAGAGAAATACAAATAAAAAAAAAACCTTTGAGATACCACCTTACACCTCTGAGATTGGTTAAGATAATGATAAATGTTGGAAGGGATGTGGGAAAACTGGGATACTAATGCATTATTGGTGGAGTTCTGTCTCATTAGAAATTTCCTCTATGACCCCTGAAGATGATATATTTCTGAGAAAATAAATGTGCCACTTCCCAGTATATGTAAACACCATATCCTTGTTTAGTACCTTATGATTAGTGGCATGTTTAGGCAGCAAGGTGGCTTAGAGGATAGAGCATCAGGCCTGGAGTCAGGAAGACTTGAATTCAAATCTGGATTCAGACACTCCCTAGTTGTGTGACACTGGGCAGGCCATTTATTCTTTGCTTGCCTCTCTTTCCTTTTTTTTTTTTTTTAAGCTTTTTATTTGTATAACATATGTATGGGTAGTTCCCCAACCTTGATCTTTACAAAGCTTTCCAATACAAATTTTACCCCCAGTCCCCTCCCCTCCCCTAGATGGCAGGAAGTCCACTACATGTTAATAATGTTGAAATGCTTGAGAAGTTATGCAAGAAAAATCCTATCTACAAGAAAAAAAAAGAATCAGAGAAAGGCAACACAATGCAAGCAAATGTCAATAGAGATCATGAAAATGTTACGTTGTGGTCCATATTTCATGTCCCTCTTTCTGGGTGTATATGGTTTTCTTCAGTGAACAATTGGAACTGGTTTGAGACAATTCTTTATTGCAGAGAGCCATGTCCATCAGAATTGATCATCATGTAATACTGTTGTTGCTGTGTATGATGATCTCCTGGTTCTGCTCGTTTCATTCAGCATCACTTCATGCAAGTCCCTCCAGGCTTCTCTGAAATTGTCCTGCTGGTCGTTTCTTACAGAGCAATAATATTCCATGACATTCATATACCATAATTTATTCAGCCACTCTCCAATTGATGGGCATCCCTTCAGTTTCCAGTTTCTAGCCACTACAAAAAGGGCTGCCACAAACATTCTTGCACATGTGGGTCCCTTTCCCTCCTCTAAGATCTCTTTGGGATATAGGCCCAGTAGAAACACTGCTGGGTCAAAGGGTATGCACAGTTTGACAACTTTTTGAGCATAGCTCCAAATTTGCCTCTCTTTCCTTAAATGTGAAGTGGGGATAATAGTACCTATATCTCAAGATTGTTGTGAGGATTAAATGAGATAATCTTTAGTAAGTGTTTAGCACAGTACCTGAAATATAGTTGGTACTACATAAAAGGTAGCTATTATTATTACCATTCTTATTTTTTTCTTGATATCCATCAAAATTTATACTCAGCTATTTTTTCATCAGAAATGCTTAGAAGTGTTGTAGTTAGTTATAGATCCATTTTCCTCCCTCTGTATGATTATACTCTCTTTTGCTGGATAAATTATTCTAGATTCTAAGCCTATATCATTTGCTGTCTGGAATAACATATTCTAAACCCTCTACTCTTTGATAGTGGTGACTGCTAAACTTTGTGTAATCCTTATGGCTCCCTACTGCTTACATTCTTTTTTTCTGGATTCTTATAGTATTTTTTTCTTTGACCTGGAAGCTCTGACTTTTGGCCATAATTTTCTTGGGAATTTTCATTTGGTTTTTTTTTTTAGGAAATTTTATGTGTGTGTATATATATGTTTGAACAGTTTTGTAATTTCTTGATAGGAGGTATCTAGATATTTTTTTAATCACACAATTCAAGTCGTCTAGTGATTCTTCAATGATCTCTCCTGGATCTATTTTCCAGGGTAATTGTTTTTGCACTGAAGTACCTTGAATTTTCTTTGATTTTCTTCAGTCTTATTACTTTTTTTAAAAATAGTTCTCATTGTCTTTCAGAGTCATTAGCTTTTGTTAGCTCTAGTATAATTTTCAGGGAATTTGTTGGAGGCAGTTTTATGCTTCTTGCACCAGGCTGTTGATTCTCTTTTCAAATTTTTCTTCCATAGATTTTATTTTCTTTTTCCATTTTTTCTCTTATACTTTCATTTGCCTTAAAAAAATTAGCTCTTTTCCCCCCAGACTTTTGTTTCATATATTCTAGAAATTCTAGCTGACTTTGTGTCCAAGATGTTTTCCTTTAGGCCTTTACTTCTAAATGTCTTAGTCATTTTTTTCTTTTGGGTTTATTTCTTAAATATTCATTACCACAAGAACTCTGTATGATAGGATTATTTTTTGTTTGCTTATTTTCTCAGCTTATTTCCTAACTTTGGATTTTGTGTTATAGCCTGTGTTTTTTTAATTTAAAAATTAATTTTTATTTAAGCTTTTTATTTGCAAAACATATGCATGGGTAATTTTTCAACATTGACCCTTGCAAAGCTTTCTGTTACAAATTTTTCCTTCTTACCCCCTCCCCCCTCCCCTAGATGGCAGGAAGTCTAATACATGTTAATAATGTTAAAATACTTGATAAATCGAATATGTGTATACATATTTATACAGTTATTTTGCTGTACAAGAAAGATCGGATCTACAAGAAGAAAAAAATCTGAGAAGGGAAACATAATGCAAGCAAACATCAATAGAGAGCATGAAAATGCTATGTTGTGATCCACATTCATATCCTTCTCTCTGGGTGTATATGGCTTTCTTCATCACTGAACGATTGGAACTGTTTGAAAAATTTCATTGTTGAAGAGAATCATGTCCATCAGAATTGATCATCATATAGTATTGTTGTTGCTGTGTATAATGATCTCCTGGTTCTGCTCATTTCACTTAGCATCAGTTCATGCAAGTCTCTCCAGGCCTCTCTGAAATCATCCTGCTGGTCGTTTCTTACAGAACAATAATATTCCATAACATTCATATACCATAATTTGTTCAGCCATTCTCCAATTGATGGACATCCACTAAGTTTCCAGTTTCTGGCCACTACAAAAAGGGCTGCCACAAACATTTTTGCACATGTGGGTCCCTTTCCTTCCTTTAAAATCTCTTTGGAATATACGCCCAATAGAAACACTGCTGGGTCAAAGAGTATGCACAGTGTGATAACTTTTTGAGCATAGTTCCAAACTACTCTTCAGCAATCCGTTCCACCTATGGTTTTTTAAATTTTATTTTCCCTACAGAGAATACTTAATTTTTTTCTTTTTTTTTTAGTAAAGCTTTTTTTTTTTTTTTTTGCTTTTTTCGGAGGCATTTGGGGTTAAGTGACTTACCCAAGGTCACACAGCTAGGATGTGTTAAGTGTCTGAGGTCAAATTTGAACTCAGGTCTTCCTGACTTCAGGGCTGGTGCTCTATCCACTGTGCCACCTAGCTGCCCCTTTAGTAAAGCTTTTTATTTTTATTTCATCCATTATGCATGGATAATTTTTCAACACTGACCCTTACAAAACCTTGTGATCCAAATTTTCCCCTCCTTCTCCCCACTCCTTCCCCTAGATGGCAAGTAATCCAGTATATGTTGAACATGTTAAAATATGTTAAATCCAATATATGTGTACATATTTATACAATAATCTTGCTGCACAAGAAAAGCCAGATCAAAAAGGAAAAAAATGAGAAAGGAAACAAAATATAAGCAAACAACAAAAGTGTTGTGATCCACACTTAGTTCCCATAGTCCTCTCTCTGAGTGTAGTTGGCTTCTTTCATCACAAGATCATTGGAACTGACCTCAATCATTTCATTGTTGGAAAGAGTCACGCCCATCAGAATTGATCATTATATAACATATCTTGTACAGTGATCTCCTGGTTCTGCTCATTTCACTTAGTCTCTCCAGGCCTCTCTAAAATCACCTTCCTGATTGTTTCTTATAGAACAATAATATTCCATAACATTCATATACTATAATTTATTCAGCCATTCTCCAATTGAAGGGCATCCATTCAGTTTCCAGTTTCTAGCCACTACAAAAAGGGCTGCCACAAACATTCTTGCACATGTGGGTCCCTTTCCCTCCTCTAAGATCTCTTTGGGATATAGGCCCAATAGAAATACTGCTGGGTCAAATGGTATGCACAGTTTGATAACTTTTTGAGCGTAGTTCCAAATTGCTCTCCAGAATGGTTGGATCTGTTCATAGTTCCACCATCAATGTATTAATGTCCCAGCTTTCCCACATCCCCTCCAACATTCATCATTTTCTTTTCCTGTCACCTTAGCCAATCTGACAGGTGTGTAGTGGTATCTCAGAGTTGTCTTAATTTGCATTTCTTTGGCCAATAGTGATTTAGATCACCTTTTCATATGGCTAGAAATGGTTTTAATTTCTTCATCTGAAAATTGTCTATTCATATCTTTTGACCATTTATCAACTGGAGAATGGCTTGAATTCTTATAAATTTGAGTCAGTTCTCTACATATTTTAGAAATGATGTATAGCCTGTGTTAATTGGAACTCTGTGCACTTCTGGGGAGAATGTCTGGACTCAATATTTGTCCTTTTGTGTTCTTTTGCTGTTTTCTTGGGGTATGTTATTGTGTTGTATTATTTCAAGATCTCAAAGACAACTCAGACTTTCAGTGCTCCTAATGTGTTCTGATTTAGGGAAAAAATCTGATTACGTCCTTCCTAGTCTGAGTTTTGCCATTTCTTTACCTGGATATAAGTCTGAGCAACACTCTTGTGGGATTTCCCCTTTTGGAGTTTCTATAAACTAGTGGTGGATTCAGGCATTATCAGCCATGTGTGGAAAGCTTTACAGAATTACAGAACTGTAAGTTTCCTTTCGGTCTGTTATTTCTGTCTGGTATTCCAATATAGATTTCAAACTGGACTGGGCATTTGAACTGAGATCCTCAATAACTTTTTGACAAAGGACTAGAAAATATGCCAGATGAAGTCCTTTCATTGTTTGCATCTAAATTTGTTTCTAGCTCAGTAAATAACCTAGGGCTTAACACAGCTAGGTGCAAACCTCTCTCATTTTTCCCTTGATATGTGACTCAGAATTGATTACTGAAAAACAGAACTAATTATTAACCATCTGTTTCCTTAACTTGATCCTGGAACTTCTTATTCTAGTGCATAGCTTAAGCCCTCTTTCTATTCCTGTGTGCTCAATTTGTGGTACCAAACCTCTCCACCTCTCTGTGTTTTGCTCTGGCTTGCCCAAGGACTCCTTTTTTGGTCTCTTTTGGATTTCTACATCAGGATTTCATCCAGTACATTTTCTAGATCTTTATTGAAAAATTCTCAAGATGGACTAAGACATTTTGACTCTGTTTTCTGATATAATAGCTTTGTGAAGAAAAAATATGAATAGGGGGATTTCTGGCAGCTTGAAAAGAGAAAAATGTTTGTGAAGGTTGTGGAGACAGTTCACAGAATCACAGAACTTCAGAAATGAATGGACTTCATCTGGTTGTACCTGCACAGGAATACATTTTGGAACACTCCCAGCAAGGAATCATTTGGCTTCTGCCTGAAAAATCTTCTCAGAAGGGGATTCTGCTCCTAGAGAAGTTCATTCCATTCTTGGACAAAACTAAATGCTACAATATCTTTCATTTTAGTGACCTGGTACATGTCTCCCTGCCTAGTATCCCATTTTTAAAGTTGAAAAGTAGTTAATGTTGACCACACAAGAACCTGAGTGAACTCTGTCTGCTTGGTTGTGCTCAGTTCCTCATTATTCTGGGCAAGTACAGTGATGTCTTTTCTTTCCCATTGTCTTACATGCTGCTCATTAAGTGGCTGCAGTGTTTGCCAGTGTTCGTTTTGCAAGTTGATGACTGGGTTTTTGCTGCTTCTCATTATAATTGATATAGACATCTCTTTCTGGAAGAGTGCATGCAATTCTCTTCCCTTTGCAGAATTAACCAAGAAAGGAAGACCCTCTGTAGTAGAAAGTCATTGATGCTGATCCTGGCATGACTCACTGGATAGATCCTATTTCTTTGTGGCTTAATAATTATGATTTTTTTTTGAAGTTTTGAAAATAAATCCTATTCAAGATATGTCTCTAACTTTTTGGGCTGTTAAAGTTCTGAACAATTTTCTTTCTGTGGTCATATGTATGGATTCTACTGGTCTGAGTTCTAGCTGGAGCTTTAACAAAAAAGATCAGTCTTTATTGTGATTAAACATTAATAATTATTAAATAATTTGTATCCAAGAAAAAAACATTTAAGGGTGTGTATGTATGTGTGTGTCTGTGTATCTAAGGAGATGGGAAGACAAGGATTGGGAATATGATATCCAAAATTGTCTTGAACATTTTAAGGCAAAAGATTTAAAATCATACTGTTTTATACCATGCCATAAGTCTATTGCTTAGTACAGCAAAAATAGAAGAGTGGCCTACTCTTCTATTATGAGATTCTAATATACTAGGATGGGAAAGAATTAATAGAGGATGAAAGAGTAAGTGAAGTTTTTCTTCTCTGCTATGCTCAAAGACCATAAGAGCTAGAGCATCTAGGTGAAGAGTTCTTGAGTTTTTGTATCATTATGTCTAAACATTACTTCAAGGCAACCAGCTACAGAAAGATATTCTATGTAAATAGTTGAGTACTTGCTTCTGACCTGGAATGGAATGTCTATGTGAGTATTAAACATCATCCTTTGTCAATTCTAAATTTAATTGTTCTCTTAGGTGATGGGGAATGTTAGATGAATTCTTTTTTAAGGCTTTGTTTAGACTTTTGCATTTATTGAAAAATCTCAAGGAGTTATAGTTAAATATCTAATTTAAAATCCATGTGAAAAATGCCCCGTTGAGACACAGCCATTTATTTATAGAAGGAAGTAGAAATGTAAGCAGGAACAAAAATCAAGAAACAAATCACAAATCACAATGGATTCATCTTTATTTTGTGTTTTTGTTTTGTTGGTCTAATATTCTTTGATGTTTTGTGGGCCAATATTTGAAGGCATTAAAGTTCCAATTTCCATGTAAAAACAAACAAAAAAAGCTACTCATTAAATGGCTATATAAGTGACTGTAGAAATCTTTAATGTAAATAATTCTTTTCATTATATAACTATGGGCCTGACATGACTAAAATCTGGAAATGCAATACCTCTATCCAGGAAAAGCCTGATGTAACAAAGTTTGCTTAAAAGCAGATATTAGGTCAAATATTTTAAGGGAATTCCATTACATTAACTTTTGTGTATAAAGTAAAACTGCTTGCAATATGATTTGTATATATAATTACGTGACATTTCCAGTCTTCTATGTGTGTGTATGTATATATATTATATGTATAATATGTATATATATGTATCTATACACACACAGAAAATAACTATAATACTAATAATCTTTGCAAGAGAAGAGGCATAATGTAGTGGGAGGAACCCTGGACAGACATCAGAAGAATACAGTTTCAATCCCAACTCTTCATTATTTCCTATTTATCCTTTGTAAAGTCTATTTCTACATAATTGTTTGCATATGGTCTACCTTATTAGATTGTGAGCTTCTTGAGGGCAAGGACATTCTTTTGCTCTTCGTTGTATCCCCAGAGCTTTCCACAGTGCCTGGTACATAGTAGGTAATAAATACTTATAGAATGATTAATGAATAGTTATATAACCTCGGCCAATTAACAAACTCTTCAAGTTTCTCCTCATTTGTAAATAGAAGTAAATAGAAGTTTTTTATGTTATTGCTTACCTTATGCTTACCTTATAGGACTATGAGCCACAAATGAGATCTTAGGATCCCAGGATGACTTTAGAACTGGAAGGGACCTTAGCATCCATTGAGTTCAAACATTTCATTTTTTTAATTAAAGCTTTTTATTTGTATATATATTATACATATATACATATGTATATACATATACATATACAATGGTAAAACATTTCATTTTTTAAATGAAGAAAGTCACAGAAAGGTTAAGTGGCTTGTGTAACAACAGGTTGATTTATAAAAACAATGTCAAACTTCATAGATCTTTTTGTGATTATATAGTGAGAAAAAGGTTAAACTGCTAGAATCTTGGTGTTGTCTGAATTTTGTAGAAAAGAACTTTTTGATGGCATGATACATCTCTAGGATACCTTGACGTTTTTATTTCACTCTAACTGTATTCCAACTGACTAGCCTTTATTTCTTTAACACAGAGTAAGGTGGAGTAAATCTTCTCATGGAGCCAATAGATTCCTTTAGTGAATCAAGATAGTGTTCCTTACATCCCAGAGTGATTGCTCTCTGCCAATAAGTTTGCTACATCCTTATCTTCTCTTTATGTTGGAGGGAATAGTATATAAATGGAGCTCTAAGGAATAGCAATAGTGCTGACTCAACCTTTCCTCATATCATTACAATAAATATGTCTTCAGTCCCATTTCCTAAGAAGTACATAGAGCTATTAGGACTTTAACTGTCTTCCCGGTGATTTAAATTCCACATATGCTCTGGATTGGGGTCTTTAGCTTACCTCTACTTTATTAAAGCCATGCTAAGGTATGGGGAAAGTCCTATAGAGCCAATGCCCTATTATAGCTATTTGCTTAATTACCTTTAATCTCAATTAATAAAGTTCACCAAGTGTCTAATAAAGTAGTGGACATTTAAATCTACTATTTCATTCCACAGTTTTCATTCCACAAGGGCAAGAAATCATAGTAGTAGGGCAGAAAGCAGAGACTTATAGATATGGACAAGGGAGTGCAATCCAAATATCTGGTGACTTTCACTGTTCTTTTTGAAATGATGCCATAGAATCTGTGATTTTGATTTTAGGAGGGAACTCCTTTCACCAACACAAATTGAGTCTTAGATAAGTCCTAGTGAGTCTCATAAAGTAAATAGAATCTAAATCATTTGTCCAGGGCCACGTAGGTACTAAGTTTCCCTCCTTCCTTTTTTCCTTCCCTTGCATGTGGGTACTCTGCCCAAAAGAATATAAATTTTGATCACTTAAATCTCACAAGATATCTTGAAAATTGGGTGACAGGTTTTTTTTCTTCCCAACTTATTTATTGTATCATTTAAAAAAATAGGACAATTAATTCTTCTGTCCCATGTAATTTCAGTTATGATTTCTTGAAATAATCTCTGGGAAACCAGAGTTTGCTAAAGGTCTTTGGGATTCAAATGGAGCTACTTGACTATGTCTTAAACCCAAATCATTCCACCTCTCACTGATAGGTCAATAACAGATAACAGCCCAATCCTTACTTAGTCATCTTTTGGGTTTTGATGGCTCAGAGTAAATGTGAATAGCAGTTATTTCTGTTTTGGTCAGAAACTTTGAGAGTCTTACCGTTCCAGACTGATTCTCTTGTGAAGGCAAACAAGGCCATCTTTTGCTTCATTTGTTACCTAGCTTTAGATCACTGAATGAGTGTTGCCTCAGACAAACTGAGATCTGGGAGAGACCTTTGCTTAAAAAGGTCAAGGGCTGCTGCATCTGGGGCCATCTCTAGTTGTCCTGACCTAAGTCTTTTTTCTTCTTTTTTTCCCCTGAGGCAATTGGGGTTAAGTGACTTGCCCAGGGTCACACAGCTAGGAAGTGTTAAGTGTTTGAGATTAAATTTGAACTCAGGTCCTCCTGACTTCAGGGCTGGTGCTCTATCCACTGTGCCACCTAGCTGCCCTGATCTATATCTTTTTGCTAGACTTAGATGACTGTGGAAAAGAGAGTTAAGACTGATACACAGCTCTGCTTTACTTAAATCCAATTAATTTGCGAATTAAGACATCACCTTCTTGATGTCACTGGTCTTCTTCAAGAAAGCAGTATGAATAACAAGTCTCAGAGGCAGGATTGGCCCCTGTTTTATTGAGTCTAAGCCTAGTTCCTTATTTTTTAATGTTGTGCTACTCTTGAAAATATTGATTAATATTTCTCTAGACACTGTCTACAAAAATATTATAAAATTGCTAACTACTAATTGATTAGCTTCTTCATTCATGATCCTGAATGCTAAGAATTGTGCCAAATCTAAAAAAAAAATAAAAATAATTGTGGTAAACATTACTGCACAATTTTTCAAATGAGCAAAAATTTGAATCAATCTCTTCATTGTACACATCAGACAATGACATAGCAAAGAGCAGCAGTGAATATTAGTAGTTTTACCTAATAGTATTACAGAATTATGAATTATATTCTTTGGTTTTAGTGAAAATCCATTCTAATTTCTTTATGGTACAAAAAATTTGAGGGTTATGAGTACTTACTCTAATAATACATAGCATTTATGTAGTGTTTTGAAGTTTTCAATGTACTTTTCAAATATTATTTCATTTAATGTACGCACTAACCTGGGAAGTATGTGCAATTATTATCCCTATTTTATAAGTGAGAAAACAGAGGTGGATGGATATTAAGAATTTTGCCTAGGGTCACACATGTGGAAAATGTTGGAGGTCAGATTTAAACTTACTCCTTCATGATTCTATTCAATGCATCACCAGCTTGTCTAATTGATGCCTGGGTATGTTGCACTTCAATAATTTTAACATCATTAAAGCTCCCATCAGAATTTTTATTATTTTGGTTTTCTGTGTATAAAATAAGACCCCAAATTCAGGTAGATATGTAATATTGTGGATTGTTTATTATTTACAACACATGAAAAGGGAAAAATAATGTTAACTTTTCTTTTATTGCTAGAGGAGAATAAGTCCTTTCCCCTTTAATAATGAAACACATAGGATCATTATGCATAGTATGATCTCTTGATACCAAAGCAGACCAGATCTTAGATCTGATATAGCTCAGTGGATTGGAAACCAGGTACAGAAGTTCTATAGTCAAAACATCTTAAAATATATGTCCCTCCTTTAAAAAAGAGGAAATATTCCAATTGGTCCTTCTCCTCTTTCCCCTTCCCCTTCTCTTCTTTTTTCCCTTCCTTTCTCCCTTCTTTTTTCCCCCTTCCCTTCCTCCTCCTCCTCTTATTCTTTCTCCTCTTCTTATTCTTTCTCCTCCTCTTCTTATTCCTTCTCTTCCTTTTCCTCCTTTGGATACATATCAATATTTCAAAAAAGATGTTCCTTATTCAAGCCATTCTCCAATTGATAAATGGCCAAAAGATATGAGCACACAATTTTCAGATGAAGAAATTAAAAGCATTTCTAGCCATATGAAAAAATGTTTTAAATCACTGTTGGCCAAAGAAATGCAAATTAAGACAACTCTAAGATACCATTACACACCAGTCAGATTGGCTAAGATGACAGGAAAAGAAAATGATGAATGTTGGAGAGGATGTGGGAAAACTGGGACACTGATACATTGTTGGTAGTACTGTGAATGGATCCAACCATTCTGGAGAGTAATTTGGAGCTATGCTCAAAAATTGATCAAACTATGCATATCCTTTGACCTAGCAGTGTTTCTATTGATCTTATATCCCAAAGAAATCTTAAAGGAGGGAAAAAGCCCCACATGTGCAAGAATGTTTGTGGCAGCCCTTTTTGTAGTGGCTAGAAACTGGAAACTGAAAGGATGCCCACCAATTAGAGAATGGCTGAATAAATTATGGTATATGAATGTTATGGAATATTACTGTTCTATAAGATATGATCAGCAGAATGATTTCAGAGAGGCCTGGAGAGACTTGCATGAACAGATGCTGAGCAAAATGAGCAGAACCAGGAGATCAATATACATGGCAACAACAAGACTATGCAATGATCAATTCTGATGGACATGGTTCTCTTCAACAATGAGGTGATTCAAACCAGTTTCTATTGTTCAGTGATGAAGATAGTCATATACCTCCAGAGAGAGGCCTGTGGGAACTGAGTGTGGACCATAACATTTTAATGCTTTCTGTTGATGTTTGCTTGTATTTTGTTTTCTTTCTCCATTTTTTCCCTTCTTGATCCGATTTTTCTTGTGCAGCAAGATAACTGTATAAATATGTATACACATATTAGATTTAACATATATTTTTAACATATTCGACATGTATTGAACTATCTGCCATCTAGGGAAGGGTTGGTGAAAGGAGGGGAAAATTTGGAAGAGAAAGTTTTGCAGGGGTCAGTATTGAAAAATTACCCATGAATATATTTTGTAAATAAAAAGCTTTAATTAAAAAATTGTTCCTTAAACAATCATGAAAATACTCTGAATGGTGGTTTTTAACATGTTTCCTTTTCTTATATATTAGTTATCAACTTCTTTGTTTTGCTACTTGGACATTATGATTTTTGCATGAATTTCCTTTTAATCAGTTCTCATCTGGGAAATATTTGGAAACAGGGAATCCTTAATATCAAATCATCCTGCCATGTAATAAGATTAATTTAATATTTCCCATTAGATGTTGTTCAATAACTTAACACTTTGGAAACTGCTTATTCAGTTCTAACAACCAGCTCATCGTGTATTAATAACTGATTCCTATTGATTATTGAGTTGAGTAATTTTTTTTACAATGGCATGAGTAACATTTGTTTATTTTATGGGATGCATTGTATTTATAATAGCTGCAGTGTAAATAGGACTGCTACGGGGGGCGGGGAATAACATTTTTAATCTCTACATGTTAGAGAAATGTCAAACTTTTTCTAGTGGGGATAACAATTAGGTGCTTAGGTAATTATTTTTTTCTTGCTGTTACGGTGCAAGTTTTGAAAAAAAAACATTTAAAATGGATCATAACAGATAAACATTTTTTGAACTGGTCCCTCACCCCAACAAGCTTTAAGTTAATGTTATCTAATAGTAATATATAATAGTGAGTCACAGAATCATAAAAATGCGGGGCTTGAAGGGATAATTTAATCCAATTACTCTTATTTCACACATGAGGAAGCCATGTCCATTAACAGTTTCTTTTTTTTGTGACTTCTGTCCATGTTTTGTTCTCCTTTCTAACTAGGAAAGTAAGGAGTCTCAAGGAACACTTCTCCACTCTCTGGCTTATCAGGGAGGAATGAAGTGTTATTTTAAAAATGAAAGAGGCCCTTCAGAGTAAGGAGGAAGAAAGAGGAGGAAAAGGAGGAGAGGAAAATGGAATCCTTAAATTGTCAGGAAGTTAGAGGGTAAAAAAAATATAATACAAAGGAAAAAAGGAAAGACTCTTTTATGCTTACTTGTTTCTAAGTAATAGATGGAAGCCCTTCCTACTACAAGGGAAAATGGGCCCTTTAAAGAAGAAGCAGCTGTTTGCGCTTCAAGGAATGATGATATTAATCCATAAGTGCCATGAGGAAAAAGGTCATTTGCTAAGGTGCAAAGAAAAAGAGCTGAGTAGTGGTGATTAGTAACTCTTTTCTAGGGGTGGGAAGAAGCAGTGAAGCATTTATTTATGGACCTGATTTAATAATGGCAAAATCTGCTGTATTTCTGGGAGATATATTTGGGAAAGGATGGAAAACTTTAAAGACTTGTGAAATCTGATGACTACTATTCCTTATAATGATTTATGTGGGGACAAATGGTGCTTCCAAAGGAATATGTAGAGTGCCAAGGATGGGTATTATAAAGTCCTGGGCAAAATATCAAAGAGGCACAGGTAGCATTTACTTCAGCATTGTTGATCAAACATCATGTATTCAGAAGAGAAAGGTTGGTTTGGGAAGTGTATAGCTGTCCAAGAAAATTGTAACTGAGATTAGGTTTTTGATATGTAGGCAATAGTAATGATGGGAGTTTTGGACAGGAATAGCATTCCTAATGAAGGATTGCAGAATGTCTGTGTGTGTGTGTGTGTGTGTGTGTGTGTGTGTGTGTGTGTGTTACACACAAATATATCCAAAGATCACTGACAGAGTCTGAGCAATAAATCCAACCATTTTTTCACTATCTTGGCTTTTTTGTCTATTTATTCTAACTTAATGACCTTAAGTCCCTCCATATATCTATACGCTCTCATATTGCCCTTTTACTTAAGTTTCAATTCCTTACTAGTTGTCACATATACACATTTGGCACACATACACATATATAACTTTGGTTAGTGAAATTCTGAGTTTTAGAATCATAAAATTGTAAATCTTGAAGGAATCATTTAGCCTAATCACTCATTTCTCAGATGAGGAAAATTGAGGCCCAGTAATTGCATTTTAGTTTGTAACTTTTGTCTTGGCTTTGGTATTCCTCCTAGAAGAGAAAATATTAACCTGTGTATTCAAGGAAATCCTTCATGTATGTTTGTATATATATGCATATATATGTAGTTTTGCATACATATATACACAGAACATATGATATATGTATACATATACACAAATATATAACCTAAAGGTTTTTTTAAAAAAAAATCATTTTGTGAAAAAAGATAGTTAAAGAAAGGGTAAGACTGTTTTATATAGGTGGATAGAATTATGATTATAGTTGATATAGGGTAGGAATAACTATCCAATTTGCTTCAATGTTTCTGCCAAGTGGATTTGGATAAAATGGAGAAAACAAATATGAATAATAAGGTATTGAAAATTAAAGAAAAGGATAATATGAGAGCTTGTTGCTGAATAAGATGGGTTCTAGTCACTAGGATTAAATGAATGAACTAAAGGCTAAAGTACTGAAAGAATAAGTGGGTTTGATTGTTTAGGCTCTGACAGAGATCTTTGAAGAACTAAAGAGAATGGTAGTGAGTTTTCAGAACTATTGAAGGTAAAATGTTTTACTAAATTTTGAAATAAGAGAAAGGAATGGAGCTTGCAAATTCTATGTCAGTGAGTTTGACTTTTTATGACAAAATTCCAGTATATGGTTTTAAAAGATGTTTAATTAAAATCTAGAGAAAAAGAAATGGTGATTCTAGAAGCAGAAATAGATTCACCCAGAACAGGAAATGGCCACTTAATTTCACAGGATTGTTAGATTGTCTAATCTTATCAGGGAAATTCTCAACATATAGATTATATATATTTTAGCAAATTATTTGAAAAAAGTCTCCCAGATAATATTATAGCACAATTAGTTGGATTCATAATGATAGCAAACTCTATACTGGTCAGCTTAACTTCTATTTGTGACAAAATTCTAAAACAATTTTGTGGAATTATACAATTCCACGAGTAGTCATTAATGGCTTGATTTCAACAGGTAAAGAGGTTTCAAGTAGAGTGATTCAGGTTTCTGTCTTTACACTTATGCTGGTCAATATTAGTGGCTTATCTCAAGGTATGCAACTGGATTAAACTTCCTGATGAGAAAATCTGGGAGGTATGACTAACATTTTCAATGACAAAATCAGGATCCAAATGATATAAACAAGATTGATTATTGGGCTGAATCTATTAAGGTAAATTTTAATAAAGATAAATGTTGGGTTCAAAACCCATTTGTGCTGGGTTAAAAAATAAACTTTGCAAATATAAGATGCAAATAAAAGTATGTAATATTTCATTATAAAAAACACTACAGGATATTGTTTGATGGTAAGCTCAACAGGCGTATAAAGTGAAAGACAGCAGTAAAAAAAAATAATATTGATGTCCAAAACAGAGAAGGTGATAGTTCTATTCTACAATACTCTTAGACCACTTTGGAATATGGTGTTAAATTCTGAGTACCACATTTTAAGAAAGTACATTGAAAACCCAGAGAGCATCCAGAAAGGGGCAACTAGGATGATGGGAGTGGGATGGGACTTGAGGTTGTATCATATGAGAATCATTTGAAGGTGCTGGGAATATATACCTAGGTGAAGAGAAAACTAAGAGATAATGTGGCACACAATAGCTGACTGAAAATATTTTAAGGGTAGATATGTGGAAGAAACATTAATTTTTTCCTACTTGGCCCTATAGACATTACTTGAAGAAATGGTTAGAAATTGTGGTGAGACTAATTCCAGCTATTAAGAGAAAAAATAAACAAACAAACGAACAAACAACAAACTACCTAGCAATTAAGGCTATTCAAAGGTAGAATAATCTACCATACCAAGTAGCAAGTTGCCTCTCACTAGATATCTGCAAACAGTGTCTGGATGAGCACTCTAGTGAAGATGATGTAGTTGACATTTTTGTACAGGAATAAGTAGGATTAATACAATATCCCCTTTTGTCATTTCCAACTTTGAGATTCTTTGACTATAAAAGTTAAGGTGTCTTACCTAAGGTTATATAGTCAGTAGGCCACAGAGACAGAACTAGCACTCAGTTTTTCTAACTCTTCTAACAGGCCAGGGGCCCAATGCTCAATCTGCTATAAATTGGTCCTTTGTGGCTGAGATTCAGATTTCAATCTGGTAGACACAAAAAGGAATATAAAAACAAATCACAATTACCAGATTATTTTCTCTAGAAAACCACATGGACAGTGGTTGACACTGTATTTGAAATAAATATAGAGTTGTTCTTGAATATAGAATTATTAATTTGGGATCTGTAGCAAAAGGAATGAGAGCCAAGAAACAAAGATGCTCCAAGATGATGGACTTGGTTTCTCAATTTAGAATCACAGAAATTTAGAAATAAAGGGGCGGGGTGTAGAGACCACAAAAACAAGATAGATATCTTGCTAAATTTGTCATTGGGATGTAACTGCTATAGTTTGTTCAATGCACATACAAACACACACACATATATAGATACATATACACACATACACACCCTATATAAACATACACATACACATACATACATACATACATAGACATGCATTTGAGTAGTTAGGTGGTAAAGTGAATAGAAGCCAGGCCTTTTGTAAGAAAGTCTCATCTTCCTGAGTTCAAATCTAATCTCAGGAATTTATTAGCTATGTAACTTAATCATTTTTGCCTCAGTTTCCTCAGCTACAAAATGAGCTGGAGAATGACAAACTACTGTTGTATCTTTGCCAAGGAAAAATACCAAATAAAATCATAAAGAGTCAGACATGATTGATATGATTGAACACTACTACCACTACCACACAAATGTAAATATACATACATTTATGTGTAGAAATGTGTGTATAAATTATTTTTTAAGGGCAGCTAGGTGGCACAGTGGTTAGAATTGTAGTCCATGAGTCAGAAAAACCTGAGTTCGAATATGACCTCAGATACTTTCACTCATGAACTATGTAATTTTGGGCAAATCACTTAGGCTTGTTTGCCTCAGTTTCCTCATCTATAAAATGAGCTAGAGAAGAAAATGACAAAATACTTTAGTTTCTTGCCCCCCCCCAACCAAATGGAATCACAAAAAGACAGTAAAAATTGAACACCTTTTTTGGGGGGGTATGTAAATAATAGTGATCAGGAATTGAAAGATGAATTAATTATAACATCTCCAGAACTCCTTGACCTACTGCATGCTTTCTCCTGCTCTTTCTCCTTTTATTCACTTAAGGAAAATATATCTGACAGTCTTCGAGTATTTACCTGATGTGAACTTTGATACAACCAAAACAGGAGCTCAATAATGTACACTCTGGACCCAGTATGATCTGCTGAGCCAAACCTAATTTTCCTTGTTAGAGTACAATTGCAAATTTGATTTTCTTGGGAAGGATTTGGCATGTTGCTAACTGTCCAGATGAACTTCAGTGAAAATTGCCATGTGTCTTTGTTATATTTTTCTTGCTCAGCCTGTAACTTTTAATACTTCATGTTCTACTAATCTCCATGTGCTACACAGAAGAAAAATACCTTTTCTTTACTCATTGGCTTTTTTAAAAATGACATTTCACTGTTTCATAGATTTATAGCTGGAAAGGACCTCAGAGATCATCTAAACCAGGTCCCTCATTTTATAGATGTGAAAATTGAAGGGATGAATGAATAATAACATTTAAATATTATGAAGTAAGTAGTGTACTAAGCACTGGAGAAACAAACACAGTATATAAATGAAAGAAAATCTATGCCCTAGAGAGGTTACCTTCTAATAGAAGTAGATGGTACATAACAGGGAAATTTTGACAGAGGGAAGATTTTTGTTTTTGGGAAATTACAGGGATAATTAATGGAACCAAGGAGAATAGAATGACACACTTTCCCGAGGCAGTAACAGAGTTGACTTGATTATGACTTCAGAAAAGGCAATGATGGTGGTAAGGCTTGGGGAAGTGGAATGTTACTGTCTCATCAGGGGTATGGCTGTTCCCAAGGAGATTTGGATGAAAAAAGAATATAATTGCATCCCAGGACTAGAAATAGTGGTGACTGAAGCAATCATTCATCAAGACCATAGACTCCAAAGATGAGAGTTTCTAATGTGAAAGGTAAATTCTTCATTAATTGCTTTCTGAACAAGTGAATGATTTATTTACAAAAATTACATAGCTTGTAAGAAACAGAACTGGGACTTGATCATCCGGTTCCAAACTTAGTGTTCTTTTCTTAACAAGGATGAAGAAGATGGTCAGGATCTCATTTGGTAAACTTGCATACAGTGTTAGGACTCTTGATCACCTCATGAAGGCTGGAGTTTTAGTACAGGTGCTAATCAAAAATTCCTCTTTCTGTCAAGTTTTCTCTAACAGTGGAACATCCCAAGAACTTTGGATAAGAGTTGTTTTTAGGTTCTAGTCACTAAATCACTGAGGCAATGTTGACAGCAAATTACCTTTGCTGAGAGGAATACAGAGAAATTGGTGCATGATGAACTAAAGAAAGGCAATTGTGCCTAAGATGTGAGGAAAAAGTGCTTTCAGGGAATTCTGCAACACAGTCTGAATTACTGCTGAGAGATGAGAGACAATAACTCAGACAACTCATATTTATGGGAAGATGAGTAACTGGTCAGAATAAATGTCATGTTGACTCAGCTTGAAGCAGAGACTGAGATGATATCTGATCTGATGGGGAATATGAAAGTATGTATGTGTGGAAAAGGATAGAGCTAAAAAATGAAATATTTTTAAAATTTCAAAGAAAGGAAGCTTGATGCAGTAGATGGATACCTGACTTTGGAGTCAAAAAGACCTTAGTTCAATTTATTTTTTTGGACATATACTTACTGTGATTCCCTGGACAAGTCACATTCTTTCAAAGGCTCCAAGGAACTCTATAAAATTATACACTTCAGAGAAGGTACTTATCTGCACTGGTAGATATTTTATATGGTGAAATCTAAGTTTTGGTTTAAAAAAAATCCAGAAAACTAGTGAAGATATTAAGCAAGAAATATCTTTCATAGACTTTTTTTTTATAATCCCATGATTTTTTTTTATTTTTTTGTTTTTTTTTGTTTTTTAATTTTATTTGCATAACATATGTGGGGGTAATTCTTCAACAATAACCCTCACATAGCTTTCCATTACAAATTTTTCCCCCCAACTCCCCACCCATCCCCTAGATGGCAGGATATCCACTACATGTTAATTATGTTAAAATATTGGCAAATTGAATATATGTATACATATTTCCAAACTTATCATTGCTGTGCAAGAAAAATCTTATCTACACAAACGATATATCAGATAAAGGAAACACAGTGTAAGCAAACATCAGTCAAGGAGTATGAGAATGTTATGTTGTGGTCCACATTTCACATCCCTCTCTCTGGGGGTATATGGCTTTCTTCAGTGAACAACTGGAGGTGGTTTGAAACATTTCATTGTTGAAGAGAGCCATGTCCATCAGAATTGATCGTCATATAGTACTGTTGTTGCCGTGTATAATGATTTCCTGGTTCTGCTCATTTCACTCAGCATCAGTTCATGTAAGTCTCTCCAGGCCTCTCTGAAATCATCTTGCTGGTCGTTTCTTACAGAACAATAATATTCCATAATATTCATATACCATAATTTATTCAGCCATTCTCCAATTGAAGGGCATCTATTCAATTTCCAGTTTCTAGCCACTACAAAAAGGGCTGCCACAAACATTCTTGCACATGTGGGGCCCTTTCCTTCCTTTATGATTTCTTTGGGATATAAGTCCAAAAGAAATGCTGCTGGGTCAAAGGGTATGCACAGTTTGATAACTTTTTGAGCATAGCTCCAAATTGTTCTCCAGAATGGCTGTATGCGTTCACAGCTCCACCAACAATGCATCAGTGTCCCAGCCCTCCCACATCCCCTCCAACATTCATCATTAACTTTTCCTGTCATTTTAGCCAATCTGACAGGTGTGAAGTGATACCTCAGGATTGTCTTGATTTGCATTTCTCTGAACAATAGTGATTTGGAGCACCT
>JAJPUD010000947.1:516180-528999 GCA_023553655.1 Myrmecobius fasciatus
TTGAACTCAGGTCCTCCTGACTTCAGGGCTGGTGTTCTATCCACTGCACCACCAAAGCTGCCCCTTAATATTCATTTTAAATAAGATTTTGAGTTCCAAATTTTTCTTTCTTCTTCCCTCCTTAAGACAATAAGCAATTTTATATAGATGATCTATGTGCAATCATGTAAAACATATTTCCCTGTTCATCAGGCTGTAACAGAAAAAACAGAACAAAAGGGGAAAAAAAACTACAAAAAATTAAAGTGAAACTAGTATGCTTTGATCTGCATTCAGACTTCACCAGTTCTTCCTCTGGGTGTGGATTTTTTCCCCCCTTCAGTTGTTTCATTCATATCTGACTCTTTGTGACTTCATTTGCAGTTTTCTTGGCATAGATATTGATGTGGTTTGCTATTTCCTTCTTCAGCTCATTTTACAGATGAAGAACTGAGGCAGAGTTAAATGCCCAGGGTCACACAGCTAATAATTGTCTGAAAATAGATTTGAACTCAGGTATTCCTGACTCCAAGCCTGGAATTCTACCTCTTGTAGAACCGAGCTGCCTCTTGCTTTGTTTCATGAACTAACAAATGACAAATCCCTATAGTAAAGCAACAGATCTCAAAATGTCCTGATGAACGCAACTAATAAGCTGAACTGGAGCATTATCAGTTTAGATTGTTATCCATAAACATCTGGATTTAACACTGAACCATATTCACTTTTTTTTTAAAATTCAGGAATGATTTTATTTTACATTCTTGCATAGATGGTTATCTAGGTTAGTAGACACCTTTTTGAAATCGCAAAAGCAGTGTTTTATTTCCTGTCCTGAAATTCAAGTCCCTTTCCTGATTCCCTCAAAATTGGGTATTACAGAGTTTACAGAATGTGAATCTCTACCCCTTATTACATAGCCAGTCCTTGCCCCGAATGAGTTTACATTTGTGTGTGAAAATAATCTGAGGAAGGTAAAGGTAACCTTATTCACTTTCAAATAATCTTATATATATATATGTCTCCTTATCAAATATTCAATCTTCCACTTACATGGAATAATAAAAAAATCACCTCATAGAAGAAATTAAAATTATATGAAAATAATTTGTCTTCTTTGATGCTCTGTAGAATATCAATATAAATGAATAATTGCAAGATAGAAATTTGTCCCAAGATTATTTCTATTTTAACTCCCATTAAACAAGCCACCACTGTCTTCTATTCTAGTGATATCACTGGATGAACCTTCTATCCTGAAGCAGAATCCTTTACTGCCTCTATAGTATCTGCTCTACTGTTAGATGTTTCTACTGCTTCTGCTTTATGTCACCATCTCCTAATTTTCACCTACTATGAATCCTGGTTGATTGGGGGTGTGGGGCAGAGAAGAAAGTGTCTATTATCTTTTTTACCTTTATAATTTAAGGAGCCATAATTAATAAGAACAGCTCATTTGTGATGCCAATCTCTCAATCAGCTCCATTCAGTCAACTAAAGTAGACCTTGGACAATCTTGTTATTTTTTGTTTGTTTGTTTTCATTTTAACCCTTTTAGTCTAACTCTTATTTGAGATTAGAAAATTCCTTCTAATTCTTATCACACATCTGGTTTAGGCAAAACATTATTTGGTACTTAGTAAAAGTACAAAGGAAGTAGATGAAGGTATGGCAAGAGAACTCTTGTCAATTTCCTTTTTTCCCTTTTCTTTTCACATTAAATCATGGGGATGTGTTGCAAGACAATAGACTGAAAAGCCCAACTTCTGCTAGCTTTTCAATGGCAGCTCAAATCTCTCTGCTCCCTCTGCAATTGTAGGTATTAAATGTGTAAGGAAAAGAATGGGCATATTAAAGAAGATTGGAGGGGACATGGTAACTGTCTTTACTCATTTGAAAAACTATATCTAAAAAGGAATTAGACTTACTTAGCTTGACTCCAAAGCGAAGAACTATGAGCCATGTGTGAAAATGAAAAATGAGAAATTTGGTCTGCAGCAAGGTAAGAAACGGAGCTATCCAAAGGGAAATGGTGCTGCTGGAGGAGGTGGAGGATTCTCCCTTTCTAAAGATTTTCCAGCATAGGATTTTTGGTGGCATATTGATGCACTAAATGAGAATCTCAGGCAAGTTGGGTTAAATGGCTTCTGAAATTCTTTGCAATTTGGAGTTTCTATGATTTGACTCAAGGTCTTGGGGCTAGGAATGAGCAAGTTATTTTGCCTAAAGTGAAGTAGGAGGATTTTTAGGCATGAAAGAACTATGACCTATATCTTGTATCACTGCAAAATACATTTAAGAAATAAGAGTCTAAGGTTATAGTTTCCACAGATGCCTTTCAAGATTACTCACTACAAAAGATGACAATACTACCTAAACTAATCTATTTATTTAGTGCTATACCAATCAAACTTCAAAGAAATTATTTTAATGACCTAGAAAAAATAACAACATAATTCATCTGGAAGAACAAAATGTCAAGAATTTCAAGGGAATGAATGAAAAATAAAGCAAATGAGAGTGGCCTAGCTGTACCAGATCTAAAACTATATTATAAAGCAGCAGTCATCAAAATCATTTGGTACTGGCTAAGAAACAAGTAGTTGATCAGTGGAATAGGTTAGGTTCACAGGACAAAATATTCAATGACTATAGTAATCTAGTGTTTGACAAACCCAAAGACCCCAGCTTTTGGGATAAAAACTCACTATTTGACAAAACCTGCTGAGAAAATTGGAAACTAGTATGGAAGAAACTAGGCATTGACCCACACCTAACACCATATACCAAGATAAGATCTAAATGGATTCATGATCTAGACATAAAGAATGATATTATAAACAAATTAGAAGAATGTAGGATGGTTTACCTCTCAGATCTGTGGAGAAGGAAGGAATTTGTGACCAAAGAAGAACTAGAGATCATCATTAATCACAAAATACATAATTTTGATTATATCAAGTTAAAAAGTTTTTGTACAAACAAAATGAAAGCAGACAAGATTAGAAGGGAAGCAATAAACTTGGAAAACATCTTTACATTCAAAGGTTCTGATAAAGGCCTCATTTCTAAAATATGTAGAGAATTGACTCAAATTTATAAGAATTCAGGCCATTTTTCAATTGATAAATGGTCAAAAGATATGAGCAGACAATTTTCAGATGAAGAAATTGAAACTATTTCTAGTCATATGAAAAGCTGCTCCAAATCACTATTGATCAGAGAAATGCAAATTAAGACAACTCTGAGATACTACTATACACCTGTCAGATTGGCTAAGATGACTGGAAAAGAAAATGACGAATGTTGGAGGGAATGTGGGAAAACTGGGACATGATACATTGTTGGTGGAGCTATGAACAGATCCGACCATTTTGGAGAATAATCTGGAACTATGCTCAAAAAGTTATCAAACTGTGCGTACCCTTTGACCCAGCAGTGTTTCTATTAAGATCTTAAAGGAGGGAAAGGGACCCACATATGCAAAAATGTTTGTGGCAGCCCTTTTTATAGTGGCAAGAAACTGCAAACTGAATGCATGCCCCATTAATTGGAGAATGGCTGAATAAATTATGGTATATGAATGTCATGGAATATTATTGTTTGGTAAGAAACGGCCAGCAGGATGATTTCAGGGACTTGCATGAACTGATGCTAAGTGAAATGAGCAGAACCAGGAGATCATTATACACAACAACAAGACTATATGATAATCAATTCTGATGGACATGGTTCTCTTCAACAATGAGTTGATTCAAACCAATTCCTATTGTTCAGTGATGAAGAAAGCCATATACATCCAGCGAGAGACCTGTGGGAACTGAGTGTGGACCACAACATAGCATTTTAACACTTTCTGTGAATGTTTGCTTGCATTTTGTTTTCCTTCTTAGGTTGTTTTTTTTTCTTTCTAGATCTGATTTTTCTTGTGCAGCAAGATAACTGTATAGATATGTATACATATATTGGATTTATCATATATTTTAACATATTTAACATGTATTAGATTACCTGTCATCTAGAGGTGGTGGGGGGAAAAGGGGAAAAAATTTGGGAAAAAAATTTTGTAATGTAGAAAAATCACTCATATGTTCTGTAAATAAAAAGCTTTAATTAACTAAAAAAATAAAAGTATTTCCATTATCATTGTCAAAAAAAAGATTACTCACTGCAAAGTGGCTGTTTGGAGCCAAGTTCACATTCAGAATGTTGAAGTAATATAGCTTTGGAGTAAGGCAAGGTTTTTTCCAACATTTGATTTAGTGGACTGGGCTTAATGTTTGCTATATCTAGGCTTTCTGGGATACATTCTATTCTCAATAGGTATAGAGTTCAACCTTTTAAAGTGGTAAGTTATAAGGATGAGACTATAAAAAGACTTAAGAGCTTTTACCTGAACTCTGAGGAAATTCACTATCTGATGAACCTTTTTGTAATGGGTTTTGACCAAATTAAATTTGTCCCCAAACAGTTCTTTTTCTCTTTCTTCCTGGACATCATTAAGTCTGTATTGCTTTCCCACATTTCCTTCCCCCCTGGAAGGGTTGTATATTACTGACCGAAGTAAATTAGTGAGATTTTGGTAAATGATTTAAGATGAAATGACATCTATTAATTCAAAATACTATCAAGAGATTTATTGGTTGTTTTCCTGTCCCTTCAAGTACCTTTGCTTCTTGAAATATTTTTATTCCCTTTCTATCTTATTTCTATCCACTCCAGGTAAAAACAAAAACCAGCTTTTCCCTAGAGTTTGTCAGTGTCTTCCATGATTCTCGGAACATAATCTTATAGAGGAATTAACTTCTTCAATGTTTCCCCTGACAGACATAAGAGCACATGTTTCTGTTTCACTATAGCATTTCTGGTCTTTGTGACAAGTTCTCATTCTCTCCCCACCCACACACTCCACCCCTCCCCCCAAAAAGAACAGGAAAACACCCCAAACCAGTGTGCATCCCAAACTACAAAGAACCAAAACAAAAGAAACCACAGGGGATTCTCCAAGCTGCTGGGAATGTACATCAATGCTGTTATCAGAGCAGCCTTTGTGTTTACAGCCTGAAATAAAAAGTAGCTAGCCTGGCTGGAAATGTTTGCTAGGGTTATGATGTTAAATATTTTCCACATTTGAATTTGGAAAGTAAGCAAGTAGGCTAATAATGAATTCATCAAATATGCTACTAAAACACAGACAATTCATCTAGTGGTTAGGTTGATTGATTAATCTCACCTTTAATAAAAATTTTAATTTTTAATAATGAATGGCAAACATGATATAATTTCCCTTTTTTCCTCCTAGGAAACATAATCTTGCCATCATGAATTTATTTTGAATGGTTGTGATCATCCAGAAAAATAACTGCTTCTCTAAGTGTAGTCTTTCTGGTGAGAGTCTATCTCTGTTTTAAGCATACTCCTTTCCTTCTGTTGGATATCTCTTTTCTTGTGCCCTGTTTAATGGACAATGTTCTCCCCTCAACCCCAACCCCAACCATATCTAGAATCTATGTGCAGGAACCTTTCAGCTTCTTAGCAAATTAGCATTTATCTAATGGTAACATTAGAGGTAAGAATTAAATTGGAGGTGCCTGAGAGAAACCCTGATCTTCCTGTAGAACATGCCATCCTCTTCTTCATTTTTAAGTGACTCTGTTGTATGGGACTGATCCAGGTGTAACTTTAGCAAACTGTGGAGAAGTAATGAAAGCTTGGCATAACCTATATATCATATTTAGAGAGTGTTTCTAATTAATCTTCTTTCTCCTCCTGTCATTAGATCATCTGATTAAAGTCCTTGAGTTTCCTGGGGATGTATTTTGTCTCTTTGGAAAATTGGTTGAGTACTTACTCAACAAAGTAAAATCCTAATGTGGTCTTTTTACTTCTATCCTCCTCCTCTCTTTCTACTTAATTCACCTACACCTTGCACAGGTAAAATGCACACAAAAGAAAAGCCTACAGCTATTTAGAATTATTGTTTTGCCTCTTTTATGGAAATCCCTAAATTTAAGTCCCTAAAATTAGCCACAATGGATTGTAAAAATGTTCATATTGTGTAAGGTATTTGACATAGTATTCTCTCTCTCATAGTCTGGAAGTTTGCATGTGAACTGATGGAAAAGTCTCAGGGATTTTCCCTAGTATAATTGCATCCTTATTTTTAGTTGACTTCCAAGACAGATTCTTTAGGCAATCAATAGTGTTGGAAGAACTTCATTGATTGAAGCTCTGACCTGGTTATAAGAATTCAAAAGCTTAGGTGATTATCCAGAACCTAAAGGAACTTAATCACATTGCTTTGGTCAGGGAAAAAAGCCAGAAATCTCAGAATCTGCTTTTAAAGTAAGATGTCTTATAGGTCATTCTTGGTTTAAAAGAAGTGAAAGTGATCACCCAATTGGCCACCTTCCAGAGTAGGAAATGATGTGTTTAGGATCTTCATCCTTTCTTCCCCACTTCCTTCCCTTCTTTCCTCCTTCCTTCCTTCTTTCCTTCCTTCCTCTTCCTCCCTATCTCCTTCCCTGTATCTTTGCTTTCCTTTTTCCTTCCCTTTCCTTTTTTCCTTCCCTTTCTTTTTTTCTTCCCTTCCCTTTTCCCTTTCCCCTTTCCCCTTTCCTTTCCTTTTCTTCCCTCCTTTCTTCCTTTATCCCTTCCTCCTTCCTCCCTCTCTTCCTTCCTTCCTTTCCTTCTGTCCCTCCCTCCTTGCTTCCTTTTTCTTTAGTAGCAATTTGGCTTTTAAAAAAAATTCATTTTTTCCTCTTATCCATAATCTGTATGTGCAGGTGCTGACACATGACATGATGGCCAAAAGTAGTCATTATGGGGAGAAGGAAATGACATATAAATATGAGTAATACAAAACTGAAATAATTAAATCTGAATGATGAAAAGTTAGATATCATTACAGACAAATCTCACAACTAGTGAGTTTTATCAATTGCAATCACATATAGATTAGGGAGGGATTAGATTTTATCTATTTTTGTATTTAGTACAAAAAATAGCCCTTCACACTTAGCACTTAATGGTTTTTGAATGAATGAATCTCCCCCCCCCCACCAAGTCTCTTTCCTGTTGAACCATCTTTTTTGATACTTGAAACTGATAAAATTTCAGCTTCCAGAATATTCCATAAAATATAAGCTCCTTGAGAGAAGGGACTCTTTATTTTGTCTTTTATATTCATCACATAGGACAGTGCCTTTATTAAAATAGGTGCTTAATAAATGATTGTATTGTAGCAGGTTGGATCTGGGAAGGCTTTTCTGCTGGGTCACAGGCATTTCAAACACTCCAGGAAAGTCTGAGCTTTATTTCTCTGATTATGTAACACTATCACTTTCTATGATGGATTGGTGTAAATACAGCTACTCTACAAGGTGACCCCATAGTTGTTGTGTCACCTCTGGCTAGATCTTAATATAATTTATCTTTAACTGTCACTTATATTTATAAATACACAAAGAGGTATTTGTACACATCAGATTTATCTTATGTCCATATAGGGGGCAGCATCATATAGTTGAAAAAGTACTGGATTTAGAATCAAAGGATGTAGATATTAGTCACTTAACTACCTGTGTAATCTTGGGTAAGTCCCTTCATCTCTCTAGTTCTCTGTTTCTTGATAGATGAAATGAGGAAAATTGGAATGAGTTGTCTTTAAAGTCTTTTCTAGCTTTAATTATTTGATTTCTGATTCTCTAATTGTAAGCTCCTAGAAGGCAGAGGTCATGTCTGCCTTCTAATCTCTCATAATGGGTTCCACATCTTGGTGTACAATGCTTGCTCAAAAAGTGTTATTGTCTGAAGGCCTGATTTGAGCTTGGCCCAAACAGGAAATCTGTCCTTATTATATGCAGTCCCCACAGTTGTAAGGGTCTTTCTGTCTGAAATAGTGTGCTGTCTTGTTCAATTATAAGACAATCAATGTTCAGAAGACCTTTTTGGCTAAACATAGTCCTTCAATTTTTCTTTCTATTCATTTATAAACATGGCTGAGTTTTTTTCATAGGAAAGTAAAGCATGATGAGCGCCATGAATAAAATCTTATCATTGTTTACAGTTTTCTCCTTCTCTCCCTCTCTTCCCCCCCACCCCACCTTAGTCAGTGCCAAAGTAATTGTCTAGCACACAACCCACAGGACCATTATGTTGACAGTACCGGATGTTCCACCTCTGTGTTTTCATTTGAGCTGTGTAGTTATATCTTCAGTCAAATGGAGATATGCTGCAGGAGATGCTGGATGACATTTTTCAGGAATGTGTGGATCATGATGATGCCTCTGTACTGTCAGTGGGAGGGAAAAATAAGAAATTAAAAAGCCAGCTTTCCTTTAGTAGCTCTTCCTCCCTTTCCTCCCTCCTTCCCACTCCTCCACAAATCAAGGCACTGCTCTAGCTGTGTTTTCTACCTATTTAATCACATCAGACTAGCTGATGAAATAAAAACGCTTATCCCTTGGCCCCATGCTAATTATTCTTGTTAATTATTTTAAATTATTTTTTAATTATCATTCTATCACTGCTCCTAGAGCAACTGTCATAATTTCCACCTCAGTGGGTCCAGACATGACAATACCTATAAACTTATCATAAAGAAGTGTTACCATCCTGGTGAAGGCTTTCAAGGGTAATCCACACCAACTGCAGTATTCCAGTGAGTAATATTCTCAATTTGCTGTTGTTAATTATCCATCACAGACCTGTGAGGATGCCCGCCACACAAATACCAAATGCCTTAATTAGTGAAGGTTTCACATTACCTAGATGATATCTCTGTCTTTGCAGGGTGCTTGACAGGGCATTGGTCAATAGAGTGCTCAGAAAGATGAATGAATTACCTAGTCTTCAGTTAGTGAAGAAAAGTCTCTTCCTGTGGCTTTGAGATTAACCCTATAGTTACCTTCTTTCTTATTTCCTCAATGTAATAATTGTTCATCAAAGGCACGGAGCCTGGCATAGTGAACAAAGTCAGACATTGAAGATAAGAAGTCACAAAGATCTTGAAGTCAGAAAGTATTGGGTTCAAATCTTGTCTCTGATGTACACTAGTGGCATAGCAATCAAATTAGACTCATGTGCTTTTTAAAATCTATGTATTTATAGCCAAGTTGCCAGTCTGCATTTATGGAAGGAGTGTCCCTACTAAGAGTACCCTGTGCTAATGATCCCTACCTTTCTAGGTTGGTGACATATTACTTTCCTTCCTACAATCTACATTCCAGCCAAATTTACCTACTTAACTCATCCCCATATATAACATTTCTTCTTCTGTCTCTATCTTTGTAAAGACTGGTCTTCTTCCGTGGAATACACATAATATTCATCTCTAACTCATAGAATTCTTAGCTTTTTCAGCAGTCAGTTTAAGTATCACATTCTAGAGGAAATCTAAACTAATCCTCTGAATTGCTAGTGTTCTGTTTGTGAAAATTATATATTTTGCATTTAATTTTCTATGTAATCAAAAGTATCAATTTTATACTGCACAAATCTTTTTTTATCTTTTTTCTTTTTTTATCTTTTGTTTAATCATACATTTTTCACTTCACCATGATATATTCCATGTTCTTCAATTTTTTGGTAACATCTTTCTTTATATCTAGGTCATGTATCCATTTTGATCTTATCTTGGTAAATGGTGTAAGATATTGATCTATGGCCTAATTTCTGTCAGACTGCTTTCCAGTTTTCCCAACTTTTATATAAAGGAAATAAATAATGCATTCTTATTCCAAAATTTAAGTCTTTCTACTCAATGATTTTAGAAAAATATTCATAGACTTGCATAAAATAATAAAGTATGAAATGAACAGGGGCAGATAGGTGGTACAGTGGATAGAGCACCAGCTCTGAAGTCAGGAGGACCTGAGTTCAAATATGGTCTCAGACACTTAATACTTCCCAACTGTGACTTAGCAATTGCCTTAGCAAAAAAAAAAGAAAAAGAAAAAAAAAGAAAAAAAAAAGACTGAAATGAGCAAAATCAAAAGAATTTATACAGTAACAACAATATTGTTTTAAAAACAACTTTGACTAAGTCATTTTGACTATTATAAATACCCAAATTAATGATGGGAGGACAAATGAAGGAAGATATTATCTGCATTCAGAGAAATAACATAAATAGAAATATGCATAGAATGGTTTTACTCATGTATACATATTTGTGTCTAATGGTAGACATTTCTAAGTGAGGGAGGAGGGAAGGAAAAAGAGGGGGGAAATAAAGTTACATGTTAACTTTGTTATATATTTAAAAGGAATAGCAAGTCATACATAATAGACTTGCATTTTCATGTACTATCATCTTTCCCCCTCATTCTACCATATTGAAATGATTGTTTTATTTTTAAGCTCAGTATAAAATAAAATTTAAAAAAATTCTCTGTATGTTTCTTCTTCCTCTTGGCTCCCAACAGAAGGAAAGATCCTTGAGAATATGGAACATTTTCTTTTTGTCTTTATTTCCCTAGGCACTTATTAATTATGGGATCCCAGTCAAGTTACTTAACCACTGTTTGCCTTACTTTTCTCTACTGCAAACTGAGGCTAGGAATAGCATCTCCTTGTGAAATTATGAAGATCAAATGAGATGATATTTGTAAAGCATGTATCAGAGCACCTGGCACATAGTAACATTAATTATTGGCTGCTATTATTATTATTATTATATCATAACTGGGAAATAAGAGGTACTTAATTAATGAGAGTTAAATGAGTCATTTAATCAAATAGTCAAATGCATATTGCAGAAACACATGTTAAAGAGGGATTCTATTAAGAAAAATTCTGAAAATGGGGGCTTATGGGATCCAAGCACAACATCTCCTTGCAAAGATCAAAATGACCAATTTAGGGGGCAGCTAGGTGACGCAGTAGATAGAGCACTAGCCCTGAAGTCAGGAGGACCTGAGTTCAAATCTGGTCTCAGACACTTAACACTTTCTAGCTGTGTGACCCTGGGCAAGTCACTTAACCCCAATTGCCTCAGCCAAAAAAAAAAAAAAAAGACCAACTTAGAATCAGTCAAAAGATCAAAATCAGGACTCCATAAAATAGCAGATTCCATAAACTATTCTGAAAAAAAGGATTAAAATTCAGAAGCAAAGCAGAGCAAATGACAGAATGGTCCAGGCAGAGTAGAATCAGACAATCAACATAGAGAAAATAGTAAGGTTCTTGGAATTGTAACAATTTACTTAACAGAATGATTCTGTCTAGGAGAAGCATCTTATTATCCAGGTTTCATCAGTGTTGGATAGTTGGATAGTTGATTTCATAATAAAAGAAAAGCTGACACCTGTAGAAATAGAGACATATTATATTTCTATTCTATGTTGAAACCTTTCCCCCCTAGGAATATAGATAAAAATAGAGGTACTTTGAGGATCACAGAATATCAGACCTGGGTTGATAGATCTCATATTTAAGAAGACTGATGCAGATTGAACAAGATTCCTTTAAAGTATTAATAAATGATTCATCTAGTCTCTGATTAGTGACCTAAAGTGAAGTGAAACCCATCATTTCTTATTAGGAGGTTTCTATATTCCATTTGGGAGCAGCTCTGTTGTCATCCCCCCCCCCATAAAGCCTCCTAACACTTTCATTCATTTGTTCATTCCTTCTTTCCTTCCTTCCTTTGGAAATGTTCTGGGCAAATATAGATATAGATACAGATTGATGGATAGATGGACATGTATTATACCTAACAGAATCATAGAACCTTTGAGTGGGAAAGAAGGACAAAGGCAATCTAGTTCAACCTATACTTTAATAAGAATTTCTTCTATAACATAACTGACAATTGGTCAGCTTCAGTGATGGAGGATACCTCCAACCCTACTTATAAATACATTCCAATTCTGGATACGTTTAATTGTTAGGAAGTCTTTTTCTTATATTAAACCTAAATTGCTCTCTTTGTAACTTCCACCTACTTGATCCTAATTTTAACTCCCAAGATCAAGCTGAACAAGATTAATTCTCTTTCAGCTAAAAGCCCTGTAAATTCAAGATTTACATGTTTTCCTTCAACTGATCCATATTTACTATATCAGCTTTTCACCATTTCAGTTGTTTTCTTTTGGACACTATCTAGTTGATTAATATTTTTTGTAATAGGTGTTGTTCAAAATTGAACAAAATACTCCAGATATGTCTTTGCTAGAGAAAGATAACAGTGTGATGATTACCTCCTTAGTCCTGGAGAGAATGATTTTTAATGCCTATAACTGAAATAGGGCAATTGTGTAGGGTTGTTAGGTGGATAATGAATAGAGTGCTGGTCTTTGAATAGGGAAGACCTGAGTTCAAATGTGACCTCAAACACCAATAACTGTGGGACACTGGGCAAATCATTTAATCTTGTTTGCCTTAGTTTATTAATCTGTAAAATAAGCTGGGGAAGGAAATGGCAAACCACTCCAATATCTCTGCCAAGAACTCCTCCTTCCCCCCGCCCCCAATCATGAAGTGTTAGACATGACTGAATAACAACAAATGTTGAAATAGCATTTGTATGTGAAATCCCTCTGTTGATTCATATTGAGCTTTTAGTCCATTAAAATGTCTCAGATGTTTTTATAGATGAACTACTATTTAGCCATGACTTATTATAGTGAATGTTTTTATTTTCTTTTTAATTCAGGTGTAAGATTTTACATTTATCTCTTTTGAATTTTATCTTAGAATTATCCCAACATTCTGGATAATTGATAGCTTTTTGAATCCCAGCTTTGATATCTTGTGTGTGAGCTAGATCTTTTAGCTCTGTGTAATCTATAATTTTTATAAACATGAGGGTACATATTAACCTGTGGATGCTAACAT
>JAJPUD010000948.1:0-27223 GCA_023553655.1 Myrmecobius fasciatus
GGCAGGATGACACACCTGGTAAGTATTTGAATATTTGAACTCAGGTTTTCCTGATTTTAGGTCCAAAGTTCTGTCCAGTGCAACATCCACTGTCTTGGGGGTGAGGGGAATTAAAAGAAACAATGGAGCAAGAGGCTATAGTTGCTCAGGGATACACTCATATAGAAGGAAATTTCCTTTCCAAAATCGTTGAGGAGTTTCTTGATTAAGGAATCAAAACAAGTCAAAGGAATTTTTATTGAAAACATATTATAAATGTTCTCAAAACAAAAGTTGAAAATGAATCTAGACTGTCCTCAGATTGTCCTGGGCAAAAATTGTACTAAGCTGTGGTATTAGGTTCCAGAGACAGGGTAAGGAGAAGTTAAATTTCTCTGAAGTAATGGGCAACTCTTTACTGCCATTTTTCCATTTCTGGGAAAGTTCAAGAAAACCCATCCTCACCTCAGAAATAAGGCATTAACTAAGAGAAAGTTACCCTCTCCGGACCCTTGAAAGGAAGGAGCTGAGAAAGAGTGATTCTACCACATGAAAGTGTGGGTCATCCAAGTGGGAATAATTAGTGTTCCTTCTAAATCAACAAATACATACCCCAATCACTGTTGCATAAGGAAAAACTCCCTACCTTAGAACTATTCAAAAGTTGAATGAGCTGCTTTAGGAAGTATGAGGTTTCTTCTTTTTGGAGCACCTCAAGCAAAGTGTAGAAATTGTTCAATAAATACTCTGAAATCCCTTTCACTTCTTCAATGCTATGATTCAGTGCCTATTATAACGACTTCCTAACAACTTCAAGCCTCAAGTCTCTCACTATTCTACACAGTATTGCCAGAGTGATCTTCTTAAATCTTTTTTTTCTTTTTTTCCCCCTCAGACGAATTTTATTTTTCCAGACACATGTAAAGACAGTTTCCAATAGTCATTTTTGTAAGACTTTGTATTCCAAATTTTTCTCTCTTCTTCCCCTACCTCTTCCCTCCCCAAGAAAGATAGCAAGCAATCTGATATAGATTAAATAAGAAAGCACCCTTTCTTCATGTCATAATGTATCATTCCCTAGCTTAGAAAGTTTCAGTGATTTTATACTATCTTTTGGATATACTCCTCTGCATTCTTTATAAGGTTCTTTATAATCTAACCTTAGCTATCTTTCCAGCCTTATCTGCTAATACTCACCTTAAGTGAATTCTTCTATTCTATGACTTAACAAGAATGTTCTCTGTCTCCTGAACTTCTCTTTTAATTCTTATTTTAATGCTTTTATTCAAAATATTCTACCTGCTTGAAATTCATTTATGTTCATTCATTCATTCATTCACTCAACAACTTTTTACAAAGCATTTGTCATCCTGAAATGACTTTGTGTTTCTTTTGTCTATACGTGGTATTTGTATATTCCTCATATTTGAGACACAATGCAGATAGTGGTTAGAATTCTGGCTTCAGAGCTAGGAAGACCTGAATTTAAGTCCTACTTCTTTGACACATATTGCCAGGGTGACCCTTGAAAATTAATTAACCTCTCAGTCTCTAAACAATTCTCAGATGATCTTCATAGGGAGAAGGAATCTCCTTATTTCAGAATTCCATTTATCAGTGAAATCAGAGGTCCAGTACCTATCCCTTTAGTCTTTATTTGCTCCTCAATAGACATATTATCTCCTTCACCTCTTACCCCCAAACATGTAATCTCCTAGCAGGGACTATCTTACTTTTATATTGGTATCTTTAGCACTCAGTATATCTAACACAGGAGGGACTTAATAGGCACTTGTGGATTTGTTGATTGGTTATAGCCAGATTTATTGATACTAAAGGCAAAGTCAGGTGTTTGAATATCTTCCTTGCTATCAAAATCCAACATACTTTCATGATCCAGTTCAAATCTCATTTCTTTGAAGTCTGTTTTGACCCTCCAGTAGGAATTGTTCATTCCCTCCTCTGGCTTCCTATTATCTGAATCATTCTTTTCACCCATATGCTCCCAGTATATTCATTTTTTTTTCATGTGTACTACCTCCCCATCTTCCAGCATAAGTTATATCCGGGGGTGTTTTGTTTGTTTTGTTTTATTTAGCAATATGCCACAGTTTATTGTTAACAGATATATCTGTTGGGGAAAATACTTTGAATAAATGATGGAAATCAAGAGACTCTGTCAATCCTCTGATTCAGATTACCTGGCCTGAAAACCCGCTGTGTTGCAAATGCAGCAAAAAGTGGCTGTCTTCCCTAGTCAAATTAACAAGCATCTATTAAGCATCTACTATGTGTCAGTCACTATGTTAAACTTTGAGTATACAAAGAGAGGCAAAAGGCAGTCTCTACTTTCAAGAGGCTCACAATCTAACAGAGGAGGTAACATATAAACAGCTATGTACAAATAAGATACATACAGGATAAATTGGAAATTATCAAGAGAGCTTCCCATAGTCAAAGCTATGGCCAAAAGTAACATCTCTGTGGGAATATATATAGAAAAGTTATGGTTCTCTTTTTGGGGACCATTCCAATTCTTTATCTACTCTGGACTAATTAATACAAGCTCTATTCAATGTCTTGATGCCTTTTTGATATATTATAAATATCTTAGGATCACAGATTTAGAGCTAAAAAAAAGACCTTATAGATCAATTAATCTAAGGATTCTTAATCACTTTTGTATCACAGATCTCTTTGACAATCCATAAATTTCATAAAGAATATTTTAAATGAATGGGATAAAATATACACATTTCAAAGAAAACCAGTTATATTGTAAGAAAGTTATCAAAATATCTTTAAAAAGCAAGTTTAGGATCCCCTGATTCTAATCTAACCCTGTCATTTTACAGATGAAGAAACTAGGTCTAGAGAAATTCAGGGACTTGCCTGTAATTACAGAGCTCTTAAATAGCATTATCTAGAATTTGAACCCAGATCCTATGAACTTGCAACTAGTATTCCTTCTACCATGACTCAACATCAAGAAAGACAGAACCCTATCAGGAAACATAATAAAGTTAACACCAACAATTGTCACATTATTCATATGAAGGCACTTTGAATGCTGAATTAGTCATTGGGCAGGTGTAATCCTTTCACCTGTAAACAAGATTAGAAAAGGAAGCAGATTCCAAAAACAGATGTTCCCTCTTTTTGACTCACATACTGATTCAAGAATCTACTTCATGGTCAAAATCCATAAGGGAGTGATCTTCAGAAATAGCCAGAAAGTAACCAGATATAATAAAATAGCTTTGGAGACAACTAAAGGCCCAGTAACATTTTATAGTGGACTTGTGAGACTGAATATTGATGCTATTTACTTTATCTTAATCAAATAGGTTTGTGTAACTTGGGGAGAGAAGTAATTTATAACAAAGGGGAAAAAAACAAGGTTTTTGGCTGGTAAATATTTAGTTCTTGTCTGCAAAAGCATAAACGCATCATTCATTGCTAAGCTACTTAGATAATGGAATCATCTTTCTTTTAACCACAGGGAGATGGAAGGGGGGAAAAATTAAAACTTTGGGGCTTCCAGATAATAAAACATTCATGCCAAGCTGGGGGAGGAAGTATAAATTCCTGTTTAAACCCAATTGCTATCTTACCTATAGGAGCCGCCCTATAAATCTCTCAGCTCACACATAAGACATGTTTCCTAAATTATTTCTCTCCAGTAGATTAAACAAAACTGATCAGACAGTAAGGCAGGCTTGTCAGGAGCAGAGGTGAGACAAATCACACTCTAAATAATCTCACAGGCCATGTGGAATGATGTATGTCCACTTCACTGTATCAGTGTTCACAGAGATCAAAGAGCATCTCCCTACCAGAAAGAAGAAATCAGCCTGTTCCAAGCAACCTGCAACTTCAGTGACTGTAGGCAGGAGCTGTGGTCCACAAGTGAGGAGTTAGGTGACATTAATTATTCATGCTCCATTTCAAATTCTAATAAAGATCAAAGAATGTTTGTGGGCACACAGAAAATATAGGAATTCAGTAGGGGCTTAAGGAAAATACAATTTCTCCCACTTTCTCCCCAAAGGAAAATGATAATATGAGTTGTCATGTATTTGCAATAGAGTTGGGTTTTTGGATAGATTTCAAGGGGGTCTTGAACTTGGATGGAAAAAAATTACATCTTTATTTCAATATAATTGGCTTCTTTCATGCTTTTAAAAACATTATTCTTAAAAAGGGGCCAAAGGCTTCACCAAATTGTAAAAGTAGTTCATGACACCCAAAGTCTAAGAATCTTGGTTAATGAGAAAATATAGACTAATATCCATTCATTGAATCCTTTAATGAAAAGTTTTCTCCTTTAAAAAAACAAACAACAAACTATCCTTTTGTCCCCAGTTATACCCTTCCCTTCAACCCAAACTCTTTTTCTATTCTTCTCATTCTGGCAGGTGCTAACCTCATTTCCTATCTCCCACATGACCCTCCCCCTTTGCTCTCCTTTTTGTATTTTATAATCAAATGTTGTTGGGTTGATTTTTTTTTTGAGGCATACATGCCCTTTGATTTATTACTGGCAATTAGTTCATGTTTAGTTCATTATCATATTCCTGCAGGGTTAATGGAACTCCTTCTGCCTAGGTAAGTCATGAATGTTTTTTGAAAGATTCCCATTTGGAGACTGAAACTGAATATGAAAACAAGCTCACCCATTTTATACCTTGTTAAAAAGGCTGCAGAATTTACTGAGTCCAGATTTATTTTTTCCTCTGTACATATATTACCTGAATACTATTCCAACCTGACTTAATGGGTGCCAATCTTTCCATTTTTAAGAATAAATAAAAGAAATCATCTCTTTTTCTCCATAGATTTCTTGCCTCTGTAGCATTCCTAATCTAAAAATAAATTGGGGGTGGGGTGGGGGAAGTAGACAATTATATAATCACTTAAAAGATCACTTAAAATCATTTAGTTAATTAAGGTATTCTCCTTTATTGTTCTCAGGTAGTGCTTTAATGATTTGATATGAGAGAATAATATTTATAGATTAATATTTGCAGCAGAATCTTCTAACAAATTTCCAGCAAGGATTTCAATACAAGTCCTCCTAATTATGAGGCAATCTGCTTCTGTTTTTATGTGCATGGAAGTGTACAGCATGCTGATGTAGCTCAATATTAAAAACATTTTCGCTTCAATAATTAGCAGTTAGTCCAGCCATAAAACCCCCAATATACCAGAAATAGCTACATTCCATTTTCCCCCCCAGATGGTGCCTTCTGTGCTCACATCACTAACAAATGTTGTAAAAACAAACATTAAGGTGTAGGAATGTCATTTAAGACTGCCCTCCCCCAATCTTCTGCTGGAAACACAATAAAATGTTGACCTGTCAAAGGTTTTAACAATGTTAAACTGTAAATCTCATTTGTAAAATGAGGGTAATAATAACAATGGACTCTACTTTGCTGGGATTGTTGTGAGGATCAAATGAGATAATGAATGTAAAGCATTTGGCAGACCTTAAAACACTGAATAAATGTTAGCTGTTATTATTACCATTATTATTGTTAAGAGGGCAGCTTGGTGCCTGCCTGACTTCCCCTCATACTTCTCTGTCAGGTTATTCTCAGCAAGCCAGTCACTTTACTTAGAGGTGGTATATTGTCTCTAAAAGTGCAGAAACAGTTGAAGAAAGAGGTGTTGAACTTAGGAGGAGCCTGGACCCAGCATTTGGATCATTTGGTTGGTGTGGGGAAAATCACATTAAAATCCATTTTAATGTCATTATAATCCACAGAAAGAAGAGTCAGAAGACTTTGTTCTGTGTTGATCATAAAAAATTCCATTTCTAGCTGCCTGGCATTGGTCAGCTGTAGGGGACAAGGTTGGTATGAGAATGCTTTCTTAGAGTTGAGAGAACCACTGAAATTTGTCCATGATTTGTTCAGACATACAACAGCTTTTAGAGCCTCCTAACAGCTGGTGAGATTCAGTACTTGCCCCAAAAAGCTTTCTTGTTGCCAGAATCATAACCAAGGGGGTGTGATCCGGACTTTGCCACAGGGCACCAAATTTAAAGAGCCTGATACTCTAGACAATAGAGCTTAGCATCTAGCTAGCAGGAATGATGAGTTAAAATTGGAAGACCAGATGGTATATTGGTACTACATCCTTTCCCTCACCTCTATGGCCATTCCCCTCTCTCTACTGAGTTTTAAAAGGCTGAATTAAGGGTATGGTTTGTGCTGGTCACCCTTGGAGTTTGTAGAGCTTGCCCAGGGCACAAAAAAATGCTAGTTATGGCTCTACTTATAGAGCTTCTTATCAAATTAGAAAATAAGGTAGGAAAAGGGGAAAGTGCATCACCAGCTATGGTTTATGATTTGTTTAGTGAAGTGGTAAGAAGAAATGGGCTCCAAATCTTTGCCCAAATACTTAGGAAAACCTCAATAAGCTATGACATGGATTTGATATGAATATCATATCTATTAGTTAAGTGACATGCTTCAAGCACAGACTGAGACTTTCTGTCATGTCTCACTCTTTGAGATCCCATTTGGAGTGATTTGCTATTTCCTTCTCCAGTTTTACAGATGAGGAAACTGAGACAAGAAGGATTAAACTGACCTGCCCAGGGTCACACAATTAGTATGTGTCTAAGGCTGGATTTAAACTCAGCAAGATTCATTATCCTGATGCTAAACTCAGTGTCCTATCCATTTTATAACCTAGACTGAGGTCTATCTCAACTAGACTTGCTGAATAACCAGTCTTAGACTAGCAGAAAATCATTTGGAGATTTGAAGAGACTAGTACTTTAAGTTATTATTTTTCAGGTCTAGTGCTTTAAGTTATTATTTCATTCTAAGGGAACATTTGAGAGACTAAATAATATTCTAACATCATAGGATCACAGATCTAGTATTGGAAGGGATAATAAAGATCATCTAGTCAAATCTCCATATATACACATGGAAGGACATTGAGATCAGAGAGATGAAATTATAGTAGTTAAATTGCAAAATTAGAATTCGAACTCATCTCCTTTGGCTCTGAATTCAGTTCTTTTACTCCTGGATTAGAAGGCCTTCAAATTGAAGGAAGCTATACATTCATTTGCAAATACTTTTCCAGTTTTATTCAACTCAAACCTTATATTTTGTTAATAGATTTGTCAAGTTGAGAAAATCTGGTCTCTTTTGTATCTCCTGGTAATTGAGCACTCTTAGAGAAATTTTCTAAGACTTCTCAGTTAAATATGCTAATTCACTATACTTATGACCACCATCTACTGGCGAATTCAGGCAACTGCTTCCATTTTGCTCTTTTCCATACAGATTGTGATTTTAATAATAATAGCTCACACTTAGATAGTACTTAAAGATTTACAAAGTGTTTTCCTTTCAAAAGCTCTATGACATGAGTGGTAAGAATATTATCAACTCCACTTTATAGATGAGGAAATTGAGATGGAAAATAATCACTTTGATGATGAAATTTTTTATTTATTTATTTGAGGGAGGGGCTTCTAAGTTTTTAATATTTTTCCCCAGTTAAAACATTTTTTTACATTTGTTTATAAAACTTCTGAGTTCCAGCTTCCTCCTTTATCCACACCCTCAATTAAGAAACCAAAATTTTTTAATTGGATAAATGCAAAGGCATAATACAATCAGTTTAGATCTGGACGGCACTTCAGAGATCATCTAGGCTCCCTTCCGATTTTACAGATGAGGAAAATGGGGGTCTAGCTATGTTAAGCATTTTGCCCAAGATCATAGGCAATAGATCTATATGATAGGAAGAAACTACAAAAGTCATCTAGTCCAGCAATGTCAGACTCAAATAGAAGCTGATTTCCTCAGGGGACATATTGACTTAAAAACCCACAAGTTAACCTTATTAATTTTATTTTGTTGTGCATTTCTATTTACATTTCAAGCGGGTTCAGGCTATACTTGGGAGATTTAATGGGACCCAGGCAGTGAATTTAGCAACTCTCAGACCAATTCCTTCATTTTATAGATGATGAAAGTAAGATGCACAGTACTGAGGACATTTGTCCAAGGTCACATAGATGGTAAGTGCCATAGACAGAGTTTGGGCAGATCCTGAGTCTAGGATCAGGATTCTATCAATTATTCCATTCTATTTTCTAGTCCAACCACATCATTTTATACAATCAGCCCAGGAATGTGAATTTATGGAGGTGTTTAATGGAAGCTGGTAGTGTGATTTAAAGAGCATTGGCCTGCAGTTATTTGGAAGACCTGAAAATCTAATGGAATCCCTTTTAGCATTAAGTTCCTTATTTTTTTTTTAATTTAAGCTTTTTATTTTCAAAACATATGCATGGATAATTTTTCAACATTAACCCTTGCAATATTTGGTGTTCCAATTTTCCCTCCTCTTCCCCCAACCCCATCCCCTAGGTGGCAAGTAATCCAATGTATGTTAAACATGCTAGAAATATATGCTACATCTAATATATGCATACATATTTATACAATTATCTTGCTGTACAAGAAAAATCAAATAAAACATGAAAAAAATGAGAAAGAAAATAAAATGCAAGCAAACAACAACAAAAAAAGTGAAAATGCTATGTTGTGAACCACACTCAGTTCCCACAGTTCTCTCTCTGGGTGTAGATGGCTCTCTTCATCATAATATCATTGGAACTGAAGGGCCTGAACAAAATGATCTCTAAGAACTATTTAAATTTCCTGGTATGAAGAATTTAAGAAAATGATACCTAACACAGACCTTGTCCTAAAATTAGATTTCCTCCTAATGATGCTGTGAGGCAGGGTGCCATTATGATTTCCATCTTATAGATGAAGATTTAAATGATGAAGGCTTAAAATTAGCAAGTATGAGAGCTGGAATTTGATTCTGAATCTCTTTACTTGTTACCCACTACATAATGCTGTTTTGACTTGACTTGTAAGTATCTGAAATCATGGCTTAAATTGTATCATTCTGAATCCCTGATTTCCTACTTCTTTTGACTTCCAAGAACTGCAAATTGACCTTCAAGCATCTATTTCATCTAATGCTACCCACACCGCTGTGGCCCCAAGACTAATATAATACAGATTTGAAGATTATGTTGATTAGGATAATATTATATTTGGGATCCTTCCCTTCTTGCCCAAAATAGATAATCGCTATATTACAAAAGACTAATTTTTAGTAAACAGACTGCTGCTGGATGTTAGAAAGATCTTAATAGATTAGGTATGATGATGATCAATTTTGATGGACATGGTTCTCCTCAACAATGATGTGATTCAAACCAGTTGTTCAGGGATGAAGATAGTCATATACATCCAGAGAGAGGCCTGTGGGAACTGAGTGTGAACCACAACACAGCATTTTAACACTTTCTGTGAATATTTCCATGCATTTTGTTTTCCTTCTTAGGTTGTTTTTTCTTCTTCTCTTTCTAGATCTGATGTTTCTTGTGCAGTAAGATAACTGTATAGATATGTATACATGTATTGTATTTGTCATATAATTTATCCTATTTAGCATGTATTAGATTACCTGTCATCTAAGGGTGGGGGTGGGGGGAAGGAGGGGAAAAGCTTGGGGAAAAAAAGTTTTTGCAAAGGTCAATGTAGAAAAATCACTTATATGTTTTGTAAATAAAAAGCTTTATTAAAAAAATAAAATAAAGTTTATGGATCAAGACTACAATATCTTATTAAACATTTATATAATTTTAGAAAAAAAATAGATTAGGTATGAGATGGCAGGGTTTTAGATGCTGGTATATTTGGAGAACAAAAAAGGAATAGAGGGGATTGTTATTGTTAAGTCATATCCAACTGTTCATTTGGGAATTTTCTTGTAAAATATTAAGAGTGTTTTTGCCCTTTCCTTCTCCAGCTCATTTTTACAGATAAGGAACTGAGACAAATAAGATTAAGTTACTCAACAGTAAATGTCAGAGACCCGAAACTTGAGAAGATGAGTCTTCCTGATTCCAAGCCCAGTGCTCTAGCTGCTGGGCCAACTAGCTTCCAAAAGAGAAATAATCATTCAGGCTCTATCTGGTGCAGAGTTGCTATCTTAGAATAGTGTCTGAGTTCAGTTCAAGTTCTGCCTTCTTCATGAGGTCTTTCCTGACGCCTCATACCCCAGTGTTTCTCTCCTTTATCTTGAATATTTTATATATACTGCCTTCTCTGATAAATTGTAAGCTCCTTGAGAGTAGGGACTATTTCATTTAAATCTTTGTATTCTGGTGCCTAGAACATAAAAGGTGTTTAATAAATGCTTATAGATTTATTAACTAAGATTTTTAGCATTCTAAATCCTATTGTTTTTAAGATTATGAAGGTCATCAGAGTCAAAAGATGGGTTTCAGCCTAGGCCTTCTGGCTTTAGCTAGGTGTACTTTGGAAATCTAGTGGCTTGATTATTATCCTGATATAACAGGAAGGGTCTAAAAGGCCCATCCACAAAAGATCTTATATCAATGTAAAATTTCTGTTGTTTCTTCTTCTGTTAAGGGTAGGTCCCTTTTTCCTTCCTTTTTTTTTAAATAGTTATTATGCCATGATTCCTAGCTTAGATTCTAGTAATAACTTATGATCTTTACATATTATTTATAATAAAATTTAGGACTTAAGGGAATTTTACACATATCTTATTTGAACCTTATTATTTTTATCCCCATTTCATAGTTGTATCTGAGGTACACAGAAGTTTGCCTAGGAACACACAGCTGGTAAGTATTAGAGTTGAAATTTAAGTTTAAATTTTCCTGACTCCCAAGTTCATCACTCTATCTGCTATGATTTATCAAGCACCTACTATTTGCCGGGCACTGTGCTAAGTACTTCACAAATATCGTTTCATTTGATCCTCACAACAACCCTCAACGATGCTATTATGATTCCCTTTTTGCAGTAGGGAAACTAAGGCAAACAAGTTATGTGATTTGCCAGGATCACATGGCTAGTATGTGAACTAGATTTGAACTTGAAAATCTTCCTGATTTCAGGTCCACCACTTTAGCCATTGTACCCCCTACCTGCATGTTTCTAGGCATATACCTTTTAGTCTGGGTCAATCATTGCTAAGCACTATTCTTTTTTCTTTCCTTTTTAAAAAATAGTAATAGTTTTGTTTTTTTTCAAAATGCATGCAAAGATAGTTTTTAACATTTGCCCTTGCAAAACCTTGTGTTCCAAATTTTTCTTCCTCCCCTGGAAAGTAATCCAATATAGGCTAAACACGTACACTTCTTCTAAACATATTTCCACATTTATCATGCTGCACAAGAAAGATAAGATTAAAAAGGAAAGAAAATGAGAAAGAAAAAAACCAAGCAAACAAACAACAACAAAGGTGAAAGTACTATGCTGTGATCCATACTCAGTCTCCATAGTTCTCTCTCTGGTTGCAGATAGCTCTTTCCATCACAAATCTATTGGAACTGCCTTGAATCACCTCATTGTTGAAAAGAGCCAAGTCTGTCTCAGTTAATCATCACATAATCTTGCTGTTGCTGGGTACAATATTCTCTTGTCTCTTGAGAATTCAACTCACTTCATTTAGCATCAGTTCATTTAAGTCTTTCCAGGCTTTTCTGAAATCAGCCTGCTCATCATTTCATATAGAACAATAATATTCCTTTACATTCATATACCATAACTTACTCAGCCATTCCCCAACTGATGAGCATCCACTCAGTTTCTAATTCTTTTCCATTACAAAAAAAGCTGCTACATTTTTACACAAAAGGATTCTTTTCCCTTTTTTGTGATCTCTTTGGGATACAGACTCAGTAGAGACACTGCTGAATCAAAGGGCATGCACAGTTTTATAAGTTTTTTGGGTATAGTTCTAAATTATCTAGCACTATTTCTAACTCCATCTTCCCCATTCTGGCAACCATTTCTCTGTTGTTTCTAACTTCATCCCAACTTCTGTTTCATTTCCCATTCCTATTATAGATTTCTGCCACATCAACTCATTGCAAATTTCCGGGTTCCTCTATCTAGTTTGTTTAAGTTTGTCTCATTCTAATTTGTATTCCTGGTACAATGTAACCACTGCTCTGTCTGTTGGATATGTTACAGAGCCAGTTCCTATTCCCACCCGAACAGTAATAATATTTAGCATTTACATAGTGTTCTAAGGTTTGCAAAGCACATTACAAATATCATCTTATCTGATACTCACATCTACCCTGGGATTATCCCCATTTTATAGATCAGGAAATTAGAAATTAAGTGATTTGTCCAGTCACCTAGTAGTATCTGAGACAAGATTCTTATTCACATTTTTCTTACTCCAAATTCAGTCTGTACTATGCCTTAATAATGCTTTCAATATGTTGGTCTTAATATACATTCATCCACTACATCAATTGTCCCATACGTTATTCTTGAGAATCTCCCATTCTTCCTTCAACCATAATAAGCTAGCTCATGTTCTCTTTTCCATTCTCATATCCCTTAGCTATTATCCAAAGAAGGAGGTTCTTTAGAGTGTCTTGTTTTTTTTCTGCCAAATGCTTAATCCTCCATGGTCAAAACAGACAGGTATCTCTGCTGCTCCTTTTTTCTTCCAGGTTTATCTTATTATGACCTTTCACTTTGATCTGAGCTTAGACTTCTATATACTTCCTAACTCCTGGATACTTAACCAGGGATTATGTTACTCACCTTCCAGATATGCTTATTTTCTGAGTCCATATGATTTTCTTCATATCTTCTCATGTTTCAAACCAAAACTCTCTGGCTTGATTTAGGACCTGATTTCTATGCTGCTGTCACAGTGGAATAAAGAAATTTCATCCAACCAAATTATTAATTTAGTGAGGCATGTGGTTGCAGAAACAAATTGTGCCTAAGGTTCTAGGTAATTAAGGATCCAGAACCTTAGTTTCTATATAATTTGGAGAGAGTGAAAAACAGAAAAAACAGGATATAGATATTGTGATACCCAGTTTCTCATTGGTAAAGGGTATCAAGAGACACTAAGGTGAGACTGAAAGGGTTCATAAAATGAATCAGGAGACATTGAAGTGAGAGGAAGAGGGGTAGTAGCATTTCTTAAATTGGGTGATAGTTAGAAGGGGAAGTAATCTTATGACTTCTCCAAAATCAGTTAACTCACATGAAGCTGAGAATTGATTTCATAAAAGGCAAAATGGAATTACTTATGCTATTTAAAAAATATAACATTCCCCACTTTCAGCCTAGACGTCTCAACCCACAGGATCACTAATGCAGATACTTCATCTGTTAGGGATTTCTGGATGGAATGTTAATCTACCTTAATTGACATCAAAGGGGTGGTGTGAGAAGCATAAAGAATACAAGCAGAATCATATTCTCATATATCCCCTAAGAAAGCAAAACTTGTTAAATAGACCCTATAGGTAAAATAAGTTAGGCTGTACATCAAACAGCTTAGAGGACTTATCACAGACTAATTTGAAAAGGAAGATTTGCATGCCACTAAGGTACCAAGAAACCTTAGCAAATATATATAACGGGAAACAAAAAGTCAAAGTAAAATAATAAATATAATTAATAATAAATAATATAAAGTCTCCTGTGATCCAGTCATCTACTCCTAAAGTTCATTTAATCAGCACATTTTATCTTGAGTCCCAAATCTTGAATAGCAAAAGGTAGTTGTCTGGTTTCTAGATACATCTTCCCTTGGACATTCTGGAATAAGTCTCATTGTTAAGGTAGTTCTGAAGGGGTTCCTCCTAATAAAAGTGCTTTTCTTATTCCAAGTCATTTGCAGGGATTCCTAGGTAATTCTGATAAAGTCAGCTAGTAACAAGATTCAATACAAATTAGTATCACTCCCTAAATTTGGTTTTCCAATAGCTAGTTCATATGGTAAAAACCAGCTCAAACCATATGGTTTTGTTCCTAGTAACAGATATAAGAAGAAAATCAAATTAGGATCATAATCATCTGAAACTTCAGGGAATTTCAGTTTTTACATACCACTTCTATGTTTATTTGAATCCTACACTTTATATGGACAATGTCATAGATAAGCTGAAGGAAGAATCTTTAAAATTTATATGAGACCCTGACTTAGAAAATGAGGCCTTCTATTTCTTAATATTATCAAGCAGACAGACTTCAAAATAGGGAAAGAATGATTTAAAATTTCTTTACAATTATTAATACAATTTGTACATAAAATCCTTAATCCAGTTTTGAAAACTTGTTACTAAAATATACTCAAGGCCTATATATCTCATTGGAAATACTTGGAAACCAATCATGTCTGTATATAATCTATATGTGTATATATGTATATATACACATACATACATGTGTATGTATATATGTACATATACACATGTATGCATATGAATCCTAGCTATTAAGGAAAAAAACAACCTGATCCTCTTGTTTTCTCAAAATTTGTTGTCCTATTTAATTAGAAAACTTTCAGATCTTTGTCTTATTTCCATATTTTGAGGATATTATTCTCATATGCTGAAAGAATGAAATAATTCATGGACCTAATCTCATATGTGAATGTATAAATATTAGCAAGCAGATGGCAAGCCCAAGAATTCATTTACTTATTTCCTTAGGATATAGAATTGATTACAAATTCAGATTGAAAGCAGTAAGATCTTTTATACTTGTACCCAACACATGGTTCTCTTTAACAACGAGATGTTTCAAACCAGTTCCAATTGTACAGTGATGAAGAAAGCCATCTACACCCAGAGAGAGGCCTGTGGGACCTCATCATAGGATTTTCATGCTTTCTGTTGATGTTTGCTTGCACTTTGTTTTCCTTCTCAGGTTTTTTTGTATTGGATTACCGGCCATCTAGGGGAGAGGGTGGAGGGAAGGAGAGAAAAATTTGGAATAGAAGGCTTTGCAAGGGTCAGTGTTAAAAAATTGCCCATGCATTATGTTTTGCAAATAAAAAGCTTTAATAATAATAATAATAAATATATACTTGCACCCAATAATAGTAACTCAGGGATGTTATAGTATTAACATATTAATGAATAGATTTAGTATTCTAATAAAAATTGTGTTTTGTTTACCTGTTCTGATTATAGGAATTTACTATGAAAGGAAAAGAAGGGGTATATTTATAGCAATATCAAGACTGTTCCCTCAAGACACAAACTGACTTGATATAAACCATAACAGGGGAAAAACTCCCTTAGCTCTATTTGATTTTAGGCATGAGTCCCATTTGTCAGTCAATCATGTAGCAAAGTTCCACATTATTCACAGGATATTAAGAGCTAAGCTCAGAATTAACCAGGTGGGAAATTTTCCTGTTCAGAAAGAAAATAGCAAAATGAAAAAAACTGAGTCAAGAATACATTCACATATACAAGGTTATGCATACAATTTTTTCAGACTCCGACATCCACCTATAGCAGTTCTCAGATTGCAATTCCTTTGGACAGCGTATGGCATTTTCCTTGAATGGTGGAGTTTTTGGTTTTATGACAATTCAGACAATCATATCTGAAATAAAAATTTAAAGTATTATCAGATTATAGTCCCATGAGACTATCTTTCTTTGAACTTTGAACTTTGAAAGTTCTTAGGAAAAGTTTTCACTCTTTCCACTGTTTTCTTCAGGTTGATCATGTCACAAGGAGAGGTGAGTTTGATTTACCAAGACACAAAACACATTTAATATGATAAGACCAACACATTGACGTACTTGTCAGCAAAGTTTTTCCTTCTTATCTTCCAATGGAAGTTTAATTAAAAAATCATTGTGCACAATTTTCCAAAAACAATCTCAAAGTCTTCAATTTTGCAATAATTGAAAGTCTCTTTTTTAGGCCAGATCAGGAGCCCATTTGGATTTTTATGTTTTGAACAATTTTTTACATGATTTTAGAGTTCTATTTTTAGTCATATTATTTTGAATGAGTAGTTTCTCTTGTTCTCAGGCCAATAAGAACTTCCCTAATAGAGCAGACTCCCATAGTATAGTCATCAAGGACCACTCACCTCTAAGGAGATTCATCCGGATATGATTAGGGAGGACTTGGAGGTCTGAGGATAAGTGATCCTTCACCTTCATCCTTCATCCTTCACCAAGAAATTTCATAGAAAGAAATAATCTGTTTGTTGCACAAAAACTCAAAGTCTCAATCCCTTTGTGGTCACCATAACAGTTATGATGGAATTAAGAAACTGAATTTCATTCTGACAAATGATTTATTCAGCAAGGCATACAGTGCTGAAACAAATTGGGTCCAAGACTTTTGATAGACAAAGACAAACTTGGTCTTTATACAGTCATTATTCATTTTAGAGAAGTAAAAAACAGGATGTAAGGATTGAAACACATGGTTTCTTATTGGTGGAAGGAATCAGGAGGCACTGAGGTGAGAGGAAATGGGGTAATTTTGTGACATTCCTTTAGTTGGCTGATAGTTGGAAAGGGAAGTAACCTTGCGACTTCAAGTAATTTACATGAAATTGAGACTTAATTTTACAAAATGGTGGACAAAAGGCAAAATGGAGTTAGTAATGCTGTTTTTTAAAGACAGTACTGCAATATTGCCCATGAACCAATATGACAGCAGAATGATACAGGCTCAACAATTTTTTCATGACCAATGATGAATAGTCAATCTATCTTTTAGTCTTCAGTGATTTAAATTGGTTCATAACATTTCCTTTTTTATTATAAAAATATATTGATTTTATATATTATGACCATTATACATCATGAATAATTAAATAATTTAAAAACATACTTAGAGAAAAATAATACTGCATTATAAAGTTCACTAGATAAATTAGAGTCAAACTGAGATAGTTTTGGGGTTCAGAATAACAATACTTGTTATTTGTTAAATCAATACAAGGCCATTGTGTATACCAGTTCATCATAGGGATATCATTAATAAAAATTGGAGAGAAATTATACAATATCATCTAAGAACTATTGCAATGAGATTATATTACATATATATTTCTATTTGCATGAGAAACCTAAGAGTTTAGTTGAATTAAATCTTAACACTTAGAGAAAAAAAATAGGGATGCCTATTTCAGTTAAAATCCTTCCCCTGTCTATAGAATATCAGGATATGTTTAATTTCTGTGCCTGTATTATATGCAGCCCAAAAGACCAATTTCAGAGGAAATGAGAAAATACTGGGATCAACTAAGGTAAGTTCAGTGTGGATAATCATCATACCTTTAACTTCATCATTTTCAGTCCCAGGAAATGTCTATTACCTCTTCATAATTAATGAGAATCCCATACAGATTCCAGGCAGGAACATCTACTCCTTTTGTCGTTGGTCTCATAACTTTTGTCCAATTTCTACATGACAGCTGCAGAATTGCTATTGAAAAATTGCAGGGCATATGCAGGCAGGAAATTTCTCCTTCATTTTCTCTAACTCATCAATCACAATCTCTCAAAAACCTTTCCTGTTGATCTTCTTCTTTTTTTTTAATTAATACTTTTTATTTGCAAAACATATGTATGGATAATTCCTCAACATTAACCCTTACAAAGCTTTCTGTTACAAATTTTTCCCCCCTACTCCCCACACCTCCCCTAGATGGCAGGATATCCACTACATGTTAATTATGTTAGAATACTTAAGAAATCGAATATATGTATAGTTATTTCCACACATCATTTTTTTGTGCAGGAGAAATCGTATCTACAAGAAAGAATAATCCAATAAAGGAAATACAATGCAAGCAAATATCAATAGAGAACATGAAAATGTTATGTTGTGGTCTACATTTCACATCCCTCTCTCTGGGTGTATATGGCTTTCTTCACTGAACAATTGGAACTGGTTTGAAGCATTTCATTGTTGTAGAGAGTCATGTCCCTTAGAACTGATCTTCATATAGTATTGTTGTTGCCGTGAATAATGATCTCCTGGTTCTGCTCACTTCACTCAGCATCAGTTCATACAAGTCTCTCCAGGCCTCTCTGAAATCGCCCTGCTGGTCGTTTCTTACAGAGGAATAATATTCCATAACATTCATATACTGTAATTTATTCAGCCACTCTCCAATTGATGGGCATCCATTCAGTTTCCAGTTTCTAGCCACTACAAAAAGAGCTGCCACAAACATTCTTGTACATGTGGGGCCCTTTCCTTCTTTTATGATTTCTTTGGGATATAAGCCCAATAGAAACACTGCTGGGTCAAAGGGTATGCACAGTTTGATAACTTTTTGAGCATAGCTCCAAATTGCTCTCCAGAATAGTTGGATCCGTTCACAATTCCACCAACAATGCATCAGTGTCCCAGTCTTCCCACATCCCCTCCAACATTCATCGTTATCTTTTCCTGTCATTTTAGCCAATCTGACAGATGTGTAGTGGTACCTCAGAGTTGTCTTAATTTGCATTTCTCTGATCAATAGTTATTTGGAGCACCTTTTCATATGCTTATAAATAGTTTTAATTTCATCATCTGAAAATTGTCTGTTCATATCCTTTGACCATTTATCAATTGGAGAATGGCTTGAATTCTTATAAATATGAGACAATTCTCTATATATTTTAGAAATGAGGCTTTTATCAGAACCCTTAAATGTAAAGATGATTTCCCAATTTGATGCTTCCCTCCTAATCTTGTCTGCATTAGTTTTGTTTGTACAGAAACTTTTTAACTTAATATAATCAAAATTATCTATCTGGTGTTCAATTAAGAGTTCCAGATCTTCTTTGGACATAAATTTATTCCATCTCCACAGGTCTGAGAGGTAAACTATCCTATGTTCCTCCAATTTGGTTATAATATCACTCTTTATATCTAGATCATGAACCCATTTAGATCTTATCTTGGTATGCGGTGTTAGGTGTGGGTCCAGCCTTAATTTCTTCCACACTAGTTTCCAATTTTCCCAGCAGTTTTTGCCAAATAGTGAGTACTTATCCCAAAAGCTGGGGTCTTTGGGTTTATCAAACACTAAATTGCTAATGTTATTACCTAGATTGTCCTGATATTCTATCCTATGCCACTGATCAACTGCTCTATTTCTCAGCCAGTACCAAATGGTTTTGATGACCACAGCTTTATAATATAGTTTTAGATCTGGTACAGCAAGGCCACCTTCATCTGTCTTTTTTTTTCCATTAATTCCCTTGAAATTCTTGACCTTTTGTTCTTCCAAATGAACTTTGCTACTATTTTTTCTAGATCTATAAAATAATTTCTTGGGAGTTTGATTGGTATGGCACTAAATAAGTAAATTAGTTTGGGTAGTATTGTCATTTTTATTATATTCGCTCGGCCTACCCATGAGCACTTAATGTTTTTCCAATTGACTAGGTCTGATTTTATTTGTGTGGAAAGTGTTTTGTAGTTTAGTTCGTATAGTTTCTGACTTGGCAGATAGATTCCCAAATATTTTATGCTATCATCCGTTATTTGGAATGGAATTTCTTTTTGTATCTCTTGCTGCTGAACTTTGTTGGTAATACATAAAAATGCTGATGATTTATGTGGATTTATTTTAAATCCTGCAACTTTGCTAAAGTTGTGAATTGTTTCTAGTAGTTTTTTAGTTGAGTCTCTAGGGTTCTCTAAGTATAGCATCATGTCATCTGCAAAGAGTGATAATTTGGTTTCTTCATTACCTACTCTGATTCCTTTTATCTCTTTTTCTTCTCTTATTGCCAAAGCTAACATTTCTAATACAATATTAAATAGTAATGGTGACAGTGGGCAGCCTTGTTTCACCCTGTTGATCTTCTAAGTTGCTTTTGGCTAGAAAATGTTTTTACTCATCTTTTTGGGTGTTCCAATGCTCTAAAATTTGTTTAGAATCACTATTTAAAAGAATTTGTAGCGATTCGAGGGAGAGATTGGGAGTGTATTTTCTATACACAAGTATGAACCAAAAAAAAATTTAGTGCTATGTAGTGGGTTAGGGATTGGACTTGAAGGATAGATCCCTAAGGCTCTGACATTCTATTTTCTTATGATTCTGAAATGAAGGTAGAATATTACAATTGTGGCACTCTACTCAGAGCTAACCAAAGTGGAAACTATAGTTTTTCCTTTTCATGGGAAATTGGATTTGTTCAAGCAGTTAAAGCATTAAGATTGACTTTATGAGTTTCCTAAAGCAGAACCCAAGAAGATCTTATATCTCTTCAGAGACTCTTGAGGGATAGTTTTTCAAAAGGCAAAGATCAATGAGGGGAAACTCTATGCAATTGCAGGTAAATCAGACAGGACTGAAAAATATGTAAGGCAGAGTTGGGTGCTGATTTACTTCCAGAAATATTAGTCTTGATGCACATACTCATGAAGTTCAGTGGTTTGATCAAATCATCTGGTGCTTTGCTCTTGATATAAATTACCTGATATAAACAGGGAGAACTTAAGTATTTTTGTGTGTTCTTTACCATTTTGACAGTGTGGCCAATAGAACACTTTTCAGAATGATTTTTTTAAAAGCATAAACTAAAATACATATGATTACAAAGGAAACTAAGTATTGGTTAGTGGACTGTTAAAAACAACAACAAGAAGTTCACAGACAAATGAAAATATCTTATATAGGTATTGTGTCTGTCATTCAGAGAAGCTAATGAATGATTTGGTTTAAATTTGGATAGCTGCTTTGTTTATCTTTTCCCTGTGTGTATTTCACCAATAGCTAATTATCAGATGGCATGAATAGTTAGCAGGGGAATGATATCATTGCAGAAGCACTGAGGAATGTAAATTGATAAAACATTCAGGCTTTAAAAAAAGAAAAAGGAAAAGAAAAAATAAAAAGCCCATTTCACTAAAGCATACAATGTAGGAATGGAAAATAAAAGTTATTAGATAATATTGAAAATAATCAGGAAAAAATCTGATTTTCAGTAGCCTGAGGGGAAGTATTAGAAGGATATTTCAGATCAAAATTCTTTCCAGCTGACTTTTGACAAATATCCCTTCAGGTGCTTGTTGCTCTAGCAGATGTTGAGAAATACAAGGTGAGAATAATAAGAATCTGTCTGATGATTTTATACAAAGATTTGGGGTGGATGAGCTTCAGGTGACAACAAAACAAAAACAAAATCCAAGAACAAAGGCATTTAGTTAGCCATCTTATCTGTTTGAGATGTGGAGAAAATAGTTTTAGGCTTACCCCTTTATTTGCTTCTTGACAAATGTCATGAGAATGCTAAGGATAAAGTGCCTTCCCTTCTCTTTTACTCTTGGTTACCATACTGGTTGGCACTCACTTCCTGACCAAGGAGCTTCCAGGGGTAGGAGTAGAGAGGGCAAGCCTTTAGTTTTCTGCCCTCTGGTCACACAGAGAGAACATTATTCTTCCAGTCACAGTAGGTATGTGGAAATGGCTTTTTGAAGATTTGAAGAGCCAGCTTTCTTATTAGAACATCATTTTAGTTACTATAGTACAGGGGATCAAAGAAATCAACTTCTAAAAGAAAGTAGCTTATCAAATTCCAAGTCTTGATCTGATGGTATCAGCATAGTGTGATGGTAGGAGTATCTGATTTGGGAAGCAGAGAATCTGGGTTCAAAACCCAGTTCTTCTATTCACTATCTTAGATGAATCTTTTCACTTTTCTGTGCCTCAGTTGACTCATCTGTAGTATAAGGGGCTTGGGCTACCTTTTTAAATCTAGATATATGATTATATGAATAACTGAAAGCCAAAAAATGTGCAAACTAATCAAAAGGAGAGAGACAAGGCAACCGAAACATGTAGATACTGAAAGATAGAGATAAAAGAACCTGAGAGATAAAGACAGTTAGGACAGAGAAACAAAGATAAAGAGAGAATTGAATGAATTACCTCCAGTTTTATATTTCTGTCTTGGACTTCAGGAAATATTCCCTAGGGGGAAAAAAGCAAATTAGATTTACCAAGTCATATTCTGGAGGCCAAATCCATTTACAGATATGCCCAGGGTTCAAATATGATGATACCATTGCATCCAAGATTTTGAGATACCTTTTCTAAGCATTCCATTAGAAATTGGAGTTCATTGGATAAAGTTTCAAATGTTTTGTGGAAATATAAACACACACATATTAAAACATACATATATATACACACATCTCTCTATCTCTCCATCACTATCTATCCATCTATTTATCTATCTACATAATGGTACCTTGCTACTCATCATAAATTGATTCAAGAAGGCACAATAAGTGTGTGTGGGGGGAATGAGTACCAAATGGATTTTTCTCATAGGGAGTACACTTTCAGGACATAGCTTAACCATCCGTCTCCATCCAATTTCCAAAGGGCAAGTACAAGAGCTGTGGAGAAACAAGCCAGCCTGTCCAGCCAGCTTCTTCCCTTCATGACACAACTCACTTTCTGAGAAGAACCTGGACTTATACTCTCCCACCATCCCATTCTGTCCAAGTTCCTTGAGGGAATGGGAGTGGGTAGGATCTGGATGTGGAGATGGAAGCTATGGTCCCAAGCCTTCCTCTGCCCAGGACTCTCTTTCCAGCCCAGGATTTGGGGCTGTCAGGAGTCCTGGGTTCTAAGTTGCTGCTAGGGTTGCTTCCACCTGAACTCGTGCAGCTGCTGCTTGTTCCACCACAGTTGCTTTTGCTTCTGCTGCTTCTCCTCCTGCTGAGCATGCTGGTTGCTCAGGATCCCTTCCAGTACTATTTTGGGAGATGGTAGACTATATGATGCTCAGAAGGAACTGCCCTCAATGTGCACAACCTTAGCATTGTGGGCTCCAACCTGACAGTCCTGCTCACTGCTCCTTGCCCCTTCACTGAGGAGGAGCTGCTCTCAGCTAAAGGCAATTGCAATGGCCAGCCTCACATCCCTACTGCCCAACCAGGCAGCAACCAAGTGCTACGAGTGCTGAGCAAGTGTCAAGTGCAGAAGCCTTTTTTTCCCATAGAAATCTGTGGACAGAATGTGATGAGTTTCAAAGCAGATGACTGTCAAGGTACATATGTGTGTGTCTGTCTGTTTGCTTGCCTGCCTGTCTCTCTGTGTATATACAAGTGTGTGTGTGTGTATATACATAATATATACACATATAATATATGCACACACATATGCACATATAGGTATACATGTATAGACATATGTACTTTTATAGTATGATATAAAATTCTTAATATACACCACATTGAAATGAAATTCTATGATCTGACATAAAAAATGACAAGGAAAAATAATTTGGATGCATAAGAAGAAATGTTAATTTACCTCCATACATATACCTACACAAAACACACAAATACAGGCAAATTTCTTAACAAAAAACAAGTTAGGAAATATTTGAAAGTTTGGAAATACACTATTCTAACATGACATTCCTGTTTACAAATTACATCCAAAGGACTATAAAACATTCCTCTGTGTGTGTGTTGAAGAATTCTTGACCTAGAACAAAAACTAAGTTGTTTGAAATCAAGCTTGTTTTGTTTTAGACAGGTATTAGCACTGTTGAACTGATTTTACATTTATGTTATAAACCTCCTCCCCCCATTAGAATAAAAACTGGAAGATATTTTGTCCAAAGAATACAGTATAGGATAGTAGAAAGGTTATTTGGATTAGGGGTGTGAGAAATGGTCAAATGTTACATTTATCACTCACTACCTGTGTGATTCTGAGCAAGTCACCTCCCTAGGATTCAGTTTTCTCTCCTGAAAAGGTTAGACTAAATGACCTCTAAGGTTCCTTCTAGCTTTAAATCTAAGATCCTGTGAATTGAATTGAAATTTAAAGTCATGTTGTCATAATTCCCCTGTTACAGTCCAGGTGTATGCAATAAACTGCAACCCAGGCTTCCAAAGATTTTATCCAGCTATTATTACTATTGTGCTATTATCTGTACAAAGTCAGTGTGACTCCAATCTCATTTCTCATATTCATTCATCATGGGGAGATTTGGTTTATTTATCCATTGGAATTCTTTTTTCCTCCAGGAGAGTTGCAAATGGCAGAAAGAATCAATCTGTGCAGCAAATCAATGTGAGCAGCAGTCAGTGGGAGCAGCAGAGCTCACCCTGCAGCCATCCACGGCTTGTCTGCGGAGGAAAAGCTGAGCCTGCTTCTGTGGTTTATGACTGACTAGGGTACTCTTCCATTAGAGGGAGGCAGCCCTTTTTCCAGCTTTTTAAAAGCTCTCTCTTTTGCAGATAGCTGTCTTGCTTAGAGTTGCAGGTATTGGTTTTGTGTATGTGTGTATATGCTGGTTGGAGGCAAAGGGGGATGATGAGAATGGAAGGGGATGAGAATGGGGGTGCATGCAGCAGGGATGTGTATTGCAGATCTTGGTGCCTAAGCTCCTAGAATCTCCTTGCTGTGTGGCTGCTTTGTGAATTCTTAATGAGTAGCAGTCACTGTCTCCAACATGCACAGCTATTGATTTGCAAGGAAAAATCCAAAATACAATGCTTTTGTGTTTGAGTTGTGTGTAACAGAGTTAATTCATGCTTTGAAAGATTGCACCATAGATGTGCTAGCTCTTGGCTTGTCTAAGGAAACCTGTCTGATTCTGCTTGTCTCAGTTATATAATCAAGCAACACTGCAATGAAGTTTCCTTTTTGTTCTTTGACATCAGAAATGATGAAGAAAAAGAATAGAGATGCATAAAAGAAAATGTTAAATATATACCCCTCCCCTACCTAAAAAATACAAAAGTAGATAAAAACAATAATTGAATAAAATTGAATTGAATTGAATAAAAACAAAAACAAAAATACAACAAAAAATTAAGAAATATTAAATATTTGAAGTTTGAAAATATACTGTTCTAAAATGGCTTATTCCCTCATTTTATGATTTTCTGTATGGGATATAAAATTGAAAATTGATTTTTAAATCTATTTGTTAAGATCTAATAAAAGCAGCATAGATTTAATATTCTCCTTCCTGTGTGAATCTAAATACTATACCCCTGTAAGTGTACTTAGGTAGCCTCAGGTTACTTGTGTCAGAATTCTATTTTTGTCACTTAGAAACCATTGTGGAGAAATTTGTCTAAAGATTGATTTCATCAGGCTACACTGAAATTCCCATAGTTGCAGGCTAATCCTGTCACTGAAGACTATTCCTATTATTTGAGAAATAATCTCATCTCCTAATAATGTAATAAAGAGGAGTTGAGATAATACTTATCCCACCTCCTCAATGAAACATTTAGCCAATTAAACTTCTTTTGTGACTGCTCAGAATTTTATTGCCTTAGTTTATCTTAATTTGTAGAATGACAGCAACCATGCTGGGATCCTGACCTGGGAACAATGCCCTCAAAGTTTTCCTGGAAACTGGTGGATTTATATACCCAGGAACATTTTTTGCAGAGGGCCACTCTGAGAACAGAATCCTTCTTGGATTTCAACCAATTTCTTCTGAGCCAAGACACTATAACTCGTTATAGGAAGAATTGGTGCAATCTGTAAACTCTTTAGAAAGAATTGATGGGTCTATGAGCTCTCTAGTGAAAGCTATCAGAAACAGAGCTCTAAAGAGTATAAATGCACTATCAAATTATTTCTACTGGTTGTTTCTAATTGATCTTAATAACCTCTCAATCAGACTTAAAGGGGAATCTCAACCACTGCAAAAATTTTCATTGTTACTTAATTTTAAAGAAATTGTTTAGGCAGAGTCTAGAAGAGCTCTTACTTTCTCTGTTAGCAATCCCATCACCTGCAGATTAATCTCTGCATCTGAGGACTAATTCCATCACTTGAAAACTGACTCATCTCAGAATAATATAATGGGGAAGAGCTAAGAAGACTCTTATCCCATCTTGAAACTCATTGGAACAAATATCTAGTCCATCAGAAGACGGATTTATCTTGCTCAAGGATATGGAAAAGTAGGAATAGTTAAGTAGCCCAGTGGATAGAGGGCTGAACCTGAAGTCAGGAAGTACTTGCCATCTAGGGGAAGGAGCAGAGGAAGGGGAGGGAAAACTGTTGCAAGGGTTAATGTTGAAAATTTATCTATGCATATGTTTTAAAAATAATATATATATATATTTTTTTTGCTGAGGCAATTGGGGTTAAGTAACTTGCCCAAGGTCACACAACTAGGCCTCTGTTAAGTGTCTGAGGCCAGATTTGAACTCAGGTCTTCCTGACTTCAGGGCTGGTGCTCTATCCACTGCGCCACCTAGCTCCCTAAATAAAATTTTTTTAAAAAGGAATTAAAATGTGGCTTCAGATACCTACTAGCTCTGGATTCTTTTTTTTATTTTTTTATTAAAGCTTTTTATTTGTATAACATATACATAGGTAGTTCCCCAACATTGATCTTTACAAAGCTTTCCATTACAAATTTTACCCCCAGTCCCCTCCCCTCTCCTAGATGGCAGGAAGTCCACTACATGTTAATAATGTTGAAATGCTTGAGAAGTTATGCAAGAAAAATCCTATCTACAAGAAAAAAAAAAGAATCAGAGAAAGGCAACACAATGCAAGCAAATGTCAATAGAGATCATGAAAATGTTACGTTGTGGTCCATATTTTATTTCGCTCTCTCTGGGTGTATATGGTTTTCTTCAGTGAACACTTGGAACTGGTTTGAGACAATTCTTTGTTGCAGAGAGTCATGTCCATCAGAATTGATCATCATGTAATACTGTTGTTGCTGTGTATGATGTTCTCCTGGTTCTGCTCGTTTCACTCAGCATCAGTTCATGCAAGTCCCTCCAGGCCTCTCTGAAATCGTCCTGCTGGTCGTTTCTTACAGAGCAATAATATTCCATAACATTCATATACCATAATTTATTCAGCCACTCTCCAATTGATGGGCATCCCTTCAGTTTCCAGTTTCTAGCCACTACAAAAAGGGCTGCCACAAACATTCTTGTACATGTGGGTCCCTTCCTCTCCTCTAAGATCTCTTTGGGATATAGGCCCAGTAGAAACACTGCTGGGTCAAAGGGTATGCACAGTTTGACAACTTTTTGAGCATAGCCCCAAATTGCTCTCCAGAATGGTTGGATCCGTTCACAATTCCACCAACAATGTATTAGTGTCCCAGTTTTCCCATATCCCCTCCAACATTCATCGTTATCTTTTCCTGTCATTTTAGCCAATCTGACAGGTGTGTAGTGGTACCTCAGAGTTGTCTTAATTTGCATTTCTCTGATCAATAGTGATTTGGAGCAACTTTTCATATGACTAGAGATGGTTTTAATTTCATCATCTGAAAATTGTCTGTTCATATCCCTTGACCACTTATCTATTGAAGAGTGGCTTGAATTCTTATATATATGAGACAATTCTCTATATATTTTAGAAATGAGGCCTTTATCAGAACCATT
>JAJPUD010000948.1:32223-71339 GCA_023553655.1 Myrmecobius fasciatus
AGCATCTAGAGATATAAAATTGCCCCTTATAACCACTTTAGCCGTATCCCACAAATTTTGGTATGTTGTGTCCTTATTGTCATTCTCCTGGATGAAATTATTGATTGTGTCTATGATTTGCTCTTTCACCCATTCATTCTTCAGGATTAGATTAGTTAATTTCCAATTAACTTTTGGTTTATTTTCTCCTGGCCTTATATTGCATGTGACTTTTATTGCATCATGATCTGAAAAGGATGCATTTATTATTTCTGCCTTTCTGCATTTGATTTTGAGGTTTTTATACCCTAACACATGGTCAATTTTTGTATAGGTTCCATGGACTGCTGAGAAAAAAGTAAACTCCCTACTGTCTCCATTCAACTTTCTCCATAGATCTATCATACCTAACTTTTCTAACAATTGGTTTATCTCCCTAGTTTCTTTCTTGTTTATTTTGTGGTTTGATTTATCTAATTCTGAGAGAGCAAGGTTGAGATCCCCCACTAGTATCGTTTGGCTGTCTATTTCTTCTTGCATCTCTCTTAATTTCTCCCCTAGGAATTTGTGTGCTATTGCACTTGGTGCATATATATTTAGTATAGATATTGCTATATTATCTATGGTACCCTTTAATAAAATATAGTTTCCTTCCTCATCTCTTTTGATTAGATCTATCTTGGCTTTTACTTGATCTGAGATAAGGATTGCTACCCCTGCTTTTTTTTGTTCACCTGAAGCATAATAGGTCCTGCTCCAGCCTTTTACCTTCATCCTATATGTGTCACTATGTTTTAGATGTGTTTCTTGTAGACAACATATTGTGGGATTCTGGTTTTTAATCCAGTCTGATATCTGCTTCCACTTTATGGGAGAGTTCATCCCATTCACATTCACAGATAGAATAACTAATTCTTTATTTCCTGCCATCTTATTTACCCAAGTTATGTTTTCCCCTTTCCTTTCCCCTTTCTCCCTTCCCCCCTCCTCAGTACTTTGCTTTTAATGACCCCCTCCCCCAAACAATACTCCACCCTTTAGATCCCTTCCCCCTGTTTTTACTCCTTTCCCCTGATTCTTCTATTTTCCCTTCTATTAGTTTATCCCTTTCTTTTCCTCCTTTCCCTCCCACTTCCCTCTAGCAACAGACAAGTTTCTATGTGAAATCAAGTGTCTGATATACACTTTTAGAGCCCAACTTGATGAGAGTAAGATTTACACAATGCTCAACTCCCTCCCCTCTTTCTCTCAATTATATTAGGTTTTCTTTGCCTCTTCAAGAGATTTTACCTTGTTTTTACCTCCTTTTTTTTTAGAGCTTATTTTTACCACTTTTTCCCTCTTTTCCCCAGTATGACAACCTTTCCCCCTCTAGTTCTCTTTTTCATATTATCAAAGTAATATCTAGTTAATTATACCCCCAAACTTTAAGCATCCCCCTAATAGAAATAAAGTTCTCAAGAGTCCTTTCCTTTTTACCTTTTTATGCATCTCTTGAGTTCTGTGTTTGGATGTCGAATTTCTTGTTCAGATCTGGTCTTTTCATTAGAAATAGGTGAAATTCACCTATATCATTGAATGACCATCTTCTTCCCTGGAGGATAATGCTCATTCCAGCTAGATAGGATATTCTTGGCTGTAATCCAAGTTCCTTTGCCCTTCGGAATATCTGGTTCCAGGCCCTTCGATCCTTCAATGTGGAGGCTGACAGATCCTGTGTGATTCTAATTATTGATCCTTGGTATTTGAATTGTTTCTTTCTAGCTGCTAGCAGAATCTTTTCCTTGGTGCTATAGTCCTGAAATTTAGCCACGATATTCCTTGGGGTTTTAATTTTGGGGTCTCTTTCAGAAGGTGATCGGTGAATTCTTTCAATGGTGATTTTGCCCTTTGATTCTACAATCTCAGGGCAGTTTTCTTTCAGGATTTCCTGGAAGATAGTGTTTAGATTCTTTTTTTCATCATGGCTTTCAGGAAGTCCAATAATCCTTAGATTGTCTCTCCTAGATCTATTTTCCAAGTCAGTTGTTTTTCCTAGGAGATATTTCATATTTTCTTCTAATTTTTCATTTTTTTTTGTTTTTGTTTGACTGATTCTTGAAGTCTTATTGAGTCATTCACTTGCATTTGTTCAATTCTTATTTTTAAAGTGTTGTTTTCTTCAGTTACCTTTTTAAGCTCCATTTGTAACTGGCCAATTGAATTTTTTTGTTCATTGCACTCTTTTTCCACTTCACTAATTTTATTTTTCAATAGATTGGTGTCTTTTTCATATCTCTTTTGCAGGGCATCATATCCTTCTTGCAAGATATTGTATCCTTCTTGCACTAATTTCAATTTATTTTCCCATTTATCCTCCAGCTCTTTAATTAGGTTCTTTAAGCAATCTTCCAGAAAGGCCTTTTGAAACGGGGACCAGTGATGGTCCTTGCTGATTTCCTCTGGAGTTATGTCTAAAGGAACCTCTGGATCTGGGGTCTTCTCCTCTTTCTCTTTGTAAAAGCTGTCTATGGTGAGAGCTCTCTTTTGCCTCTTCATTTTTTTTTTTTTTTTTAGACAGAGTGAATATCTCTTTTAGGTAGGGGGAAAAAAAAATGGCGGCTGAAACGGCCGGCTGAAGATTTTGCCCTGAGGTGCTTCAGCGAATTAATTTAAGGTGCTGGGCCGGTGGGGGCTAGGACTAAGTCCGAATTACTCCTTAAACAAGGCAAGTTTGCCAGAACACCTGACCCCAATCAGGGCAGAGTGTCCTGAGTGCCTCAGACAAACTCCAGGTGTTTGGAATTTAGAGTTTAGAGTTTGGAGTTTGGAGTTTTTTTGCCAGTCTGAGCTGAGCTGAGCTGAGTCCCACCCTCACTTCCGGCCTCCACCAGAGTTCTCTGACAGCGGAGTCCTCTGTTTATCCCTCTGTCCGAGCTAGACAAACCTGATGTGAAGTTTTTCAGAGATATCTGCAAGCAGTATCCAAATATTTCCTGATTCGTTGACTTGAAGATCAGTTCAGAGGCTTCTTTTATTGTTGATTTGAGAGAAGTTCGGAGGAGGAGGCAAAGAGTCACCTTCTCATTCCGCCATCTTGGTTCCGCCCCCCTAGCTCTGGATTCTTGCTAAGTCACTTGACCCTGTTTTTCTTAGATGAACTGAAGAAGGAAATGGACTATCGCTGCAATATCTTTGTCAAGAAAACCTCAACTGGGATTACCAAGACTGAGATATGACTGGAATGACTGAATAACAATATATTGTTCAAAATTTTGCTAAGTCATGTTGTTGTAACATTGGAAAAGATTCTATCATCCTTCATTTGAGGATTTTGACTACTGAGGAGCCTTTGTCCTCTTTTATTGGCTGACCTTGCTAATAAAAAGAACATTTGAAACATTATTGTCTCAGTTTCCCTTAATTTCTATCATGGCCATGACACAGCTGTTTACAATTATTACAAAGCAATACCCCTTGAAATTTCCCTTTTCTGGAAACCATAGGTATCTATCATTGTATTAAAAAAATGCTCCAAATTAGTATTGATTAAGGAAATTGAAAATGACAAATGTTGAAGGAGATATGGAAAAATAGGGATGCTAATTCATTGTTGGTGGTGTTGTGAACTGTTCTAATCATTTTGAAAAGCAATTTGGAATTACATCCAAAGGTGTATAAAACTGCCTATCTTTTGACCTAATACCACTACTAGAAATACCACTTTAGGTATTCCAAAGAGATCAGAGAAAAAAGAAAAAGAGCCTATATGTACAAAAATATTTATACCAGCTCCTTTGTGTGGTGGCAAAGAATTGGAAACAGAAGGAATGCCCATTAATCAAAGAATGGTTGAACAAGTTGTGGTATATGATTACAATGTAATACAATATTGTGTTATAAGAAACAATGAGCAGGGTTTCAGAAAAACCTAAGAAAACAAATACGAACTGAGCAAAGTCAAGTAAGCAAAATTAGGAGAACATTGTGTATCAAAACAGCAATATTGCAAGGATGATCAACTATGAAATACAGTTCCTCTAATGATCCAAGCCAAAGAAGGAAAAAATAGAAAAAATACTGTTAGGAAAATGTTATCCCTCTCTAGAGAAAGAACTGATGAAATCTGAATGAATATTGAAACAATTTTTTAAAATTTTATTATTCTTGAAGTTTTTTTCTTTGTTTTTGGTCCACTTTTTCTTGACTGCATATGCAAATCAAAATGCTTGCTTTCTCTCTAGGAAGGCAGAAGAGACAGAATTCGGAACTCAGATTTTTTTTTTAATGTTAAATTTTTTTTACATGTAAATAAGAAATATTATTCAAACAAAAATTTGTTCTTCTGGAATATGGGGAAAGAAGCAGCTACATATATATCCCATTAACAGTCATTACATACATGCTGTGACATTTGCAGTAAATGTATTAACCTTCCTCCCCACCCCACCCCTAATTGTATCTCAAAAAAGATAAAAAATCAAGAAGTATGAAAACAAATAAATAATTTTTAAAAGAAGATTTAAAAGTAAACCTGGATAATACTATACTTTAATGTCCAAAATTAATATTTAAGTAAATTATGCTTGGTGATGATGATGATAATGATAATAATCAGAAGAGCAACAATAACAAACAACAGTAATAATATGTGTAATAAGTTTTAGGGAAAATACTTTTGGATAAAGATGACAACATTTTTAGAAAATTAGAAGACAGAAAATATTCGTCTGACAGACTGCTCAGAGCTTGTAGGTAAATTTTAAATGCTAGTAAACTATTTTGTTTAATTTCTCATGATCATGATCATCACCTGAGAGAATGTAAACTGATGATTTTACATATTCAAATTCTGACTATGATACCATAAATTCCTTATCCTTTCTATCACTCACTTGCCTTATTTATAAAATGGAGATAACCGTCTTACTACCTGCTTAGGTTGTTAGGAGGAAAATATTTTGTAAATACTAAATGCTAAATAGTATTTTGTAAATATGCAATAAATACTAAAATACTTTGTAAGAGGGAATTAAGCTCAACCTTTTATTTTTTTAAAAGACACTTATTTTTTAATTAAAATGATATTTCAAGATTTACAAAGAACATTATACCATTTGAGTTTCTCAATAATCTTTTGAGAGAAGTGCTATTATTATCCCCATTTTGCAGAGGAGGAAAATAAAAAAATGAGAGGTTAAATGATTTCCCCCAGCACATTTCCAACCTGATCCAGGAGTCAAAACCACGTCTCCTCCTTGACTTTAGCATGACAGCTCAATCATTTCTATTCTATTTTCTTAGTAGAAATTTGTGTATTTAAATGTAAGTGATCTCAAAGTATCTGAGTTTCCCAAATCTGTCCTGAATTTTGGGTCTCAACTATTAAAGGACTTTAGCTACTTGAAAGCAGATACTGTTTAATTTTTGGCCACAAGGTGGTACCATGGATGGAGCATTGGAGACAGAATCAGAAAGACCTGAATTCAATTTCTGTCTTACATAATTACAAGCATATCTCCTTTTATTGTACTTTACTTTTTTTGAGTTTCCCAGTTATTACATTTTTTACAAATTGAAGATTTGTGACATGGATCAAGTGTATTAGGACCATTTTTATAACATTTGCTCACAATGTTTCTGTGTCACATTTTGATAATTCCAGCAATATTTCAAACTTTTCAATTATTATTAAATCTGTTATGATGACCCAGGATCAGTGATATTTGTTGTTAGTATTATAATTGTTTGGGGGTGCTTTGAACTGGGCCCATATAAAACAACAAACTTAATAAATAAATGCTATATGTATTCTAACTGCTCCACCATCTGGCTGATCCCCAGCTTCCTCCTTTTTCTTTGGCCTTCCTATTAAATGAGACACAACAATATTGAAATTAGGTCACTTATAATAACTTTATAAAGGCCTCTAAGTGTTTAAGTGATAGGAAGAATCAATCTATAAGGCAAACTTCATTGTTGTCTTCTTTTAAGAAATTGGTATGGTCATCCCAACCATCAGCAGCCACCACTTTGATCAGTTAACAGCCATCAATACCAAGACAAGATGCTCCAATAGTAAAATAATTACAATTCATTAAAGGCTCAGATAGTTGGGAATTTTTTTTCTTAGCAATAAAGTATTTTCTTTATTAAGATATGTATATGTATTCAAAAGATATAGTACTATTGCACGCTTAATAGACTGCAATGTAGTGTCAAAATAACTTTTATATATCCTGGGAAATAAAAGAATTCCTGTGACTCGCTTTATTGAAATATTTTATTTGTTGATATAATCTGAAATTAAACCTGCAATATCTGAGGTATGTCTGTAGTGGTGTGAAGGAACCTGAGGAAGTCATTTAATCTCTGTTTTCCTCAGTTTCCTCATTGTAGAATGGGCTAATAATAGTACTTACTGTCTCCCCAGGACTGTTGCAAGGAAATTTTGGGTAGCTAGATAGATAATGTATATACAGTACTTTGCAAACCTTAAATTGTTTGCATAATAATATGTATAATATATTTAACATATTACAGTATATAGGCTAATATATTAATAATATGATATATTTAGATATATATTACTTGTAATAAACAACATAATAATAAGCTATTATTTGTAACAGCACCTAGGACAATGTCTAGCACATAATGTGTTCTTAATAAATGGCTGTTAATGGATTGATCAAGAATAGGGATTCTTAAGCTTTTTTGTGTCATGAATCCCTTTGATAGATTGGTAAAGCCTTTGGATAATCTATGTTTTATTGTATTTTTCATTTATTTTGTTAAATATTTACCAATTACATTTGAATCTGGTTGGCGTCTTATACAGTAATCCTGTGGGTCTCATATATCCTAAGACCATGTGTTTGATATCTTTGATCTAGGAGTCAATGATATTGAACCCTACCAATAGACACATCCATCCCCCCAATCACCCCACATTTACTTCCCTAACAGATATTTATTGACCTTAAATTCTCAAACATCCAATATTATAAATATGTAGCATAACTACTTCATGCACTGTCATTAGTTCTCTGGGTTTTACAAAATTTTGAGAAAATATTTCTACTGTCATCAAGGAATTTATCATTTAATGAAGAAACAAGACAAGCAGACAAAGATTGTTAGCCCTCAAGTAAGAGACAGAGACAGAGACATAGAGAGAGACAAAGATAGAGACAGAAAAGCAGAGACAGAGAAAGATAGAGAGAGAGAGAGAAGAGAGAGAAAGAGACAGAATGACAGAGAGAGAGAGAAAGAGCTTGTCAGCTCTTACTGGTTCTCAGAACCGATTATTAAATTTTCAGTATGAGCATTTAACTATGGAAATTGGGATGCTATATATCAGGAGTCCTGATGTATTATATCCCAGCTCTTCTCCCCCAAAATCTTGTTAAATATTTACCCTCACATCTCTTAAGTAGACTCAAGTAGGGGAAACTTTCTTAAACGGAGATGATAACTGGAATGAAGACTCAAATAATAATATTGCTCAAATTTTCTGACACATGACCATTAAATACTTTCCTCATGACAATCCTGTAAAGGAAAACTATGGTATAGTAGAGAGAACACTGATTCTTTGAGACAGAAGATGTGGGTTCGAGGCCTGTTTGTCACTTATTACATGAACGATATTGGACAATTCACTGTACTTTCCCAGATTTCATTTTCCTCATTTAAAAAATACTCCTTCCTTAGTCTACCTTCCTTATTCTGTATATACCTCTACATACAAGTTGTGTACTGTGGTTGTCCTACAATAAAAAAGACTGAGACAGAGCTCTGAGATAATGGTACTTTAGTAAAGTGTATTAAAAAATAAGAGAGCTTCTCTCTTACATGAACTGATGCTAAGTGAAATGAGTAAAATCAGGAGAACATTGTACACAGCAACAGTAAGATTATACAATGATCAATTATGGTTGACATGGATCTTTTCAATAGTAAGGTGATTCAGACCAGTTCCAATGATCTTGTGATGGAGAAAGCCATGTACACCCAAAGGAGAGGATTGTGGGAAATGAGTGTGGATCACAACATAGCATTTTTACTTTTTTTTTGTTGCTGTTTGTTTGCATTTTTTTATCATTTTTTACTTTTTCATCTGATTTTTCTCATGCAGCATAATTGCAGGAATATGTATAGAAGATACATATTGGATTACTTGCCATCTAGAAGAGAAGGTGGGAAGAAGGAAGGGAAAAAACTTGGAACACAAGGTTTTGCAAGGGTGAATATTGAAAATTATACAGATGTTTTGAAAATAAAAAGTTTTAATTAAAACTTTCAGCTCTAAATCAATGATTATGTCATGTTCATTTTACAAGTTAGGAAACTGAGGGTAAGTGTTTTGGGCCAGGTGGAGGCAGAATTTGAATTCAGAATTGCCATGTAGTTGTAGAACAGGGAATTACATCCACATCTTCTGGTCCACCGGAGCAGGACTTTTTCCATACACCACATTGGTCCCACAGCTTTAGAAAGAAAATCTTGGGAATTAGAGTCTATCTGTTATAGCATGGGAAAAAGAGTCTTCTTTCACTTCTGATTGGTGATCATGAATCCTGTTCTGCTGATGTAAGCCAAACCTGGTTCTGGAAGGTACTGTACTGCATAAACAATGTTGGAGCTAGCTCGAACTGGGTCATGATAACTAATTATTAAATTTTCAAAGTAAAAATTTACATCTTGGAAATCAGGAACTTACAAAATCATTGCTCAATTTATTTATTTTTAATGATTGTCCAGAATTAAGAAAGTAATGGAGTAAATGCTAATAATGTAGATTAAAAGTACATTGTGGGGGTAGGTAGATAGTGCAGTGGATAAAGGATCAGCCTTGGAATAAGAAAAATCCTAATTCAAATCTAGCTTCAGACACTTACTACCTGTGACTCTGGACAAGCTACTTAACCTGGATTACCTCCCCCAAAAAAAGTATATTGTGGGTACATTTTTTCCCCTGGAGAACTGGTTCTTAAACATTTACCAGCATATCCTTATATGTAGTGTGCAGTGCAAGTAAGAGAAAGAGTCTTTCCCCCTCTGAATGCATCAAAGACCACACCAAAAGAAACAGGCTACTAAAAGTCAGGAGATGGAGCAAGAATAGCTCCATTTAGGCTTAGGAGCATGATTAAAGCATTTCAGAATGAAATGTTCCACACAACTTAGATTTGTTGTAGTTGAACAGACTATGAAACTCTTTTAATATACAAAGAACCCTTCTGGAATTCATCAGACTTTACCAGTCAGCTACAGCAGATTCTTGTCTATCCTAATTAAGGGCTTCTAAATTCTAATTGCCTAAATATCTATGAGGAGATCTCAAAATACAAATCATGGATTGAATTGCTTGTGGTGAAGTAAATTACCTTCCCCACCCAAGTTTTAAATTCTCTTCAAAAGCTATACAAGAGAAATGAAAAACAAGATGAAAAAGAATGGGAGATTTCTAATCTAAGCCCAAACATGAATTGATGCACTTTATATCTTATGCAATCAGACAAGTTTGCAGAGAAGTTTTTGATAGATAAATATAAAGATGGATCCCAACTTAAAACCTGGGAATCTTGTTGCTTGACCACATAAACATATGCATAATCACAAAAATTTTACAAGCCAAGATTACCTTGCTCTCTAAGATTAACTTCTTTGTTCAGATTTATTTACATGAAAAGATCCACAGAATATTGAGGGGTTGAGAAGAGTTTCAAAACCTGATCCCCACCTACATTTCCAGTCTCATAATATGTATCACATGTCCTTTCCCACTGGCTTCTTTCCTGTACCTTAAATATGGCAATCCATTATCATCCCTGAAACTTTATACTGGCCATCCCTTTCCTGAAATGCACTCCTTCCTTGTCCCTGCCTCTTCTCTTAGAAACCTTTTTTTCTTTCAAGACTCAGTTCAAATATTTTTCACTTGAAGCCTTTCCTGCTCTTCTAGATTATCTAGAACCTAGTTTCTTAAATATGAGTTTTTACTTGGCCCCATAATTGAATGTGATAGTTGTAAAATTATGTTTTATTATCAGTAAATGTTTGATTTGTATATCTATTGTATATAACTATATACCTAGGGTATGTAAAAATTTCTTAGGCAAAAAGGGGTCAGAAAAGGAAAAAGTTTAAGAAGTTCTGTTCTAGAACACTCCCCCTTCCCAAGTCTTCCTTTGTCTATATGTGCTCTTTCCTTAGTCTGCATGTACTTCTTCCTTAGTCCACTTTCCTTAGTCTGTATATATCCCTATATACATATTGTGTCTTGTGGTTGTCCTTCCTACAATAAAAGAGACTGTGATAGAGCTCTGAACGAATGGTATTTTATTAAAGGGTCCATGGTCCCATCTAATGAAATGGATCTCAGATCCTCCTCATGATCTGAGATGCTCCCTTCTTCTACAACCTTGTATTTATTGGGATTGATAACACAAACAATAATATAAACAAGAAATAATTCATTTGTTCCCCTACTCTATTCCAATCTATTTAATATGATTCTCTAGGGTTAGTGTTCAGTATATTAGGTCCTAGAGCTGTGAGCTGCAGAATAAGCAAGTTCACTTACTTAATCATAGGAAGTTAAGTAGAGGTCCTCCATCCTTGTTTTTCCTTGTCAGGTTGACAATTAATTAATTAAGCCCAATATGGCAAAGGAGACTTAATTGAATACAAAGTATTCCCATTTATTTTTGTACCTCCAGAAGTCTCTTTTCTATCCAAGAGCAAATCACCATCCATCTAGTCAGTGGAAATATTTCTTGCTTCATCCAACTCATGACTCTGATATTGTGTCATTTTTGGCCCTCAAGAGCTAGATCTATCAATCAATGAGATTCTATATTTTACTATGCCTCTTTTGCATATTTGTTTTGTTGTTATTAGCAATAATAATATTAATTCATGTAACTTCACAAAGTGTTTTCTTTATATAATTTCCTCTAGCCTGTTGTCTAATCATATTCCCATTTTACAGACATAGAAGCAGACTCTTAGAAGTCAAATAACTTGCCCAAAGTAAGAAAGACAATGGAACAACTGTAGGACTTTTCATTTTTATCGCAGAGTACTCTTCATTACATCCCACTACCTCTCCATGGCTATGCATAAGAATATACTAGGGGAATTGGTTTTTGATGCACGAAAGTATGTGAGCATGTGAACTTGACAGAGTACAAGTAAATGGAAAGGTTATAGGGGGCAGCTAGGTGGCGCAGTGGATAGAACACCAGCCCTTAAGTCAGGAAGACCTGAGTTCAAATCTGGTCTCAGACACCTAACATTCCTTAGCTGTGTGACCCTGGGCAAGTCACTTAACCTCAATTGCCTCAGCAAAAAAAAAAAAAAAGAAAGAAAGAAAGAAAAGAAAAGGTTATAACACTTAAACAGTAGAAGAGTTATGTGGAAAAGAGATCAAATTCTTTTTTTTTTTTTTTTTCCTGCTTGGCCCTTTAGGGCAACATTAGGAGTGATGGGAAGAAGTTGCAGAAAAAAACAAACATAGAGCTGATAAGAGAAAAAACTTTCTAATAATTAGAAAAATCCAATAGGCTCCAGAGTGGGAGTAGATAGGAGTTCTTTAAGCAAAGGTTGGATGATCTCCTAGTCAGGAATGTGGTATAGCATATTAATCTATATATCTTGATTGTTAATAATGTTTTTTCTAACTCTGAAATCACATGATTCTCAATGTAGAGCAGACATGCACTGTTCCTGGGGCCAGAGGTTTCTGATTCTCCTTTGTGAGGGACTTAGGGACTGGAAGAAAGTCACACAATTTGTTCTTGAAAAGGACCAATGACTTCTGGAGGGGCTATTTGTCTTGACTTGAAATTAAATTGGATTTAAGTAAGGCAGAGCTGAACAAAGTCATCAGCCTCACTCTTTCCTCCAAAATCATCAGAATCCATGGAGAAGATGTAGGTCAGTTCATGGCCCCCAGTAGGGAAATATCATGAAGAAATCAAGAGCCTCCCAAGTGAAAATGCTTGTTTCAGAAGGAGAGGCTGCATGCAGATTGAAAACTGAATAATAAGTTTTAGTGACTATGAACCAAGAAGGAATGTTGAAGCATGTAGCCTAGGAGTGATGGCAGCAATAAGCAAGTAAAAAAAAGAAAAAAACAAAGGCAAGCACTTAAGAGATGCTATTCCTTTACCAATACTCTTAAATTAATAAAAAAGGAATGGGCTTTGAGTAAAAGGGGATAGTGTCTGAAATCTGGAGGGATGGACAGTTCCACAAAAGAGAGCTAATCTACAGATGCACACATTTATGTTATGATTGCTTATTCCTCTAAGTAGAATCCTTTAGATTGCATCTAAGAGTATTTTAGCCATTCTGGGAATTTTCTGTTGTAACCTGTTTTCTCTTTCTCCCTCTCTCTATCTTTATTTCTGTATCTGTCTGTTTCTGTCTCTTTTGTCTCTTTTTTTCTCTCCAATAAGGGTCAGTGGATTACAACATAAATGAAATAGAGCCTCTCCCCACTGCATGATTCTACAATGAGGTAAGTTTCCTGGGTTTTGGCACACCATCTAAAAATACCCATTACTTAGACTAATCTATCTCCTGCCAAAGCTATATTTCTACTTAACTGTTTCAACCAAGTGACCAAGACCTTGGATACTCCCAAATATCTAGAGACTTCCCTTGGCATACACAATCCTATATATTTGGCCTGAAATACACTTCATGTAGTAAATACCAACTTAATTATAAACTTAAGCCAACTAGATTATATTAATTTTTTTGGATTATACATGTATATTAACTTTTAAACACACATTTCTTTAGGAATCATATTAGAAGAGAAAAACCAGAACAAAAGGGAAAAATCACAAGAGAGAAAAAAACAGAAAAAAAGAACACAGCATGTGATTTACATTCAATCTCCATAGTTCTCTCTCTGGATGCAGATTGCATTTTCTGTCCAAAGTTTATTGGGATTGCCTTGAATCACTGAACCACTGAGAAGAACCAAATCTTTCTTAGTTGATTATCTCACATTCTTACTTTTACTGTGTACATACAATACAGTCCTGGTTCTGCTTGTTTTGCTCAGCATCAGTTCATGTAAATCTTTCCAGGTTTTTCTAAAATTAGCCCATTCATCATTTTTTATAGAACAATAATAATCCATTACTTTCATATATCATAACTTATTCAGTCATTGACAGGCATTTACTCATTGAATTATAGGTATAATAAATGACTTAGGGTAAAATTTTGAGCTAATAAAAAATTAGAAACTGGGCTTCTAGGACAGAGGTAATTTTTTTGTAATGGTTGTTTTGTTTCATGATTAAATGATCTGTTTACATTTAATTCTTATTTTAATAATTCTTTTAAAATTACACTAAGACTTTTGGGACATTGTATAGTGGAGAAAATGTGAGTGGTTTTAGTAGTTACACTGTTCCCAGAAAAGAATACAGACCTTCATAAAGGTTTCATAATTAGGACAGTGTCAGTCAGTACATTGAGATGAAAGCAAGTCAGTCAATCTACAAACATTTATAAAATCTTTACTATGTGCCAGTCACTTTTGGAGATTAAAATAAGGACAAAACATTGTCCTTGTTCTCAAAAAATTATCTTTTAATAGGGGAGATGTTATGTAAATTATCATGTGCCAAGATATATTCAAATTAATGGGAGATAAACTTAAAGGAAAGATACTGGGAGAATGGAGAAGTAGCAAGGATTAAGCTGCAGTAAATAGAATTTTATCTGAGTTTTGAAGAAATTCAAGGAATCTTAGAAAAAGAGAGAAAGAGGTAACTCATTATAAGGAAGGAGGAAAGTTCATGCAAGGGCCTGGAATCAAGAGATGGAAGGTCCATGTTCAAAGAACAATAAATGGGCCAATTTAGTTAGATCTTAGAAGGTATGGAAAAGAATAAAATTCTAAGTAGAACAGAAAGGTTACAAAGGGTCAGATCATAAAAGTTTTTAGATACTCAATAAAGAAAGCCCACTGACTGTGGATATTGTAGTTGACAAGGATTTACTCAGAATCTTGGCCCTGATACAGACCTCATGCATTTGTATATAATACCAGCCAGGTTTCCCAAAGTCCCAGGTGGCATGTGTGGAGTTTTGAAAAGGCCTATAATGAAGAATACCATGGCACTGATGTAGCACCTTGATTAGAGAGATGAGGACATGGATACTTCTGGGGCTAAAAGGAACCATTATGGCTTGCTGTTATTGACCTCTAATTACCTTCCTAAGAACAGAAAAATGGATGTATGGATAAGTGGAAAGTTCATGATTAAAAAAGTAAGAGTCACAAGATAAAATGGACACTTTTGATCATATGAAATTTAAAAGTTTGCAACAAATAAATTTCCCTTAATGTTCTATCACTCCAGGACAATTTTCTTAAATTATTTCTTACATTATTGTGTCAAGGTTCTTTTTTCAGTCACAGCTTTCAGGTAATGCAATTCTTTTATTTTTTCTTCTTAATCTGTTCTCCAGATGTGTTGTTTTTCTAATAAGAAATTTCACATTCTGTTCTATTTTTTTCATTCTTTATATTTGTTTTGTTATTTCTTGGTCTCTTATAGTTTCAGTGACTTCCCCTTGTCCAATTCTAATTTTCAGAGTTATTTTTATCTTTGAGACTATTTATCTCCTTTTCTAGTTGGTTCACTTTTTAAAATAATCTTATTTTTCTTGGATGATTTTTTATTTTATTTTTTTTTTTAGTTTTTCATCACTGTCTTTCATTTGATTTTTAAATTGTTTTTGATGGTGCATCTAGCTTCATTTGAGCTCTCTTCTCTGATCTAGAACCGAAAACCAACAACTCCCTCCTCCTGTAAGTGCCTTCAGCCAGCAGCATCCCTGTCCCACTGCTTCTGTATTCATCAGGTATGCTGGTTCCTTCTTGCCCAAGGCTGCAGCACAGGTGGGTCTGGCATTCATAATCAGCAGAGGTTCACTCAGTCTACCTGGATTCACAGCCTGGACTCCACAGGCTGTCTGGGAGGTGAAAAGTTCTGTGATTTGGGCTGAGGCTCCAACCACACTCAGTTAACCCTAGGGGTCCCCACTTGGGGTTTCTGCAGAGTTAAGTTGGAGGTGTTTTGCACTTCCCACTGGCTGATCTCCAGTCTGGGAGCTCTCTTTAGATCTTGGGTTGTACTTGGAATACCCCTGTTCTGCCCCAAATCTTCTTGATTTTTTAACAGTGTGTGTTTTACTGGAGGTCCAAATTTGTTCTGTTTTTTGGGGGGGAAAATCTGTAGAGCTTGAAATTTACTGACCTACTCCATTATCTTCCCAGAATCCTCCTAATCCCGTCCTTCTGGAAAACAGTTTGGAACTATGCCTCAAAAACTGGAAATCTGATTACTTTTTGACCCAGCTACTAGATTTATATCCAGATGTATTCCAGTAAATATTTAGCTGGCTTTCCAAAAGAAAATATACACTTTTACATTTAATCTTAATTAATATCTCCATCACTTTTTAAAGTCTAGACAACCAACAAATTAGTGAATTTAGTGCTGGTTTGTAGTATTTACCAATTTCTAAGATATAAATTCCTACACTAAAAACTTTAACAATTGACTCTCACAAATTGCTGCAAGCTAGCATTACACAATACTACCTATATCCAAAAGAAAAAAATAGAATATTTTTTTGGTGGTAGCCCTAAATTGGAAATGAAGAGAATGTCCTCTAAATGGGGAATGGCTAAATAAATTATGATATATAAATAGAATATTTTTGTGCCATAAGAAATAAGGAAATGGGCAATTTTGGAGGAAATTAGGAAGATCTTTCTGAATAAATGCAGAGCAAAGTGGGTAGAAATAGGAGAATGATTTATAAAGTAATAACATTATGAAGAATGAGGATAAAACATGCTACTCACTTTTTGATAGTAGAGAGATAAATTTAAAATACAGAAAGAAGTATATACATTCAGATATGGCTACTGTGGAAATTTGTTTTACCAGACCATGAAACTTTATTGAGGGCTTTATTTTTCAGGCTTTGTTGTTGTTCACTGGTGGGGCAAGGGGAGAGGGAAGAATAATAGGAGGGACCAAAATCTTTTTGTTCAATTCTAATTTTTTGTGAATTATTTTCATCAGTCAGCTTTTTTAACCTCCTTTTGCATTTGACCACTTTAACTTTTAAATGAGTTATTTTGTTCATTGGACTTTTTTCCCATTTCACCAATTCTATTTTTAGGCACTTGTTCTCTTTTTTCCATTTCACCAATTCTATTTTTCAAGGAGTTGTTTTCTTTTCCCATTTTTGCCAAATGTATTTTTTAAGGCCTTTCCTTTGGATAATTTCTGTGTTTCCTTTTCCAAACTCTCCTGCAAAACTCTCATTTCCTTTCCCCATTTTTCTTCTTTCTCTTAAGATCCTTTTTTGAATTCTCCCAAGAAAGCCTTCTGAGTTGGAGACCAACTCATATCACCCTCTGAGGCTTCATTTCGAGATGTTTTGCTTTTAGTGTTCTCAATGTTTGAGGTCTATTCTTCCCTGTCTCCATAATAGCTATCTATTGTCAGAACCGTTTTTGGTTTTTTGCCCATTTTTAAAGATTGAGGTCTGCTTTTAGGGCAAAGGGGAGATTGTCCCAAGCTTTCTCTGCAGGCAACAGGGGCTTCACACTGCCCTGGATGCCAAGTTCCACATTATACTGGGGTTCAGAAGCTCACTATTTGCTTTCTGTAGTTGTGTTGGAGGTCTTACAGCTAGTATGCCGATTCACTGGTTTCTGAATTAGCTAATGCTGCTGTATATTGGCTAAGAACTTCCCACCTGGCACATGGAGGCCTCTCCACCCTGGGTGCCTGTGCTGAACCTGTGCTGGGTTGCCATCTCCATCCCCTCTGCCTAAATGAGATAGACCTTTCCTGAAGTTCTTCCAAAATATCTTCTGCTGGAAACTTGTCATACTCCAAATATTTGTGGATTTTATCACTCCCAAGCTATTCAAAGGATTGATTTGGTGTAGATCTGAGGGAAGCCAGTAAGAGCTCTGGAAAAGTCCTGGCTACTATCCATTATCTTGGCTCCACCTCCAAAAAAATCTTTTTTTTTAATGAAAAATGAAATTTTTAAATGAAAAAATATGAACAAAAAACCCTATCATAAAAAAAATATTCAGAAAAGAAACAAAATGTTTAATCTTTTTTTTCAGGTAATCTAATAATTCTTAAATTATCTCTCTTTGACATGTTTTCCAAACTAGTTGATTTTGATAATAGGTATCCTTTTTAATTTTTTTCAATCATTTTACTTTTTCTCAATTTTTCTTCATTTCTCATAGTCACTGACTTCTGTTTGGTCTATTATAGTTTTTAAGGATTCAATTTCTTGGGTTAAGATTTATCATTTCCTCTTCAAAGTTGTTCATTCCCCTTCCAATTCTTTTCCCTGGAGCTGTTATTTTATTTTAAAAAATCTCTTGCTTCATTTTTCCTAGATATTCATGTAGTCCTTGTGGAAAACTTATTTTTTTCCCTTTGATTCTTTGCTTAAATTTGTTGTACGGTTAGATTTATAGTAATTTTTGAAACTAGTTGGTGTTTTCTTTGATGTAATCATTCTTCTGGATTTAATTCTCAAATTGAGACTTTGTTACCAGAGACTTGTTGCATTTTGGGGTAAAGAGATAAGTCCTGTTTAGTTTTGCCCTGGGCCCTCTGGGATATTGTGCTGAACTCCTTTCCCTAGATCATTGAGATTCAAAGTGCTGAGTCTTTAAGAACTCTGTGGCATTTCAGGACAGAATATTAGGGACATCAGAGCCTCTGAGCCTGAGCTGTCCCAGTCTGAGTGCTTCACTCCAAGCACTCCAAGCATTACCAAATAGATCAGCTGCTTGATGCTGTTTTCTGGAGCTTTCAAGGTCACCACCTTGGTGCTTTCTGATTATGCTGAGCCTTTTACAAGGGAGTCCTAAATCTCCACGCTGGCAATCTTTTTTCAACTTTTGGCAGGTTTTTCAATCTGCCCATTAGTAGATTTTTGTCCATTGTTACCAATTTATTAATCAGTCCTTCCTCTTCAGAGGGAGGTATATAGTTAGGCTTGTTCAGGAATCTGCCTGAAAAATCCTGAATGCCAATTCTTAAATTTTGGGTTTGAGCATTCACACCTTGGAAATCTGCAGACACAACAAATCAGGGATTGATTTATTGTTTTGCTGATTGTCTAGGTTTGAGAAAGTGATGCATAAAATGTTAACAATGCAGATTAAGCTTAAAAGTATTTGTACTTTCTTTTTTTGGAGTGTTAATTGTTAAAATTTGTCAGTCATTTTCCAGATATTATTTTCCACTCTTGCTACATAAGGAACTTTTGAATAGTTGGCTACAACTGGCACTTCACTACAAAAAAACAAAACAAAACAACAAAAAACCAGAACCAGATTGAGTTATATCTTCTTTCTTGAACTTGTTACTGCTCACTGACCATTCCAAATGAGCATTCACTGCTGCTAGGCAATCCTACCATGTCTCCCTTATTAACTCACTAATCCATTCTCCACAGTAGCCCTTCTAAACTTTTGCATACCTCCGTAAGCCTCCAGTGGCCCTCTTTCTATTCACTCTCTTAACTAATTTAAGGTCATTCATTGTGTTCTCCTTTTCCTCTCTTCCTCATTTTCTATTACTCAGATGCCTTCTGCCACTATCCCCTTCTTCACCATTATCTCATATGAAGAAGTAGCCTTATTCTTTTCCATGGATAACTCCCCTCCTTGTTCAAGTGATCCCATTCTATCCATCTCCTCAAACAGATTGCTCTCTTTTTCACGCCCATATTTTTACTTATTTTCAATCTTGTTTACAAGTTCATTTTCTAATAATCATAAAAATGTCCATTTCTTCCATATATTTAAAAATCCTCAAATAATCCTTCCATTCCTAATTATTGCCTTATTTCTCTAACCAAACTCCTTGAAAAGGCTGTCTATAATAGATAAAACTTTTTCCCCTCCTCTCACTCTTTTTTTTAACCCTTTACAATATGGCTTTCACCCTTATCATTACAATGAAATTTCTCTCTCTAAAGTTACTAGTGATTTTTTTAGTTGATAAATCCAATGGTCTTTCTAGAATCCTTATTCTCCTTGAACTTTCTGCAGTTTTGACACTTTAAATCACTCTTTCTTCCATTCTCTCTGAATTTTTGGGACACCAGTCTCTCTTTGTTTTCTTCCTAAATATCTGACCACTTCTTCCTTGTCTCTTTTGCCAGATTCTCTTCCAGATCATGAATTATAAATATACATGTCCCCCAAGGTTCTGTCTTAGATCTTCTTTTCTCTCTCTATGCTGATGATTCTCAAATCTATCAATCCTGTTCCCATTTCTCTGCTGACTTTCAATCTTATATCTACAATCTTTCAACATCTCACAATGGAGATCCAGTGTCAAACATTTTAAACTCAATATGTTCAAAATAGAAATCTTTGTCTTAATCCCTAAACATTACCATCCTTCAACATTCCCTATTTCTATAAAAAGCACCATTCTTCCTAGGCCCCCAGGAATTGTTCTTCACTCCACATCATTTCTCACCCCACTTTCTTTTACCATATCTAAATTATTTCCAAGGGCTATCGATTTCACTTTTGCAACATTTCATCTATTTGCCCCCTTTTCTCCTCTGATCCTTCTGTCATATTGGTGAAAACCCTCATCACCTTATGCATGACCTATTTTAATAGCCTACTTTGGGCTTTCCTCAAATATCTTCCCCACTCTAATGCATCTTCCTCCCTCACTTTTCTCCACCCCCAACAAATTTCAGTAGCTCCCTATTTACTCTAGAGTTAAATTCAAAATGCTCTGTTTGGCATTCAAAGCCCTTCATTACCTAGCCCCCTCTTCTTACACTTTACTCCTGAACATGTACTCTTGGATTTATTGATACTAGCCTCTTGGCTGTTCCATGAATAAGATATTCTCAGTTCTGGCCATTTTCTCTGGCTGTCACCCACTCCTGGAATGCTTTCCCTTTTCCACTCTGACTACTGACCTCCCTGGCTTTCTTTAAGTCCTTCTAAAATGCTGTCTTTTACAGCAAACCTTCTCTAACTCCTTCAGTGCCTTCTCTCTGGTTCTGATTTCCTATTTCTCCAGTACATAAAATAATTTATATATACTTGTTTGTGTGTCATTTCCCCCATTAGACTATAAGTTCCTTGAGGTCAGGAACTGTCTTTTTCCCTCTTTTTCTATTTCTAGTACTTAGTAATGGAGAGAGAGACAAAGAAAAACTGAAAGATCAAGAGAATGAGAGATAAAGAGGAAAAGGTAGGAAGAAAAGAAGGAAAGGATAGATTGTAAGTTCCTTGAGGTTAGGGACTGCCTTTTCCCTTTTTTTATATATTTTCAGTACTTAGTATAATGCTTGACATTTGGTTTCTTAATAAATATTTATTGATTGAGTTAAGTATCCAGCTAAGAGTTTAAATTAGCTCAGAATATAATATCTGAATCCACCACCAGGTGGCACATAATTCCAGCTATTTTTAAAAGACTTGCAGTCTTTTAAAGACTTCAGTCAGGAGTATGTTCTGGCTAGTCACTTTCTATCAGGGCTAATATCTTATAGGTAATGTGGTCCTATCTTCTCTGACTTTGTCATGCTTGGCTCAGAAGTGTCCCTTTTAAAATTCAATTAAGACAAATCTTTAATTTAGTGTAGAAGATAAAATGTAATATTAATCAAATATTAAAAGATGAAATCTACTATTTTTTACGACTTGTGGTTTCTACTCCATGGACATATTCTTTCTTATGATATTTATAGATTCAGAGACTTAAAATGTTTAGATCATGCAGTTTTTAATAATATGAAATTCAATGCAAATAAATCAATTCTTTTCTTTGAACTCATGCCTCTTGTTCTTTGATATGAATAAAAATTTTAAATGTTTACACATATAGCTTATGAAAAAGGAATGCAGGGGAAATATTCACCCCACCTTCATCCTTATCTCAGGTTCATGGATTAAGAAAAAGTGAGAAAGAAGATATTTTCCCCAACTTATTAACATTTAGGTAAATTGAAATCCTAGTAACTGCTAGACCTCAGTTGATTCTGGATTATGTTTTTGAGGAAGTTCTAATTCTTGTTGCCCATAATGTCCCTGACTGCTCTCATTTTCCAGTTAAGCTCACTATTCATAATATGGTGCTGCCATCTTAGGGGAAAAAAGAAAAAAGTGAGGAGAAAAGAGAATGTCAACTATGAATATTGCTCTTTTATCCTGTTGTGTTAATTTCTACTACTGTTGGGAAAAAAAGGGTTATCTTTATCTCAAATAGAGAGGAATAATTTTTTTCCTGTTTACATCTCAGAAGTAGCCCAACTAAGGAATTCCTTCCTTCCTTCCTTCCTTCCTTCCTTCCTGCCTGCCTGCCTGCCTGCCTTCCTTCCTTCCTCCCTCCCTTCCTTCCTCCCTTGCTTCCTTCCTCCCTCCTTTCCTTCCTTCCTTCCTTCCTTCCTTCCTTCCTTCCTTCCTTCCTCCCTCCCTCCTTTCCTTCCTTCCTTCCTTCCTTCCTTCCTTCCTTCCTTCCTTCCTTCCTTTCTTCTTTTCTTTTTCTCTTGATCTCTCATTCTCTTGGTTTTCCAGTTCTTTTTCTCTCTCTGAATCATTTCCTTGAACTCAAAGAAAAAAAATAATTTAAGCAATAAAATAACAAGGCAAAATCTCTCAAACTATGTTGTGGAAAAAAACATAAACAATCAAATAAAAATTAATGAATTTGCTTGGTGATTTACTCAATGTTATGTAATAGGTGAACTGAAACAAGGCTAAGTTAAGAAATTGTTGACCTTGGTTTCAAATATTTTCCTCATTTCTCATTTCAGGAAATTCTTTTTCATTGTTTCAGGTATCTCTGTTTTCTTATAGGTAAAGGATACAAGTGGTTAAGAATGAATTAATACAATTTCTCTAGATCTATAGGACTTTTCTTAAAATGTTATAGAGAATTTATCAAGTCTTGATCTTTTAAATTCCTACATTTGGTGAGAAATGTCTCTCCAAATGAGTAATTTTTGTGATAAATCAGAATTATGCTAGGAAAAGAAAAGACAGAGCCCACACACAAAATTTATGTATAATCTCTAGATCCAATTAAAGCTGTAGGAGAATGAAAGACTTGCAATGCTTCAGGTTCTTGGGCTCTCATTTCAAAGAAGGTCTCTATTAACTGTCTGGGTAACTCCCATGTTAGACTGACTTCATGTGGAGCTAAGCAGGAAGAAAATAATAAAGGTAAATGGCTTCTGAGATTTCCCTTTTCATATAAGGAAGGTAACATTTCTGATGTTTATTAGTTTTCCTGATATCACAGTATAATAATTAGTGGAGAGAAACAAGGTATTGACTGTGTTCCTTCTCAAGCATTTCTGCTTTGGAATCATTTAAGTATAATAATTGGTTGAGATGGTGAATGGGGGAGAAAATGAAAAGGAAAAAGTCTGATTTACATCATGGCTATATGAGCCTATTTTTATAGAAATAGGGATCTTGATTCTCATGCCTTTGGGTATTCACAAAGGAATTTTCTGAAGGTTCAGATCTCAAGTCCTGGCTCTTTTACTGATTGCATATATGACTTTAGAAAAGTTATTCAATCCCATTGAACTGTTTCCTAACCTCCAAAATGAGGGCTGTTGTGAAAATCAGAGGTAAAATTTTGTAAGATGGTTTGAAAACCTTAAGGCACTACATAATTGGTAGTTTTAATCATCGTTATTATTAGATCTGTGATTTCATCAATATGGATATCAGTTCCATACTTAGATCACAAATCTCTCCTTGCTTCAGTGGATAAGTTTTGTGAATGACTGCAGACAAAATTTTTTTTATTACCTCCTTGCCAATGTCTGCATTCAACTAGAAATGTTCATAAACTAAGATCAATAATCCAATATTTGAAGCTTTTCCATTTTGGTAAGTTATACTAACACTTAAGTTCACAGCCTTTAAGAGCCTGGGGATACCTCCATGCTATGATGTCCCATCTGACCATAATATAAGTGAGGAGTAGCCACACAAAGAATGGGGGATAGGAATTGGACTGAGATTTCACTGGTATGGGAGCTATACCAATGAGAAAATTCCCTCTACGAATGCAGGTTGCCATCTATATAAAACTGACAATCTTAGAGAGTTTTCTAGAGCAGTGGTGTTAAATTAAAATAAAAACAGATCCCTGTAAGTCACCTTTTAATTTAGAAAGCCACAAGTTAACATTGTCTATATAATATTATATTTTTATTTATTTTGTTAAATATTTACCAATTATATTTTAATTTGATTCCTATAGAATTTTTCAGTTTGCTTGAGGCTAGTGGGACTCCAGTTTGATACCTTTGATCTAAGACACTGAGATATGATGTGAGGTTAAATAACTGATCAGAGTAACAGAGCTAATATGGCTCAGAGATAGGACTGAATTTAAGGTTTTCTGGCTCCAAGGCCAATTCACTACCTACTATCCCACATCACCAAGCTCAGCAAAATCTTATATGGTCCAACAAGTGTTAGTTAGCCCTTCTAAGTAATTGTTTCTGAAACTCTTCTTTGGGAATTACCTTAACAGCCAGTTTATAAACCACACAGGAAAATCAGTCTCTTTACTTTTATAGTCATGTAAAAGTAATGAGATGTAAGTTGAAAATCCAGGCCTCTATGGAAAAAACCTTGCAAAGCCATTTCCCTCCCTGCCAAATAATTTCTCTTTAGTTTCCAAAGGCCCTTCCTTATACGATCAATAGGATCTTAGGACTGAGAGGGAATGAAAAATGAATGATGAAGTTAAAATGATTTTTAAAAATCCTTTTTTATTTATACGACTTTTAAATTGTGTTAAAAATCCATTAACATTATTATTATTTTTGTGTGGGTGGTGGTGGTGGGGAAGGGTCATGTAGTTTTGCAGCTTTCTTCTGACCATCTGGATAGATTTCCCCATATCGGATCTCTCTCAAAGGTTCCAGTAAGTTTCTTTTTCTACCTGAGGTCTCACTGGGTCCTATGTCTGCTTTTTAAAAATACACTTCTCCTTCACCCTATCTCCTCCTTCTTTGCACAGACTGCTTGGTCAGAATTTTTGTTGATGCCCTATGTACTAGCCCCTTGGACTCAATGTGCAGTCAGAGAAGACTTGAGTGGGAGACTCTAAAGCCAAGAACTGACTTTTTTGCTAACTAGGTCATACTTATTCCCTCTTAATGATTCTGCACCCTCTTTTCCCAAGGGATTTACCTAAATGTTGTTTTATGTAGCAAAAAGAAACAGTGAATTCAGGCCCAAATATGCTATTTTTTTTTTTACTAGCCTGCTGAGTAAATTCCCCCGTCTTTTATTATCTTCTGTGAGATAATTTAACTTCTTAATGCAGTTGGAAAATGTGGTGCAAATGATACTGTAGTAAATGAAAGAACTTCATCAACTTCTAATTAGAAATTGAACCACTATGTGGGTCGCATAATAGAAGAGCCTGCTTTTGCTAATCTACAACAGAAATTGGTTTGGGAAGAGTTCATTGAAAGGATAAGGTGAAGAGACTTTAATTAGATGCATTTTAAAATTTCTTCCTAACCCGTGGTCCCTGATTGGTATAGTATCCTTTCCCCAAGAACTACAAATACAATTTATAGTCCTGCTGAAGGGAGGACCTTTATTTACAAATCCTCTCTAAGTTCAGTCCCAACATTTCTGCCAAGTGTATTCTGGTTAGAAGGCAGGAAAAGCTAAGTCACTCAGTGGGTCTGGAGGAGGAAAAGCCTCTTTCTTAGATTCATATGTAAATTCCTAGTGGAAATCTAATCTTACTTAATGACAAAAGTCTTAGAATAGCTTCCAGATTTCACTGCTTTGGAAAGGGGGAAAGACATATCGTAAAATCATAAGCCAGAAGATCATATCCACTCCATTCCTTGCTGCTAAAAAGGGTTGCTCCTGAACCATCCTGGACTGAAAGGCTTCATTATTATTCTTAAATGTCTCCAGAGAAATGATTATTTTATGTCCCCATTTTCTTGCATCTAATTAGTCCCTTAAGCCCTTAAATACTGAGTTTATATTGTCCCTAGAGATTAAGAAAAAATATACTAAGATTTTGTCACTAATTTTTTCTTTTCTTTTTTTTAAATGTCACTATTTAATTAAAGAGAAAGAAGGGGTAGGAAAGATGGTGGAATAAGGCAGGAAATAATCTGGTTCACTCAAATCTCCTGCACTCCCAAATATTTTAAAATAATGCCTCAAAGTAAATTCTAGAGTGGCAAAAATAATTAAATGTCTGGGAAAAGCCATTGTCCAGCTTAGGACAATTTGGGAAGAGATTAGGAAAAAGACTACCCTTCCTGGGTGGTAGTCTGGCCTGAGCAAAGGGCAGATTAGGTGGGTTGTTACTGCCAAGTCAACAAACAGCAAGACCTGGGGACAGCTGTACTAGTGGTAACCTTAGCTTCCAGAGCCTTTTGCCCCAAGAATATAGGGGTTGGGTAGTTTATCATGGGAAGATTGGGAGGCAAGATTGGAAAAAAGGGGAAGAAGAAGGGTCTTTTACTGGCACTGGACTCAAGGTCCAGGTACCTTGATTGGATTCTGTCCCAGGCAGTGGCAGAAGGACCATGCACACTCTGGTAAGTGCTATCACAGAAGGATAGGTAGTCACTTTTAAGAGAGTGGAGGCCCTGATTTTCATTTCAGTGCAAATGGATGAGCTAACATTTGCAGCCTTGGAAGGACCACAGAGAACAAAAGCGTTTGTGATAGTAGTGCTCCTGGGTGTCATGGTTGTGGCTCAGGGGTGGAAAGGGAGTATCCTCAGGTACAAGGTTTAAGCTGGAAGAGCAGTGACCTTGACTGGCCTTGAATCATAGAACATTGGAAGAGGTAAAAAGTCAGACACCTTTATTGAACTCAAAAAACAACAGCATGCTAACCTGAAGTCTATGACATTATTCTCTACACTCTAGGAGCAGAACCTGACTTTAACAACCAAGAAATGTCATTAAAAATGTGCAAAAAAGCAAAAGCAAGAATCCAACAATATGGTAATAGAGAAGATCAGGGTTCAAACTCCAAGTACAATGAAGCCAAAACAGTTACTTTTAAAACTTCAGAGAAATAAGTAAAATGGCCACAATCCCAAAGAGAGTTCTTGGAAGAACTTAAAAGGAACCTTAAGAATCAAATAAGAGAGAGAGAGAAAAAATTGAAAAAAGAACACAAGAAAATCAAGAAAATTATGAAAAGAAAGTCAACAAATTAAAAAAACTTCTGGAAGAACTTAAGTCTTAAAATTTAAAATTGAGCAGGAGGAAGTTAATGACTTCATAAGACATCAAGAAATAATAAAACAATCAAAAGAACAACAATAACAAAAAGATGTAGAGAATGTGAAATATCTCGTTAGAAAGACAACTGATCTACAAAATAGACTGAGGAGAAATAATATAAGAATTATTGTATTACCTGAAACTTATGATCAAAAAAGAGTCTAGACATTATACTAGACACTATATAGTTGTAGAACTGGAGGATAAAATAGGAATTGAAAAAAAAAATCCACTAAATGCCACCTGAAAGAAATCCCCAAAATGAAAAGTCTCAGGAACATCATAGCTAAATTTCAAAGCTCTTAGTAAGGAAAAAATGTTACAAACAACTAAAAAGAATCAATTTATATATTTTGAAACTTTAGTCAAGATAACACAAAATTTAGCAGTTTCTACATTAAAAGATTGAAGGGAATGAAAAATTACATTCTGAAGAACAAAGGAGCTGGCTTTGCAATCAAGAATAACCTTTTGAACAAAGCTGAGTAGATTCCTTCAAGGGAAAAAAAAAAGATATTTAAGTTGATATTTAATGAATTAAAGAACTTTCAAGTTTTCTTGAAGAAAAGATCAAAAGTGACAGAAAATTTGACTTACAAGAATAAGAAAATATGAAAGATTGATTATATGGGATTTAATAAGGTTAAACTTTTTACTTCTTATATGGGAAATGATATTTATAACTCTTTAAAATGTTATTATTAGAGTAGTTTGAAAAAAGTACATGTAGATGGAAGATATGGGACTGAGTTGATTATGATGGGATGATTCTAAAAATAAAAGAGGATAGAGAGAAGTAAAATGGAGCAAATTATCTCTTACATATAAGAGACTTAAATGGAAGAACTGTTTTAAACTGTGGAGGACAAATAGTGTGGGAACCTTATTTTCATTGTAACTAGGTTAAATAAGGAATAACATACACATCTAGTAGGATATAAAAATCTTCTTAACTTACAGAGAAATTGAATGGCAAGGGGATGGGGATAAGAGAGGGTCTCAAAGAGGTATATGGATTACAGAGGTAGTGGTCAGAAGTAAATTAGACTACTGAGTAGGGATAAGGTAAGAAGAGAGAAAGAAAAAGATAAATAGTGAGGACAGAGAGAAATACACAACTAGTAATTATAACTTTAAATGTGAATGGAATGGATTCACCTATAAAATGGAAAATGATAGAAGAATGGATTAAAAACCAGAATCCTGCAATATGTTGTTTATAAGAAACACCTTTAAAAATGAGAGACACACGTAGAGTAAAAATAAAGGGCTGGAGTAGAATTTACTATAAAATTGGTATTAATCATGATCTCAGACAAAATTAAAGCTAAAATGGATTTAATTAAAAGAGATAAACAGGGAAATTAAATTATATTATAATTTACCATAGATAATGAAGTAACATTAAGCATATATGCATCATATGCTATAGTATCCAAATTTTTAAAGGAAAAGGTAAATGAATTACAAGTGGAAATAAATAACTAAACTATAATAATGGGGTACTTCAGCTTTTCCTTCTCAGAACTAGATAAAAATAACAAAAATAAAGAGGTCATGAAGATGAATATAATCTTACATAAACTAGATATCTGGAGAGATTTGAATAGGAATTAAAAGGAACATATATAAAGAAATTTTTCTCAGTGATACATGGCATCTTTACAAAATTGACCATGTAATTAAGCATAATAACTTTATAGTTAAATGCTTAGAAGCAGAAATATTAAGTGCATCCCTTTCAAATAATAATGCAATTCAAAATTGCCTTTAATAAAGGACCATGGAAATACAGATTAAAAATTAATTGGAGAGTAAATGATAAAATCTTAAAGAATGAGTAGATTAAAGACAAGTCATAGAAATAGCAAATAATTTCATTAAAGAGAATTCTAATAGACAACATTCCAAAATTTATGGGATACATCAAAAGCAATAATCAGAGGAAAAATTATGTCTCTAAGTGCTTATATTAATAAAATAGAGAAATAGCAAATTAATGAATTGAGTATGCAGTTTTAAAAAAAAACCTAGAAAAAGAACAAATTAAGGAAAGCAGAAAATTGAGGAAAAAATTTTACAGTTTCTCAGAGAAAGGTTTCATTTCTCAAAAGTGTAGAAAATTTGTCAAGTAGCTAAGAATAATAGTCATTATCCCATTGATAAATGGTCAAAGAATATTAACAATTTTTTTCAAAGAAATCAAAGCTACATATTGTCACATGAAAAAATACTTTAAATAATTATTGATTAGAGAAATGGAAATTAAATTTATACCTATCAGATTGGCTAAAATAAGAGAAAATGACAAATGTTGGAGGGGATGTGGAAAAATTAGGACACTAATACACTGTTGATGGAATTGTAAACTGATCCAACTGTTTTGGAGAACAATCTGGAATTATGACCAAAGAATTATAAAACCTTGTAAGTCCTTTGACTCAGCACTACCACTATTAGGTTTGTTTCCCTAGGTGATCAGGAAAAATAGGGAGGAAAAACCCTATACATTCTCACATATTTATAACAACTTTTTTGTGGTGGCAAAAACTGAAATTGAGGAAATATCTCTCCATTGGGGAATGGCTGAAAAAGTTGTGATATATGCTTGTGATGGAATACTATTCCTCTAAAAAATGATGAGCAAATTGATTCTCAGGAAATATGAAAAGACTCATGAAAAAATGAAGAGTGAAATGAACAGAACCAAAAGAATGCTGTTTATGGTAGCAACAATATTGTTTGAAGAGTAACTGTGAATGACTAAACTATTCTGAGTAATATGAATATTCAAATCAACTGCAAAGAACCTATGGTATACACCCTCAGAGAAAGAATTGATGTATGGAAATATGTATTGTGTGGTTTCACATATGTGTATATTTGTGTAAAGACATATATGTATATAAAAATATATGTGAAGACACATGCATACATATAAATGTCAAATGTTGATCTTCTCTAGTGCAGGATTGGGAGGGAAGGAGAGAGGGAAAGAGAGAAACTACCAAAACTCAAAATGTAGCAATTTTTTTAAAAGAAAAAAAAAAGAAAGAAGGAAGAAAAAGAAATTTTCTTTATTTATAAAAGATTCATCTTGCTGAGACCTTCAAATGGAAGACAAAACTCTAACTATACCGAAAGAACATAAAAGCCTTGGGAAATACAAAAATTTGGGAAGGAGCCTAATTTTTGGGATTAAATGTCAAAAATGAATGAGTATGTGCTATTAACTGTGATTGTAATGTCATTTGATTTTACTTAACTATTTTTCTTTGTTATAAAGACTGATTGTAATGGAGTAGGTAGGGTTAGATATTGGGATGTGACTGTAGCCAAAAAAAATATCCAAAGAGTATCAATAAAAGATTAAAAAACTAAATAGAATCAGAGCACTATTAAAAATGTGATATAGTTTTTAGCTATATTTCAGGACCAACAAAAATTTTATAGTAGCTATGGAAAAGTATGATGGAGTGATTGTTTAAAAAATTCAATTCTTGCAATTTAATTCAATTCAGTACATAAATACCTAGGTGCCAGACACTGTCCTAGACACTGGGAATACAAAGACAAAAATGAAATAATCCCTACTTTCAAGCAGTTTACATCTCTAGATGGGATGATCAATCTTATTATTAAAGTTGGGGTTCTTTCAGAATAGGTTATGATATATGTTACATGCCAGGCTACATGGCTGGCTAAAAGAGGGAAAAGTGACTTAGAAAGTGTTTGATATTGCTACTTTAGATGAATAAGGAAACTGTGGGATAAAGAAAGGAATGAAAACTTACTTTCTTGAATTCTACTTGGTGCAAGTCCAACTGTCAGCCTTCTGGAATTTCTCCAAGTTTCCTTCCACAATTCCCTTCAGTCCTGTCCTTGTTATAATCACAAAGCTACAAAGCAATAAATGACCATCAGAAATAGGTCTTAGATGTACAAAAGAATGCCTTGTAGATGTCATCAACAGGCTGTTGGTCTTCTGGGTTTCCTGACATTAGAAGGAACAGCTCAGTTCGCCAGGAACACAAAAGGAGACAGACTTTGAGTCTCTGTGCTCACCCTTGGAATCAAGAAAGGCAACTGCAAAAGCAGCATTAACACTTTTAGGTACCATGACAGTTCCCCAATGATCTGAATTGATGTGTACTGTTTTCTGAGGTGTCTCTTACAGTGCCACATGGCAAATGCAAATACAAAGAAAGTCCTGATGAATAAACCACTGTGGAATCAGAAGATTCTGAAATATGGGAACAGCTCTTTTTATAATATCTACTTTCAAAGGCCAGTTCCCTTATTTGGATGGTACATAGTAAAATTTTAGAAACTAAATGATCAAGTATTTTTGAGAATATTTATTACATGCTAATGACTTAGAACATTAAAGGATCATTGACTTAGAGCTAGAAGGGACTTCATAAGCTCTCTAGTTCAGCTTTTTCCCCCTCCCCATTTTATTGATGAGGAAACTAAATCCTAAAGAATTTAAATGGATTGCCCATAAGGTCACATATGTAATAAGCCTCTGAGACTTATTTGAATCCATGTCCCCTGACTCTAGCATCAGTTCTTCTATGGCACACTGCATACAAAATAGAGAGAGACCAGGTACCTGAAGATTTGGTTTAGCAGGGCCTGGGATTTCTATTTTGTTGTGACGTCATTCTCTTAGTGTGTATTTAAAAACTGCCCTGACAGGATGTTGTCCAGTGGGTTGCTTAATGGTAGTGAACAGTTAGGACTTCGCTTTGGGGAGATAAAGCAGATATTTAAATAGTGCTGACACTCACTCAGAATTGTAGTTTTCCTTGTCTCCAGAAAGGCAGTGCCAATAAAAGATAATAAGGAACCTGATCTGACTGTATTAGTGTTAGGCCAGCTAACTCTGTTCTATTGCCTCAGGAGGTATGTGCTGCTTTGGCCATCAGCAACAAAAGCTTGCTGCTTTCCAAGTTAAGAGCCTTACACAATATTTTTATTTTTTATTTATTTTTAATTCTTTTTGCTGAAGCAATCGGGGTTAAGCAATTTGCCCAGGGTCACACAGTTAGGAGGTATTAAATGTCTGAGGCCAGATTTGAACTCTGGTCTTCCTGACTTCAGTGCTCTATCCACTGTGCCAGTTAGCTGCCCCAATATTTTAATTTTTTAAAAAAATGTGTCTGAGTACATGTCACCTCTCTGGGCCTTAGTTTCCCCTCTGTAAAATGAGAATGGTTGGATTAAATGACTGCTAAAATCCCTTCTAACTTTTAACATTATATAATTCTGTACACATGTATATCTTATATACATATATATGTAATTTATATTGTACAGAGACACACATATAAAGAAACACAAGTAGCACAAGTTCACCTTGGATGAATAGTCATCTTCAGGAATTTAATTGCTGACATGAAGAAAGGTCCTGGATCTCCTTCTTTCTTGCTGTTCTCCTTCTCTGTGCCCACCTATACAATGTTCATCCCATTTTCCCCGGTACCTCTGAGAAGGTCTCCACTCTACCCTGTTGTGATAGAGTTGTTCAATTCAAAGTTTTGGCACATCCAAGTCCTTGAAATAAACTAACCTGAGACAAAAATGCATTATATCAAAGAAATGCGAATGTGGGACTTTACAGAAGCCCCCCAAACAGTCATTGACATTTCATGAATGCTCCTTAAACCTACCAGTGTGACAAAAACAATTCAGGAATGGAGGAATGGCTTTGGTTTTAATTTCATTTTCTGCTGTGTAAGAAATATTAAAGGGAGGGGAAACTGACAAGGATTTCTTGGCTTTACCTGCACAGATCTCAGACTGCTTCCTGAATGCTGGCTGCCTTTTGTTTCTAAGCATGTATTTCCTTTCTCTGGAATGACAATTCTGATTCTTCAGCCTCCCCATGAAGAAGAAAAGAAATCCTTTGGAGCTGAACTAAATTCATCCGCAAAAGAAATTACTTTCATTTGATAAAATGCTAAATAGAAAAGGGCAGGTTTATTTTAAGCCATCAACAGGCTGTTTTTGTTCATCATGCATAGCACAGGAGACGGGAGTTTGGTTGCTAAGAAAATGGTTGGCCTGTTTCCATGAGATTCATGTGATGTGGAATGCATCTGTTCATTTTGACAGTGAAGGAGCACCAGGAAAAAAAAAGGGAAAAAAACAACTCTTAACATTTTAGAATATGTGTGATGAGTCACTTCAGTCCCTGGGGCAGAAATGACTCATGTGTTAACAATTCACATTATACATACAAATCATAGATTTAGACCTGGAAGTAATTTTAGAGGTCATCTATTAGTCCATTCCTTTGCTTTTACTGATGAGGAAATAGAGGTCCAGAGAGTTAAAGTAAAACTTGCCAAGGTCACATACATTCTAAGTGGTACAGTTGGGAAATGATTTTAGGTTCTCTGATTCTGGCTCCAGCCATTTTCCCCTCTTGGCCACACTGCCTTTGATAAAAGGGGAAAATGTGATTTATTTATAATATTCTTTATATGAAAAGATGTATTGCCTGTTGCATCCATCAGGCCATAGACTCAAAGGTTGGAAGGGGCCTCTAGTCTAACCTATAGTCAGAGGCCATCTAGTCTAATCTATATCTGAACAAAAATATATTTTACAGTATCTTGGGCAAGTGGTCATCCATTTTTTACTTAGTCAATCATTCAATCAATCAAACAATCATTTAGTCAACAAGAATTTCTTTTCTTTTTTTTTTTTTTTTTTTGCTGAGGCAATTGAGGTTAAGTGACTTGCCCAGGATCACACAGCTAGGGAATGTTAAGTGTCTGACTAGATTTGAACTCAGGTCTTCCTGACTTCAGGGCTGATGCTCTATCCACTGCGCCACCTAGCTGCCCCTCAACAAGAATTTTTTTTTTTTATTAAAGCTTTTTATTTGTATAACACATGTATGGGTAGTTCCCCAACATTGATCTTTACAAAGCTTTCCATTACAAATTTTACCCCCAGTCCCCTCCCCTCCCCTAGATGGCAGGAAGTCCACTACATGTTAATAATTCAACAAGAATTTCTTAAGGGACTATTTACTAAACAATGTTCAGAAAACTAAGAATTCAAAGATAAATTAAACAGTTCCAGAAGCTCAAGGAGCTTATATTCTACTGGAGGATAGAATAATGAACTCTTCCAGTGACTGGGAGGATAGGGCGGTTATTTATTTAACTATTTTTTTTTAAAGTAGAAACCTTAGAATAAAACTTATAGATTATAACTTTTCTTAATATTCAGGAGATTGTCCTCCATAATTCCCTGAAATAATCAAGTTTTTGCCTGGAGAAAAACCTAAAAATCAGACAAATATCCAGTGTGCCAAGGAATCTGGGCAGAATTATCAAAATTGTCAAGTCTTTGCTGCCCCCATCTTCCTCTAGGAGGAAGTGTGTAAAAGGTATACATTTCCCCAGACCAGCAGGCTAATGCCTCAATATGTTCTGTGCAAATGCAGCCTTGAGCATCCCATACAGAATTCCGAGAAGAGGTCATATTGCAGGCATAATCCTCTGTTGCCCAACATTCCCTGAGGCTGCACATTAAATAAGCATAGGGTGCAAAAGCCAGTAGAAAATTAGGGATTACTTGATTCTAAACTTTCATTTTATAGATGAGGAAACTAAAAGCCAGAGAGACAGAACCATTTGATTTTTATTCTGTTTCTCCAACCAAGGAGAATGACCTTTGGATTGGGAATAATAAAACAAAAATGGGTAACAGGGCTTTAAAATTCAAGATAAGTGAGAAAATAGCAAGGGAGAGCATCAAGAGCTATCTGTGAATTAAAATCACCAGACCTGGACAAATTATGCCATTAGGTACTGGAAAAAACTGGCAGATGTGATTCCTGAGCCAAAAAGTTATGAAGAAAGGGAGAGATATCATAAAATAAGAGAGGGGCAGATATTCTAATTTTCCAAAAAGGGAGGAGGGTGAAATCCTTAAATAATAGACCATTGAACTTGACTTTAATTTTTGGTACAATTATAGTATGGCTTATTAAAATATTGATGGTTAAATATTAAGAAAGAGAAGCAGTGATCACAAAAAGCCAATATGGCTTCATCAAGACCAGCTCTTGCCAATATAATCTCATTTCTTTTTAAACCCAGGGTTGCAAGATGAATGTCATATATATGTTATAGATATCTTGTATTTGAATTTTTTCTTTCTTTTCAAAATTATTATTTATTCATTCACATTTAAAATTTTGAGTTCCAACTTCTCTGCCTCATTCATACACCTTCCCTTTCAATCAATTGTACATGTGAAGTCATACAAAATATATTTCAAGAAAAATATGGTGAAAAAACATACATCAAAATGCACTTGAGTATTCATCAGTTCTTTCTCTGGTGATGGATAGCATTTTTCATCATGAGTTGTCTTAGATTATTGAGTTTATTGAGATTATTAGAGTTGTCTTAGATTATTGTCTTGATCAGAGCTGCCAGATCTTTTACAATTGATTATGGTTACAATATTTTTTTTTAATAGTATACAATGTTCTCCTGGTTCTGTACTTGACTTTGCCTCAGTTTGTCTACATTTTCTCAGGTGTTTCTGAAACCATCTTACTAGTCATTTCTTATAGCACAATAATACTCCATCACAGTCATGTAATACAACTTGTTCAATTATTCCCCACTTCATGGACATCCCTTAAATTTCCAATTCTTTGCCAATACAAGAGCTGCTATAAGTATTTTTAGTCCTTTTGCCTTTTCTTTGATCTTTTTGGGATCCAGACCTATTAGTGTTTTTACTGGGTCAAAGGATATATACATATAATTTTTAACCTTTTAGACATAGTTCCGAATTGTTCTCCAGAATAAATGGACCAGTTCACAACTCCACCAACAATGCATTAGAGTCCCAATTTTTCCACATTCTCTGTGCTATTTGTCATTTTCCTTTACTATTATGTCAAGCAATATGAGAGGAATGAGATGATACTTTGGAGTTGTTTTAAATTTTACTTCTTTAATCAATAGTGCGGAGTTGTTTTAAATTTTACTTCTTTAATCAATAGTGCTTTAAGCATTTTTCATGTCACTTGATAACTTTGATTTATTCTTCTGAAAATTGCTTGTTCACATCCATTGACCATCAATCATTTATTTGTTTATTTATTATAATATACATAATCTATATATAATTATAATATTTATTACAATTGTTTATTTTTTAAAAATTGGTCTCATTTCCCTATATATTTGAGAAATGAAGCCTTCAATTAAAGGTGTTTTTGTACATTTTTCCATTTGAAAGTCACTTTATAACTCTTAGTTTTAGTTTCATCAACAACAAAAACAAAAAGAGGGGAAGGGAATATTAATGCTTGCTATAACTCACAGAGTGATTATGAGGGTAAATTGGGAAAAAATACATTAGAGACTTTGCAAACCTGAAAAGTATAATATAAATGTTAGTTGCCTCTGCTATTGCTACTATTACTAAATGTTCTATGTTATTCTTTCCTTTAAATTTCCCAATTATGCTCTTGTCTGTTTTAATTGATGTTTTATATTTCTTACATTACTGTAGAATCCCACGTATTCTTACTCCTATCTCTCCCATATGACCAATAGTATTTTTTGGAGAGGGAAAAAAGTCAGCACAACTGATCAATACATAGAAAAAAAGTCTGAAAAGTTATGCAAAGTATAACACCTGTAGACGTCACACATGCACCAAGGAATAGGTTGAAGGTATCTTCTCATTGTTGTTTGTCTTTTGATCTTGAAGAGGACCAATGGCATCATGAGAATGATGTTTTGATTTGCTCATGAATTGGTTTTAAGTAAGTCAAAGCTGTGTAAAGTCATGAGCCTAATTTTTTCCTTTAGAGTTGTTGAAATCCACTGGACAAAACAAAAGTTGAGACAATTGGCAATGAAGATGCAGTGTCATCTAATATCTCAATTCTAGTTCTACTTGATCTTTATGATTTTGTTATATTTAATTTTGACTTTTTTGGTGTTCCATTACTTTTTCAATTTGTATTATTGTAGTTATTGTATGTATTGTTTTCTTAACTCTGCTAACTTCACTCTACATTTTTCCAGTGTTTTCTGTATTTAGCATACACATTATTTCTTATAGCACAGTAATTGGTATCATGAGTACATTGGAATTATTTTGGATCATTGCATTGCTGAGAAGAGCTAAGTCAATCACAGACTCTGTTACTGTGAACATTGTTCTCCTAATTCAGCTTGCTTCTCTCAGCATCAGCTCATCTAATTCTTTCAGGTTTTTCTGAAATCTGCCTGCTTATCATTTTTTATAGCATAGTATTATTTCATTTCATTCATATACAGCAACTTGTTCAGTCATTCCCCAAATAATGGACATCCCCTCAATTTCCAAATCTTTCCCACCACAAAAAATGCTGCCATAATTATATTTCTACACATGTGTCTTCCCCACACTTTTTTATTATCACTTTGAGATATAGACCTAGTAGTATTATTGCTGAATCAAAGAATATGCACAGTTTTTATAGCCCTTTGCTCTCCAGAATGGCTAGAACACAATTCCACCAATAATGCATTAGTGTTCAATTTTCACCTTCTTCAATTTCTATCATTTTCTTTTTCTGTCATATTAGTCAATCTGATAGGTGTGAGGTAAGGTTTTAATTTTCATTACTTTAATCAAGAGTGATTTAGAAAATATTCTTCATATGATTGTAGATAGCTTCAATTTCTTCATCTGAAAACTGCCTGTTCATATCATTTGACCATTTGTCAACTGGGGAATGAATTATATTCTTTTTTTTTTTAATTTTTATTTTATTTGCATAACATATGTGTGGGTAATTCTTCAACAATAACCCTTACATAGCTTTCCGTTACAAATTTTTCCCCCCAACTCCCCACCCCTCCCCTAGATGGCAGGATATCCACTACATGTTAATTATGTTAAAATATTGGCAAATCGAATATATGTATACATATTTCCAAACTTATCATTGGTGTGCAAGAAAAATCTTATCTACACAAACGATATATCAGATAAAGGAAACACAATGTAAGCAAACATCAATCAAGGAGTATGAGAATGTTATGTTGTGGTCCACATTTCGCATCCCTCTCTCTGGGTGTATATGGCTTTCTTCAGTGAACAATTGGAGGTGGTTTGAAACATTTCATTGTTGAAGAGAGCCATGTCCATCAGAATTGATCGTCATATAGTACTGTTGTTGCTGTGTATAATGATCTCCTGGTTCTGCTCATTTCACTCAGCATCCGTTCATGTAAGTCTCTCCAGGCCTCTCTGAAATCATCTTGCTGGTCATTTCTTACAGAAAAATAATATTCCATAACATTCATATACCATAATTTATTCAGCCATTCTCCAATTGAAGGGCATCTATTCAATTTCCAGTTTCTAGCCACTACAAAAAGGGCTGCCACAAACATTCTTGCACATGTGGGGCCTTTTCCTTCCTTTATGATTTCTTTGGGATATAAGCCCAATAGAAATGCTGCTGGGTCAAAGGGTATGCACAGTTTGATAACTTTTTGAGCATAGCTCCAAATTGTTCTCCAGAATGGCTGTATCCGTTCACAGCTCCACCAACAATGCATCAGTGTCCCAGCCCTCCCACAACCCCTCCAACATTCATCATTAACTTTTCCTGTCATTTTAGCCAATCTGACAGGTGTGAAGTGGTATCTCACGGTTGTCTTGATTTGCATTTCTCTGATCAATAGTGATTTGGAGCACCTTTTCATATGACTATAAATAGTTTTAATTTCATCCTCTGAAAATTGTCTGTTCATATCCTTTGACCATTTATTGATTGGAGAATGGCTTGAATTTTTATAAATATGAGACAATTCTCTATATATTTTAGAGATGAGACCTTTATCAGAACCCTTAAATGTAAAGATGATTTCCCAATTTATTGCTTCCCTCCTAATCTTGTCTGCATTGATTTTGTTTGTACAAAAACTTTTTAACTTAATATAGTCAAAGTTATCTATCTGGTTTTCAATTAAAAGTTCCAGTTCTTCTTTGGACATAAATTTATTCCATCTCCACAGGTCTGAGAGGTAAACTATATTATGTTCCTCTAACTTGTTTACAAAATCACTCTTTATATCCAGATCATGAACCCATTTAGATCTTATCTTGGTATGTGGTGTTAGATGTGGGTCAAGCCCTAATTTCTTCCACACTAGTTTCCAGTTTTCCCAGCAGTTTTTGTCAAATAGTGAATACTTATCCCAAAAGCTGGGGTCTTTGGGTTTATCAAAAACCAAATTGCTATAGTTATTGCCTAGTTTGTCTTGTGATTCTATCCTATTCCACTGATTGACTACTCTATTTCTTAGCCAGTACCAAATGGTTTTGATGACCGCTGCTTTATAATATAGTTTTAGATCTGGTACAGCAAGTCCACCATCTTCAGCCTTTTTTTTTCATTAATCCCCTTGAAATTCTAGACCTTTTGTTTTTCCAAATGAACTTTGCTACTATTTTTTCTAGATCTGTAAGATAATTTCTTGGGAGTTTGATTGGTATGGCACTAAATAAGTAAATTAGTTTGGGTAGTATTGTCATTTTTATTATATTCGCTCGTCCTACCCATGAGCATTTTAAGTTTTTCCAATTGACTAGGTCTGATTTGATTTGTGTGGAAAGTGTTTTGTAATTTAGTTCATATAGTTCCTGACTATCCCTTGGCAGATAAATTCCCAAATATTTTATACTATCAACAGTTATTTTGAATGGAATTTCTTTTTGTATCTCTC
>JAJPUD010000948.1:78456-142611 GCA_023553655.1 Myrmecobius fasciatus
CTTCTGCTTCTTGCTCATGATTTAAAGTTGGGATATTGGTCAAAAGCCGAGAAAACTGCAACAATTTATATTTGCCCTGGGGCAGTTTGCCGAGTTGACTTCCGGTCTGAGGCTGGTCGGGCTAGATTCGCACCAGGACCACGTTTTCAGCTGTTCTCATCTACCCCCTTCCAAAGGCAGATCTGCCAAAGCACCTGCCCGCAAGCAGAGCAAAGTGGCCCAGGCGTCTCCCAGGGGCTTCCTGGGTGCCCAAAATCCGCCCCTCTATTGCAGCCCTGACTTCCGCCCCGGCTGGAGTCCGATCGCGACCAGCGGCCGATTTCCCCTGAGGCTAACCTTCTCCGGAGTTCTTTCAAGGTAGATCTTTTATAGAAGTGCGTTGTAGTCCAAATGCTTGGCGAGGACCTCACTCGGAAACCAGTTTTAAGGCTTACTTTGTCTGGGTTGGGGGAATGTCGGAGGGAGTTCACAGAGAAAGCTGTCCGCAGTTCGCCATCTTGGCTCCGCCCCCCGAATTATATTCTTATAAATTTGATTCAGTCTCATTATTCTCATTGTCTTGGATGAAATTATTGATCATTTCTATAATTTTTTATTGGCCCATTCATTCATTAGTATTAGACTAATTCCTAATTAATATTTCATCTATATTTCCGTGGTTCTTTATTACTTATAATTTTTATTATATCATGATCTGAAAAGGAAGCTTTTTATTATTTCTGCCTTTCTGTATTTGATTGTGAGATTTTCATGCTCTAATACATGGTCAATTTTCATGTAGCTGCCATGTACCATTGAGAAAAAAGGTTTAGTCATTTCTATTTACTTTCAATTTTCTCCAGGGGTTCATCATATTGTGAGAAATAATTCATATGGATCCCTATTCTATTTCAATCAGTATTAATCAGTTTGATAGGATTCCATATGGGTAAAGACTGTAAGTGCTGTATATAAGGCCCCAGAGCTGTGAGTAGCAGATTCGAAAAGTTTACTTGCTGAATCATTGGAAGTTAACTAAAGGCCTTCCAACCTTGTTTTTCTTTGGCATGATGATCAATAATTGTATGGAAAATGTGACTCAATTACTTAGAAAGTCCTCCAATTTATTATTATATCTTCTGACCTTTCTCTCTTATCCAACATGAACAAATAACTATCTTATGACCATTTAATCAATGGAAATGTCTCATGCTTCACCCAACCTGTGATAGCTTGCACAATTTCCTCCTGCCTAACCTAAGAAGAAGCCTACTTATAACCCTGTAGTCAGATGCTTTGCCCAACTTGTAATCCTGGTGACATATTATTTTGCTTATTTTAGCTTATGTGTCTTTTGTCAATTGATGGAATTATTCTGTATTTGGTATAGTTGTTCTTGAATGTCTAGACAGCTTGTCTTATAAAAATAGGTATCTGAAAGGAGAAGGCATCTCATTCTATGAAGATCTGAAATCCATTTCATTAGAGGGAATTATGAACTCTTTAATAAAATGCCATTGATTCAGAACTCTGCTTTAGTCTCTTTTATTGGAGGTGTGACAATTTTAATCCCCACAATATCTAACATTTTAAAAACTATATTCAACTCCTAAATTAATTTCTAATTTATTTTGTGGCTATATTTATCTAGTTCTGAGAGGGCAGGGATTGAGATCCTCTACTAGTACAGTTTTGCTATCTATTTCTTCCTGTAACTCTCTTAAATTCTCCTCTAAGAATTTGAATGCTGTACGACTTGGAGTATATATGTTTAGTATTAATATTATTTCATTGTCTATAATACTTTTTAGCAAGATGCAATTTCCTTCCTTGTTTCTTTTCGTTAAATCTATTTTTGCTTTTGCTTTGTCTGAGATCAGAATTGCTACCTCTGCTTTTTTGCTTAACTTCAGCTGAAGTATAATATATTCTGCTCCAATCTTTTACCTTTACTCTCTATGTGTATGTCTTTGCTTCAAATGCATTTCTTGTAAACAACATATTGTATAATGCTGGTTTTTAATCCAGTCTACTACATGGTTCCATTTTATAGGAGAGTTCATCCCATTCACAGTTATGATTACTGTGTATTTCTTCCTAAACTATTCTTCCCCATACCCTGTTTATAGATTTCTATCTCCTTCACCCTGGATCTCCTACTCCTCAATATTTTACTTCTGATCACCAGCTCCTTCAGTCTTCCCTCTCTTTTATCAGCCTTACCTTTTCTTTTTCCTTTCACCTCTTACTTCCTTAAAGGGTAAGATAAATTTCTATAACCAATGAAGTGTATATATTATTCCCTCTTTGAGATAAATCTGTTGAGAGTAAGAGTCAAACAATGTTTACCCATTTCTTTTTTTTTGCCTCTTCATTTGATGCAACTGACTGTATTCTGCTTCCTCTTTTACTCTTCTTCCAGTATAATTCATTTTTTCACTCCTTAATATTTTTATATTATCTCACCAAAGTCATCTTACACTTATACACATGTCTATGTATACTCCTTCTAATTGTCCCAATACAGATATATGTTCTCAAGAATTACAAGTATCATTTTCCTGTGTAGGGATGTAAACAGTTTAATTTTATTGAATAACATGGTATGTTTTTTTTTTTTCTTTCCTGCTTACCTTTTTATGCTTTTCTTGAGTTTTGTATGTGATGGTCAATTTTCTTTTCAATTCTGGTCTTTTCATCAGGAAAGCTTGAAAGTCCCCTATTTCATTGAATATCCAGCTTTTCCAAGATTATGGTCCATTTTGCTGAGTTGCAATCCTAGCTCCTTTGCATTCCAAAATATCCAAGTCCTCTGATCTTTTAAGGTAGAAGATGCCAAATTCTTGTAATCCTGACTATTGCTCCTCAATATTTGAATTGTTTTGGGGCTTTGTTTTTTCTGACTGTTTACATTATTTTCTCTTTGGCCTTTTAATTCTGGAATTTGGCTATGATATTACTTTCTGTTTTTATTTTGGTATCTCTTTCAGGAGATGATCAATGTGTTCTTTTACTGACTATTTTATTCACTGACCCTAGCTTATCAGGGAAGTTTTCCTTGATGATTTCTTTTTATTTTTTTATTTTTTTTTGCTTTTTGCTGAGGCAATTGAGGTTAAGTGACTTGCCCAGGGTCACACAGCTAGGGAATGTTAAGTGTCTAAGACCAGATTTGAACTCAGGTCCTCCTGACTTCAGGGCTGGTGCTCTATCCACTGTGCCATCTAGCTGCCCCTCCTTGATGATTTCTTGAAAGATGCTGTATGTGCTCTTTTTTTGATCATGGTCTTCAGATAGTTCAATAATTCTTAATTTATCTCTCCTGGACCTACTTTCCAAGTCAGTTGTTTTTCCAGTGAGGTATTTTACATTTTCTTCTATTTTTTCATTCTTTTGATTTTGCTTGACTGATTCTTGATTTGTCATAGATGTATTAACTTTCACTTGCACAATTCTAATTTTTAAGGAATTATTTTATTCAGTTAACTTTTGTATCTCTTTTTGTTTTCTTCAATGGATTTTTGAGTTTTGTTTTCCAAATTGTTGACTCTTTTTTCCATAATTCTCTTACATAACTCTCATTTATTTCTCATTTTTTCTTCTATGTCTCTTCCTTGATTTTAAAAATCCTTTCTGAGCTCTTCCAAGAGGACTTTATGAACTTAAGACCAATTTATATTCCATTTTGAGGTTTCACATGTAGGCATTTTGACAGTGTTGTTCTTTTCTGAATTTGTTTTTGATTTTTCCTGTCACCATAGTAGCTTTCTATGGTCAAAGCTCTTTTCTATTTTTTACTTATCTTTTAGCCTATTTTGTGGCTTTTAGCCTATTTTGTGGCTTTTAATGTTGAGCTCTTCCCTTGGGGCACAAGGGACATTGTCCCAAACTCATGCTGGGGGCCAGGCGTCTGATCATTGGCTTTCCACAGATGCTTACAGATTTCCCACTGTGCAGGAGTGACTTGACTTATTCATACCTGTTGTGCCAGGGTTCTAGGCTTCACTAATTTGCCTTATTAATGGGGCTGAAACCCTCAAAGCTGACCTGCTATGCCAACCAGTGTTCTAAGCTAGGATCAGGGGGCCTTTATTGCTGATCTGTGTTGTGGCTAAAAGTCTCCTATTTGTTTGCCCTAACATTATCTATGTTGGGATGTGTTACCCTTTTATCCAAATGTTGCAGACCTTTCCCAAAGTCCTTCTAAATTATTTTAAACTGAAAAATGGCTTTACTTCAACTTTTTGTGGATTCTGTCACTCCAGAACCCATTTAATGACTTGATTTAGCATTGTCTCTAAGGCAAACTGGGGGATGCTCAGGCAATTTCTTGATTTCTCTCTACCATCTTGGTTCTATTCCCTTGCCTACTATTATTAGTAGGTGAAAGTCTCAAATGGCACTGCTTCTCTCTGAGGGCCAACCCTTAGTGTTAACATTGGTCAGTACAAGATATCATTAGTGTAAGATATGCAGGTCCCCATGCATCATTTACATGTATAAACTAAAGGAGAAATATGATTTGGAAGCTGGTTCTCTTCTTCAGAGAGGAGGAAAAACAAATACAGTGTCTGGATAATAGATTATAGGGGTACAGAAGAGACAGGAAGGCCCTAGAAGCAGCATTAGTTCTAGGTAGCATTTTCTCCAGTTTCTGAGAGGGTTATTAACCTAGATTACATCTATATTTTTTTTTTTTGGTCAGGTATCTGATCTAATCTAATGAATCTGCCTTCAAAAGGAAAGCTGCTTCCCTAATCATTCTTAAAGGAAAGGGTAACCTTTCGATTATATTCATCAGTTTAGCTTTTTCACACCAAATCTTGATTACACAAAGACTGTCACAAATTATATATTATATTAAGCCCATTTATCCAAGCAAATAACTAACAGAAATTGGAGAACTTTTGCAGGTTAGAATATACCTAAGAACACATAAGAGGGAATGTGTCCTTTAACTGGGAACAAGAGGTGATCTCCATTCAAATCAAGAAAGAAAGAATATTCTTCCTCAGAGAAGTTCCATTTTATCAATCTCCAAAATGTTGTGACATTATGAGACCAGCTTCCACAGAATTATCTTCTGTTTGTCCCTTAAAATCTCCATAGCATATAGGTTTGGGTAGAAATCTGGTTAAAATGTAGTGTACTGGGGCAGCTAGATGGTGTAGTGGATAGAGCACCAGCCCTGAAGTCAGGAGGACCTGAATTCAAATCTGGTCTCAGATACTTAACATTCCCTAGCTGTGTGACCCTGGGCAAGTCACTTAACCTCAATTGCCTCAGCAAAAAAAAAAAAAAAAACCAATGTAGTGCACTAAGATTTAAAATCACTTTACATAAATTATTTCATTTGATCCTCACAGAAAAATTTCCATGAAGTAAGTTTGGTTTTCATCCCCATTTTATAGATGGAAAAACTGATGTTGAGAGATGTTAAGTGACTTGCTAGTAAGTGTCTTGGCTAAGATTTGAACTCAGATGTTTCCAACTTCAAATTCAATGTTCAATCTTCGCAGTGTATCCTCCCCAACCGGTCCATTATCCAGATCCTAACTTCTAACTAGCTTTTCCCTTTAAGAAGTGAAAGAGATCCACTAGCCCACTGCAAAGATGTAGCCCTGATAGAGTACATTTTGGTACAAATAGTCACTTCTCATGACTCTCTGACACAATACCCTCAAAATTCTGAACTCAGTTTTCTCTTGGCTTTTCATATCCTCATGGCCCTTTTTCTGATTCATCACGTAATGGTTCTGTATTCACTTTGGTATTGCTGATGTTTTCATGCCTTCTGACTTGTTGTACTCCTCCACAATTTCTTATTTGGATGCTACTTTATAGCTGTAATCTCTACTTCCTTTCTCTTCCATTCTCTTCCTTATTTCATACTTTGAATAGTTCTTTTAACAGTTGTAGTGATGTTCTGGTTTATTTGTATGAAAGTCTGCATATAAACACATACATATTCACACTCCTTACACATCATGAGCAATAACAAAATTAAGCACCTACTGTGTTGCTGGTATAGAGCAAGAATCTAGGGATACAAGAATAAAAATAAAATATTTTCCATCCTCAAGAGTCTATTTGGAAGATCACATGTATTTATTTTAGCATAGCTAAGATAATGCAAGGTAATTCAGATGAAGAGGAGATCAAGAAAGACCTCATATAGAAGGTAACATTTATGCTGAGCTTTCAAGGAAGCAAGAGGTGGAGCTGAGTAGGGAGTGTGTTCCAGGTTGGAATACAGTTTGAGCAATGGAATGTTGTATGAAGTTTATTAAGAGAGTCAGTCTGTCTAGTTAAAAGACTGTGAAAAGGAGTAATGCATAATAAGGTTGACAAAATAGTTTGCAAGGTTTTAAATGACAGATGAATTTGTATTTTATTCTGAAGATAATAGAGAATCACTGGTGGTTACTGAGCAGCGAAATGATATGGTCAGACCTGCTATTTAGGAAAATTATTTTAGAAGCTGTGTGGAAGATGGATTTGAGAGGCAAGAGATTCAAGGCAGGAAGGCCCACTAAAAAGGTGGTTGTATGGTGCAATGAATAGAATACCAATCCTGGAGCCTGAGTTAAAATCTGACTTCAGATACTTCCTGGCTGTGTGATCCTGGGCAAGTCACTTAATCCTGTTTGCTTCAGTTCTTCATCTCTAAAATGGGCTGGAGAAGGAAATAGCAGATCGCTCCACTATCATTGTCAAGAAACCGCCCAAAATGGGGTCACAGTGACTCAACAATAGTGATGATCCACTAAGAAGCCATTGTAACAGTCTTGGCAAGAGATGAAAAGGGTCTGAACTAGAGTGAGCGAGATCATGGGGTGGAAAGATGGTGATGGATGCAAGAGATGTTATTGGAAATAACTAGATTTGGAAAATGATTAGAGAGCAGAGTAAAGGTGATTTACAGATGCTATATGGTGACCATTCTCTGTGACTTTGTGCAGACTGCCCATGCTGCTGGCAGTCCAGTTTCAGCAACACCATACTCAATCAACTGGGTAGAGTACTGATTTGTATTTTTATTTATTTATTTGTTTGTTTATTTTATTTATTTATTTATTTTTATAGTACCTGATGGACATAGCCACTGCTTCCCTTCTCTCTACAGAGGTACCTTGTCTAAGGAAATCCTCTGTGCATCCATGGATATACAACAGCAGCTGTTATGTGCCTGAGTTGTCTACTTTTTCCACAGCTGCCAGCTGCAGTAGTGCTATGAGAGTAATCCAAGTCAGGCACCTGGGGAGAAAGTTTGATCACATGTCGGTGCCCAAGGTGCTGACGATCAAACATTTATGATGCCCTTCATCTTCTAAGCTGAGAGTCCTTGAGATGTCACCCACAGCCTCACACAGGGCAGCCTAAGTGGCAGTGCCAGGTCTAGAGTCAGGAAAACTCATCTTCCTGAGTTCAAATCTGATCTCAGGTGCTTACTAAGCTGTGTAACCTGAGTAAGTCATTTAATCCTGTTTGCCTTCGGTTTCTTCATCGATGAAATGAACTAGAGAAGGAAATGGCAAAGCACTTTGGTACCCAAATGGTGTCACAGAGAGTCAGATACAACAACAAAATAGTCTTTATAGTATGCAGTTCAAGTACTCCCTGCCTCCAAATCACAGTGCTTATGGGTATAACTCTGCTAATTTATTTTCTTCTATCTCTGGAATTTTTCCTTCGCTTCCAACATCATATGTTTTCCATGTGATAGGCCATTCAGTGTGAGGTAGAGTTTAGGAGAGTATTGGTAATCATAGTTATGCTGGATGGAAATATAGGAATATAAGCAAATTCATTTCTTGGCTGTTTTTCCTGAAAATTTTTGAATTTAATGTCCCCTAGCTAGAGCATCCATTTCTATGCTTCCTGCATGGAATTATAATTCTCTCTTTTACTATATAGGCTTCAAGTAGCAATTTTCTCCGGCAGTCCTGTTTCATGCCACAAAACACTGTTTTTCAGCAGTGCCTTTAAATGAAGACTTAACAGAGGAGAGAAATACATCAAGCATTTGAACAATCTCTCTAAGCTGAAGGTTGTAACTCCTTTAGATCCCTTTGAATAGCAGGCATTTGTAGAAAAGATTATCTATGGATAGAATATTGGTTTTGAGAAATAAACAGAATTTTCAGTGTGTCAAACTTGCACTAAAGATGCTGTTTTGTACTGCTAAGGTAGAGCCAATTGACCTCAGCCCAGTAAGCTCAGAGATTGCTTTGCTATTTATCTACTGCTGTGGGAGATGACTTCTTTTTTGGTTGAGTGACGTGTCATTTCTTTAAATTTAGGATGCTATTATTTGAAAGAAAAAAGAGACACTACTGTTAGATTTTATTTTGGGGGGGATGATCATGAAATAGAAAACATGCACAACAACAAAACAGAAATTAATGATGGAAATTATGTATAAAATAAGTAATTTTTCTATTGTAATATTCTCTATTCCCTGTCTAAAGCCCATGGTCTCCATGATTTATATGTACTGAAATGCACATAGATATATTATATACTTTTGGGAGGTCATTATTCTCATTAGATCAGAATTATCTCTCTTCTGATAAATTCCTGTTATATATGCTGGAAGCAGACAGTAGGAGTTATCACCTAGGAACGGTCCCTACTTCTAGGGATTTCCTGGGAAGACTCAGAGAACCAGTCCTGGATTAATTTGCATTGCCCTGGCCCTGTCATTATAGAACAAGATGAAAAATAAAAAGGCAAATAAGAGAGGAAATAGAGGATACTCTTTAAACTTTAGGACTAGTAGGAGGTAATGATTGAGGAGACAAATTGCCTTAACCTTCAAAAAGCAGGAAGACATGCTTCATGCCTGGAATAATCCCTCTTCTTGTCTTTGCCTCCTGACTTTCCTGTTTTCATTTAAATGCCAGTTAAAATCCTTTCTTCTACAGGAAACCTTTCCCAACTTTTCATAATTTTAAAGGGCCTTCCCTTTGTTAATTATATTTTCATTATGCTGTATATAATTTGTTTGTATATATTTTGTTTCCTTGTTTTCTCCCATATTAGAAAGTAAGATCCTCAAAGATAATGACTGCCTTTTTATCTCTCTTTGTATCCCCACCACTTAGCACAGTGGTTAGTACACAGTAGGTGCTTAATAAATGCTTATTGGCTGACTGACTCAGAAATTAAGTACAAGGGATTTGTCATGATTCAGAGTTAAAAAAAAATAAAGATAATTTAGTACAACCTCAAGCAAGAGAACATTTGTACAATTACTTAAAGAGATCTTTAATGTGGAGAGCAAGCCTGTAGGATCTGGATGAAAAACTATTTAGTCTTAAAGAGTTCAGAATAATTTCATTCTGAAGAAAATTAGTTGACATCATCTTTAAAAAGGAAAAACAACATTCAGGAGTTATGGAGCCATATAGCCTAACCAAGAACAGTGAAGTGGCAAAAAAAAAAAAAAAATACAGACTGGTGAGGAAAACAGGCTAGTAACCGTGCTAAATGGACCCAAGAAGTCATTTAGGAATGGATGACTGTGACAGTGGAGTGAAAAATGCTAACAAGAAAAAGTTCGGTGAATACACTACTGACAGCATGGACAAACAGCAAACAACTTCATTGTGTGAAATAAACCCTGAATCCTTATTTCTTACAGGAAGTTCATCCAAATAATATAAGCCATATATAGGTATCTGAAGGAAGTGAAAATCTACAGCAGAGAGACAGTTAGTGTCTTGCTCTCTAGGAAACTCCAATTTTTTTTCCTTTTCCTAGGGCTCCCACCCAGGGTTGTGCTGTGAATTTTAATGAATGTATAGACCCCTGAGAAAAAAGGATGTAGAGCTCCAAGGGAAAAAGAAATGTATCTATAGATTCGAGTATGAGTCGATTCTAAGTTTGTACCACATAAATAAAGGTAATTTTATTTCTGATGCCTGTAAGTCTAACTGGGAAGATAGTGGCCACCCTGAACAGAGAAGTGTCAGATATCAACATTCCCAAACTTCATCCAAATGAGTCAGAATTGTGAGAATCTAAGAAATTATTCATTTGAACTTGTACTCTATTCTAATCAGTATTAATTAGTTTGATATTTTATATAAATCATATAAGGATAAATAAATAAGATAGGTTCTTAAAGAAGGCCATATATTAATGTTATATGTTTATGAAGCTCACAAACATAAGAATGCTAACAAAGATATCTCCATTTTGTTTTACTTAAATTTCAAGTCCAAATCCAGCATGAGAAGGATGCCTTGACTCGTTGGAAAGTCCCCCAACTTATTTTTGTACCTCTGGCCTGCTCTATTTTGTTCAGCATGATCAGATGACCATCTTCTGACCACTAAATGGATATGTCCTATACTTCACCCAACCCATTATCCCCCTGCTGATATGTTATTTTTGGCTTCAAGAGCAAGATCTATCAATCCATGAGACACTATAGTTTAACTTTTTTTTGCATATTTATGTTTCAAACTCTATGAAAACAAGATCCTGGGGACCAGGAGCATCTTAAACTGTAAGGAAAGTCTGGGGTCCACTTCATCAGAGAGGACCAGAGACCTGTAAATAAAGTATCATTGGCTCAGAGTTCAATCTCAGTGGTTTTTCTTGCAAATTGGGCAATTTTAATTCCCACAAGTGGTCCCTCAAATTCAAGCCCTTTCTATTAGGAGAGCATAAATGACCCAAGGGTATAGAGTTCTATCCCTTTTTCTTTAGTTTTAGATATAGATTTGATTCTGTCTCTATTTCTCTTTTTTTCTTTTTTTTCTCTCTCCATCTCTCTCTGTGTCTCTTTCTCTCTGTCTCTGTGTGTCTCTATCTCTCTTTCCATCTCTCTCTGTGTCTGTTTCTCTCTGTCTCTGTGTGTCTCTATCTCTCTTTCTGTCTCTCTCTGTGTCTGTTTCTCTGTTTTTCTGTCTCTCTCCTATCTTTCTCTTTTTATATAATGCATATATAATATGCATATATATGTATGTGCACATTTCTATATATCCATATTTCTATTTCTGATTTTTTTCATCAGTGAGGAGTTCCAAGTGAGAAACTTTTTCTTTCAATGAACGTTGGCACTTTCTTGGCAATTAAGTCTTTTTTTTTTTTTTACTGAGGCAATTGTGGTTAAGTGACTTGCCCAGGTCACACAGCCAGAAAGTATTAAGTGTCTGAGGTCAGATTTGAACTCAGGTCCTCCTAATTGGTGCTCTATCCACTGTGCCACCTAGCTGCCCTGCAACTAAGTCTTAGAGCTTTGCCTTGAACACTAAGAGATCAGGTGATCTTTCTAGAATGAATAAATGGGACATCAGCAGATTCATGGTTAGCAAGTAGGACAATCCAAAGTCATTGCTATCTAATTCATCCACCAAGAAGAGAGCAAAAGACTGGCAACAGGATAAGATAGGCTCAGTGGCTCAATCTATGCAGTCAGTCTCAAGTTCTTTTGATTCTTCTTTTAAAAAATCTTATATTCATCCCTTCCTTTCCATTCCCACTCTCCCTACATTGTCCAGTTCTCATTACCTCAAGGCTGGGATATTGTTCTTATTGGTCCTCTAACTTTTTTCTCCCTAATTCACTCTATAAGCAACTACCAGATTAAGATCTTAAAATAACACTTTATTTCTATAACTTTTCTGCCTATTCTTTCCCTAATGGTTTTTCATTTCCTAGAAGTGTAAACTTCTTAACCTGGCATTTAGTGTTTCAATAACCTGAATCTTGTCTCTTTCCTAATACATTATTTTAATATTTCAATTATTCTCTAGTCCAGCTAAGTTATTCTACTTTCTGTTTATAAATAGATAATTATAAAGGAGATAGCAGTGGAGTAGTGTCAAATACTTTGAATTTTTAGCCAGAGAACCTAGATCCAACTCCTAATTTTGCAATTCACTACCTGTTTTATTGTCACTTTATCTCCCTCAATTTCAGTTTTCTATCTCTAAAATTAAGGGATTGGATAAGATGTTCTTGGGTTCCTATCAGTTCTAAATCATCAGTTCCACATCCCTGTCTCCAGACCTTTGTATGGAATGCGCTAAATATCTTCTCTATATTTGTTGACACTTTTTTTGTGACTCAGTTCTTTTTGTTTGTTTTTGTTGTTGTTTGCTTGGGCTTTGTTTATTTATCTATATATATTCTCAGCATCGAAACACTTTACATCTAACAGGAGACCAATTACTTTATGTTGATGATGATTCTACCTACTTACTACTCAGCTAAACTTTGCAGTTACTCAAGCTTTCTCATTTTCAGAATTCAGTTTAGATGGATTGACTAACACTGATTGAAATTTTATTCTGTATGAAATAACTGAGAAAGATATGACTCAGTTCTCCCCCTTTAGGAACTTTAGTGTCTTGAATTTTAAAGAATTAATTTTATTAATGTTAATAATGGCTACATATCGACAAGAATAGGAATTATCGGTGTTTGAGGGGCTGCAGAAAGATAAGTACACTAATATATTGTTGGTGGATTTAAGAACCAGTACAACCATTTTAGAAAACAATTTAAAAACGATTCTTTGACCCAGAAATAACACTGTTAAGCACATATCCCAAAGAGTTCATTGATTAAAAAACAAAAAGAAAGACTTGTATGCATCAAAATATTTGTCACAGCACTTTTTTTTGTAGTAACTAGAAATAAATACATGCCCATTGATTGGGCAATGGGGAAATAAGCATATTGTGATAAATGAACTTAATGGAATATTACTGTGCTATAAGAAATGATGATATGATGAATACAGAGAAACATGGAAAGATCTATGTGAACTGACGCAGAATAAAGTAAGTAGAAACAAGAACAAAATATGCACCAAAATTACAATGTAAATGGGAAAAAGAGCAACAACAAGACAAGCAAAACTGTTACAAAATTATAAAGAACAGAAAGAAGAGATATGAGAAGATAGAGCTCTCCACTCATTTGTTTTGAGGATGGAGAAGATGAGGGTTAAATTTGTGACATTGCATGTAACAATCTTTGAAAGATTTTTCTTTTTTGGGTTGTCAGTTGGTCTTAATGCATTATTTCCTCTTCTTCCTCTTTATTTTTTCACTTAAATAAATCCTTTGATTTAGGAATTCTGATCTACTAGGTGATACAGTAGATAGAGCGCTGCTTGGAGTCAGGAAGACTGGAGATTTTGGTCAAATAACTAAATCTCTATTTGCCTCAGGCTCCTCATCTCTAAAATGTGAATAATAATAGCACCTACTTCCCAAGATTGTTGTGAAGATCAAATGAAATAATAAAGTACTTAGCAAAGTGCCTAACATATATTAGCTATAATTTTAAGTATTATTAGTCAGTTATCATCCATGATTACAGAAGATTCACAATGAAACATGCTATCCATCTCCTGACAGAAGCATGATAGATTCAGAGTAAAGATGAAGACAAATATTTTTTGTACCTGATAAATATTAGAATTTGTTTTGCTTGACTACACATATTGGTAATAAGGGTTTTATCTTTCTTTATTTCTCAGTGGCATGGGGTAGGGTAGGAAGAGGAGAAGAACAATTTTCACTAAAATTTTTTAAAATTTAATTTTAAAAATAAAATGAATTCTTTGTTTTATAGGATGGTTTTCTGGGAGAGGAGAGAAGAGGGATACAGAAGGATATTTAGGTAATGTCAAAATAAAAGATCAATAAAAAGCATATTAAAATTATGACTACAGTAATGTAAAGGAAAAGAACACTAAAATAAAATATAATTCCTTCATATAGAAAAAGAATTGGGGGAATTAAGTGCAGAATGTTATATGCACTGTCACTTGTTGGTTTTGTTTAACTATTTTTTATTTGATAAAAAGAGAGGGCTTAATAGTAAGAAACAATATATCCTGTAATGATTATAATGTAAAACAAGAGACATCAATAATACATTTTTTTTAATGGAATGAGCTGTGTCTAGTATTAAACGAGCATGATAGTGTGAATCAACACTGAGACTTGTTTGAACATGTCCACGTTTATGGCCTTCTCAAGTGAAATTTCTCAGTCTCTGGCTTTCCAAGTTACCCCAAGCTCTGGGGCAATAAACACAAAGACTTAGCAATCATTTCTAACATCAGATAGTCTTCTCTCTTAGAAATTTAAGAGGAGCTATGTCTGGAATCTCTATTTTCCCCTCTCTGCCACATATACTAAACGTTTTAATTAAACTTCTAAAAATCTTGGTAGAGATGTAAATCAGGAGATTCTGGGGAAAAAAAGTAATTAAATGCACTGTGCTATGTTCATATTCAGTAAATGAATTCTCACATCCCATGAAATAGCAAAAACCTCGTCAGTTCATATTTTTGAGTCCCCAAGGCTAGCTGGGAAAGCCTTATTTCAGCCTGACAATTTTCCACCTTATACCCAAGTATGTAAAATCACATACTCATAATAAGAAATACTTTTGGCCAAACAGAATTGGCAATAGTCACTAAAAAAGGGCTCCTTTCTCTTCCCAAGAAATAATCTCTGTAACAAAAAACAGCTGAGGTAGAAGAAAAGATTCTGGTCTTGGTGGAGATATATTAATATTTTTTCTCTGAATAAAATTTTGGGGGACTTTGTGATGACCATTCCTCCCATCCCACCTCCTGTTTCCATCTCCATCTGTCTTTCTTTAAATAGTTCAAAGGAATCAACATCAAATGAGACCAAATTTAGATGCAGAATTTGGGTTCAGAGTCATCCCTATCAGAAGGACAGATCTTGTACCTACTGACCTGGATCTAGGTTTAAATTTGCACTCAACAAGAAACTCAAGCTTTTCACTCATCAAGTTGAAATATTTTCTTGAGAATTGTGTGGGGTGTGATTTTAATTTTTATTTCAGAAGATACCAGTCTTCGTGTGCCTAAGATGGGGAGGATGCGACAAATAACGGTAAATTAAATGGGACAAATACTCTGTAGGAAAATTATTGTCTATTTTCTTCCTCAGTTGTTTTTGTGTTTTGTTTTGAGGGAGGGAAAGAAGTTGCCAAATAAGGTTCTAAAGTCAAGTATATTTTTTATTTTATTAAGCACCTATCATGTGCCAGGCACTGTGCCAAACTATAAAAACAAACAAAAATGTACATTAAAAAGTACAAAAAAGAAATATAAAGGACAAAAAAAACCCAACCTAAAACAAACAAACAAAAAAGTAGCCTTTTCTCAACAAAATTCAGAGTCTATTGTGGGAGACAATCTATTGACATATATGTATGAAGAAGATATATACAGGATAAAAAGGAATTCATTTCTAAGAGAAGGCACTACAATTAAGGAAGACTGGCAAAGACCTTTAGCACAAGATAGGACTTTAGTTGAGAATTGAAGGTTTTTTTCTTTGCTGAGGCAATTGGAGTTAAGTGACTTGCCCACGGTCACACAGCTAGTTAGTGTTAAGTATCTGAGGTCAAATTTGAATTCAGGTCCTCCTGACTTCAGGGCTGGTACTCTATCTACTATGCAATCCAGCTGCCCCAAATTGAAGGTATTTTAACAAATACTTTCATCTTAATCTTTCTCTTTGCTTTTAGTTCCCTTCTGTGTGTTGTTTGCCCCATTAAAATATAAGCTGCTTCAGAGCAGGGTCCATCTTTTTTTTTTTTTTTTTTTTAACATATATTTATCCAGCACTTATTATAATTCCTAGCACAAAAATGCTTAATAAATGTTAATTTATTTTTTTACTTTATTATTATTAACTTTTGTTAATAAGTTAATAAACAAAAGTTTTATCTCTCCTCTTTGTCCAGTGTTGAACTGAAAATACTAAGGAATATCTCAGGAGCCACTACTAACCTATGTATATACATATATAGGCAAAGAACATAGCTTTCTTTTGGTATATTTTGAGACTATCAAAAAGTCTGGACCCCAAAGATCTCTCATGTTGGCCATTAAAGTGCCTGATATTTCCTCTATTGGAATAATTCTTAAGGGAATCATTTGATGACATGCATTTTAACTAAGTTAAGGCATCATGTTATTTTGAGTAATAAATTAGCTAGCTTCTGAATTGATTTATTGAATTTAATTTATTTAATGAATCTCAGGGTCATAACAGATAATGTTGTTGGACATAGACTCTAAAGCAATTGGGTTCAAAGCCACCCCTTGACATATTACTATCTGAATAACTGTGGTAAATTATTTAATCTGAGTCTCGGTCTCCATCCATTACTTCAGAAGCAGGACTTGAATATGGTTGTTCTTGGCTCTGAGACTAGCATTCTACAGATTATACCATGCTACCTCTCAATAATAATGAGAGTCATAATAATTAACCCATGTGCAAAGCACAGGTATTCCATAGTTGGCAGCAATGGAACAAAGGATAGGTAAATTTTAATAGGGAGGGTGATAAGGGAGGAGGATATTAGGATCCTAGCATTATGGCGAGTGGGAGAAGAAAGATAAAATCACAGATTTAGAATTGGAAAGTTCTAATCCTCTCATTTTATAGATGTGAAAATTGACCCAGGAATGTTAAGTGGTTGCCCAACATCACATAACTAATACATGACAGAATCTTGATTTGGACTAGATGCTCTGACTAAATTTAGGACTCCTTCCATAGCATCAGCTATAAGGAAATATCTGAAGCATGATCAGCTGCTCAATTTCTGGGGCACATGGCTGATGGAGAGAATCCCTAAGGTGCTGAGTGAGTCTCCATAAGTGGTGAGGAGGTAAGAAAAATAAGCTTTACCTAGTTCATGTTACCTAGGTCTAGCCAGACCACAACTACCCAAAGGGAAAAATCCATCGCTATAGGTAATTGGCCATCCTTGATTCAGATATTCTCCCAGACCTAGGACCAGAATATGCTCAATTTTTACCAGTGTGGACAATTAACATCATACCCTTTACGGCACATGGCAACTGCAGCTCAGCTATCAAAGCATATTCCCTTGGAGCTAAGTGGAATCCTTCCAAAGTCCAGGACTCTGGTCTTAAAGCTTCTTTTCTGCTCTAAGCACCCCTGTAGTCCCCAACTGCCCCCAGACTGGGGCAAGGTGCCCAGAGAGGAATTTCAGCAGAGGCTTTGCTTTCCATTAGACATAAGGATATAATCACCACTCCCCTCACCGAAGAATGCAGACACTTGTAATAAATTAGTGTGTCAGAAAACATTCCTTCTCTGCTGGAACCCCACCTACCTCTTCCTTTCCCTCCACAGAGCTCTGGGATTAGGCTGTGCTCTGGAGAAGTTGTGAAATTTCTTTTCTTTCCACTGAAGCAGAGGGAGCAAAAGGGAAGGCTTTGTTTTCAAGCCCCTAGGGCACAGTTAGACTGACACCCCGGATCCTGTGATGTCAGTGATGTTATTTTTCAAGATTTTGGTGGGGTGCCCCAGGCCTGTGACATTCCTATGCCAGAAGCTGTCAATCCAACCTGGGCTAGAATAGTGGAAATTTGGCTCAGGAATCAGCACTAAGTCCGAAAGGATAGCTAGCCATTTATCAAATCAGAGTTGATGTTTCTCCACTTGCTCTAAGTGCCCAAATACTGAATGTATGGAGGGGAAAATACCACTGAATTTAGTTTGAGAATTATCTTTCTGAACAACCCTAAATGCTATCTAATGAGTTGCTTGATTAAGAATGTCAAAATAACATTAAATGGGGGTGTATTATAAATACTGTTTTTAAAGCCAGGGACAAATGAATTTTTACTGATTCTTAAACTACAGGCCATGGACAGCTCAAAATTCTGCATAGGATATAAGGAATCATTTGAAACCATGAAGAGAGACCTCCAACAGAAACAATAGAATACATGCAGAGTACAGGCAGAATGCTTGAATTATGCTCCAACTGGTTTTTCTCTGTTCCTTTATTAAAACCATTGAACAGGAAAGTGCCTTCAACCACCACATGAAAAGCAATTTGCAATTATCTTTTCAGTTTCCCCCTTCATTCCAGTTTTATTTCTGTATTCAAGCAGTAGGCAGAAAAACAGAGACTTCCCTTTTGGGGTTACTTCTTAGTTAACAGAACAGAAAAGGTTATCTTCTCTTCCCATTTGAATGCCGGCATTCAGCCACTGACTGCAAATAGAGAGGGAATAATAGTCTCCTGCATGCCTATTACTCCTACAGACTAATAGGAGCTACACATCTGTATAAAGGAAGCAGTACATTCTTTTACTCTTAACATCTGACTTATAAGTGAGTAGGCAATTGACACTGTTAAAATTTAAAAGAACCTGGGAATGAAATTCATGTTCTATTGCAATGTGGGTATTTTTGAGGAAAACTAGTTTTTTTAAAGCTTTATGTCATAATTAATTTGGTGTTTTTTTTTGTTTGTTTTGTTTCTTGCTCTGATTTTGTTTTTATAGTTCTTAATTATCTTATGATTTTAAAAAAATGTTTTATTTATCCAAAGAATTTTACCTTTGGAACTTTGTTCTCATAGAGAAATCCAGAATGTGGAATACTGAGTCACTCAGTTTCTTGCACTTGAACAAAAATGCAGTTGTTACTACTTTTGAGAATTTTCTAAAAGATAGGATCACAGAACCAGAGAATCATAGATGTACAGTTGAAGGATTCCTTAGAGGTCATCAAAGGTGACCCTCTCATTTTACTGATAAGGAAACTGAGAAACAAAGAATTTAAGGGACTTGTCTAAGGTCCTAGAATTAATAAATAAAGAAGGTAGGATTCAATCCTAGATCATCTGACTTTAAATGCAGAGCTCATTCACTTTACGGCACTTCTGTGAAATAAAGAGTCTAGGATTTCATAAAGAAGCAAATGAACTTTATTAAAACACCTTCCCTGGAAAAGGTTCCAATCACATTTTTGGCATGGTATTTTGGAAAGGAATATATATGTCACAAGAGGTTGGCAATCTCAAGGTGGACCTTGGACAACATATGCTCAAGACCCATATGCAGGAGTGAAATCGAGGGATTACTATTAATTTCCACTTCACATATGTGTTGAGGTAAATCATAATCTTCTCAAATTCTGTTTCCAAACTTTTCAACCATGTACTATGTACAATGCCCTTACAGGAGTTTTGTGTTTATTCTTTATGTGTATATGTATATATTGTCTCCTCCTTAGCAAATAAGCTCCTTGAGGGTAGGTAATGGGGCATAGGAGACACTCTTCCCATACAGGATCACCAAAATGATGGGGTACAGGGGTGCTGTATTGGGGTTTTATGACTCTCCCCACATAGACCATCCAATGTTGGGGAGAAGGGGTTTGGACCCCAAAAGTATATTGAGGTTTCAGGCTGCTGTTGAGAGTTGTCTCACAAGTAGGACGATTTCAGAGAGGCCTGGAGAGACTTGCATGAACTGATGCTATTTGAAATGAGTAGAACCAGGAGATCATCATACACAGCAACAACAATATTACATGATGATCAAGTCTGATGGACATGGCTCTCTGCAACAAAGAATTGTCTCAAACCAGTTCCAATTGTTCACTGAAGAAAGCCATATGCACCCAGAGAGAAGGATATGAAATATGGACCACAACATAACATTTTCATGCTCTCTATTGAGGTTTGCTTGCATTGTGTTTCCTTTCTCTGATTTTCTTTTTTTTTTTTTTCTTGTAGATAGGATTTTTCTTGCATAACTTGTCAAGCATTTCAACATTATTAACATGTAGTGGGACTTCCTGCCATCTAGGGGAGGGGAGGGGACTGAGGGTAAAAGTTGTAATGAAAAGCTTTGTAAAGATCAATGCTGGGGAATTAGCCATACAAATGTTATACAAATAAAAAGCTTTAATAAAAAAAATAAAAATAAAAAATAAAAACATAAAAACAACAACAACAACAACAACAACAACAAAAAACAACAGAGAGTTGTCTCAAAAGAATGTGTAGACTTAGACTATCTCCAAATCTAGAGGCAAAGGTTTTATTATTATACCGTTGACTGGAAGTAGCAATTAACAAAGAAAAACCCAGAGCTAAGTCCCCCAGGGGAACTCATAATTAATCAAGGGGAAGCCACTATAAGGCAGGCAAAGTTAACTTGCTGCTTTAAATCAGATATTCCAAATGAACTCACAAAGAATTAGGGAATTAGGCTATTGACAAGCAGGCTAACCCTAAAAAGGATTCAGCATCCTAAAAAAGAGTTTGGGGTGGGGATTAGGTTACAGGTAGGTTCTTTTGTAGGAGAAAAATAATCTTGGGGATTGATATCATAACTTGGTTTTCTGATTGGATACAATAACTGTAGGGTTTATCATCTGTAAGGAATTGAACAATAAAGATTTACTTAGGATACGAAAAGATTAAATGAAAATCTAAAGGTCCACTTAAAGAGATAATCTTATCAGTGCTCCTCCCTGCTTGCCTCAGGGAATAGCTTGGACAGTAATTCAGACTCTTTCCTGTCAAAATCCAACTAGCTACCAAGGACCTCATCATTGGGAGAGTTTTATTTTTGTCTTTATAGCTCCAACCCTTAACACAGTCCTGGGTACATAGTAGGTATTTAATAAATGCTTATTGATTGTTTATATAATTAGACTCAACAGAAGTAGAGCTAGCAACTAGAGGAAGCAACAAGAAATAGAACCTCAAGTCAACTTTCTAATTCATGAATAATAAGTAAGGCTAATTAGGTCCCTTGTAACTCAGAGGTTCTTGAATTTTGTGATTCTGCAGCCGTGTGTTAAAATTTTACACCCCCTAATTTCAGTGCCTTAAGATGCAGCACCCTTGTTACAGTTCTATGATCTAAATGTACATAAACAAGTAAAGGTAGAATGTGAAAAGACAGGAAATCAAGATAAAATCTCTAAGAAAGTTTGAACAATTGAGGGCTCACTCTAAGGTTATCTGTGATATTTAATAATGTTTGTTGCTTGTTAATATTAAAGGAAACAGATGGTGAATTATAATTGATCTGTTCTAGAAAACCTTACAATTGCATGTCCTCATCACAAGCTGTCCTCCTGCTGGACAAGACCTATTCCACAAACTAGTTAGATCACCAAGACAACAACATTAAAACACACATACACACAAAACTAAACTTGGTCCAGACAAGATGGAGATGTTGCTTTATGATCATAGTAAATATTTAAAAGAACAGAAGGGTCAGAGGTGAAGTGTCTAAAGGATTATGTGGTCTGTTGAGGTTCCAGAAGTCTGATTATCACATATGACAATTGGGCTGGATTATGGGAAGGGGCCAAGATTAGACTTCTATGTAATGCTAATTTCATTATTATTCAGATGCTACTAAGAAGAAAGTTTCTCCCTCCAGAAAGTGTTAGGCCCCCTGGCTATTTCATCCACTGGACCTTTACAAACTCACTTCTACAAAAGTGAATTTAGGGTCAACGGCATTCTATGATTTATTGGACAATTTTTTCTTGGGGGGAAAACAGACAAAACAATAAAAAATCTTAATATAAAATATCAACTCATAAGGGGCACATAATGGTTCCTCATTTTTTCTTTAAGATTTCATGAAATAGGCAATCTGGACTATTCTAAAGACTTCAAAGATGTTTGCTATTGGTCTTCAGAGAAGCAGGAATAGGACTTGCTGCATGATAATCTCCAGTCCTGTTCTGCTAGTAATCTTAGGGAAGGATTGTGGGTGTTTACCAGCTGTTAATGGCTGAAGAAAGACTAAAGTGTAAATAACAGTGTAGCAAATTCACAGTAGGGTAGTGACTAATTTGAACGGCATGCATACTATAAGAAAGCTTTAAGTCCAAGATGGTTAGGCCCTAAATTTAACCTACATTTTCTTTCCCTTAAAATCTCCCTGCAACACGTTTGAAGTTGAAATGCCCCTCAACCCTCAATTTAGGACTGCCACTTTTTCTCCCCATAGAATAATTCCTTACATTTGAGCTATGGCAATCTTGACAAATCAAAATTTAGAAATTATTTGTGTAAATAGTGATTTATTTTATTTTATTTTTGAAGATTTAAGAAATCCTAAAAATAATAGAGCTCTAGGTTTTAGGAAACTACTGCTTAGGCTTTGGAAATAAAATATACATCTCCTGGGGTATTGGCTTTCTATAAAACTCTGTCATAACAATTAGAGAATAGTGACTTCTAGAGTTTAATTCCTGTTTGTTTTTTTAATCAGGTTAAACATTTTTTTTCTCCCCTAAATCTATTTTTTTTTAATATTAACTAACATTGCTTTGTTTAATCTGTGGCCATAAGTCAGGGAATTTCAGTAAATGTTTTTTAATGGGAAAAAAATCTAATGTGGAGATAAGCTTTTTACAAACTCCTCCAGAAAAAGACTCTAAATTGAATAAGCAAGTGGAAAACAGCTGATTGCTCAAATGTGTGAGCTGAATATCACCCAACCAGCCTTTTCCCAGAGTTAGCTTTCTTATCACTACAAATTGATGACTCTGAGGAGGGAAGAGGGAGGGGACACACTTTAATTCTCAGAGATCACAAAAACACTGGCCAAAGACTGCTATTATGTGTGGGTGCCATTACTTTACTCTATCTAAAAGATAGAAAAATATGTTTTTATTTGAGATGCACACACACAAAAAAAATTGGTAAAGAAGAAAAGAATGAAAATGGCCCAGTAATAAGAAAGAGCCATGTAATACTTAACAAAATTAGAACATTGCAAGGGTGACCTATGGCTTCCTTTCATTAAAATCTGTGTTCAACTGCTATTTAATACTACTATTAAAATTTTTTAACCTAATGGTGGTACATACACACATGTACACATATACACACATGTACATGTGTCTAAAATATGTGTGTGCATATGCACACATACACATAATGCCAAATTGATATCAATTGATCATTTGGCAATAATGCTGAAATGTTGTTTTTTGATTGTTTGACACAAGTTCTGGCTTCAAATAAACACTTTTATGTATTGAGTCCTTGAGATGACATTCATTCCAGCAAATCCTACTGAGAGTGCTTTTTCTCCAATGGGGGAGATGTGAGCATTTGAATCAAGTTAATTTGACACATTTGAAATTTTGTCATCCATCCTAGTAAAAAAAATGCTGATGATTGAAACTTATGAGTTAAATATTTAATTCTTGCAGAGTAGACTATGGAGGTCCCTTAATTGCATCGCTTGTGCCTCTGAAAATAATCTAATAGGGAAAGACCTCTTAAATTTTTCAGTGACCCAAATATGAGGCATATAATAGTAGCTAAAGAACCTATACTTCAAAACCTTCCAAACTGTTCTATCCTTTCCTTAAAAATGATTACTTTCCCCTTAAATTAGTTATTAAAATAAAAAAAAATTTAATCATAATCCTCCTCCCTTCCCCCACCCAGTTAAGTTCAATAAGCTTACCAAAAAGCATTATTAGAGTCTTCAAATTCCTAATTATTGATATATAATATATAATATTGACATACAATAATGTCACAATCATAGGGATGCCATGATCTTAATCAGTGAGCCAAGAGCTAAGACTAGGTTTTCACTCTCCTGTCCAGATTATTGTGGTTCCTCAACTCAGCAATTTTCGCCTTGAAAGGGAAAGTCCCTTAAAATAGTAGTGTCAAGCTCAAATAGAAATAGGAGTCATTAAACCATACAAACAGATCTTTATTCTCATGTTTGTATTATCTGTGTCTTATTGTATTTTTATTTATTTTGTTAAATGTTTCCCAACTACCTTTTAATCTGTTTCTTGCAACACTAGTCAATGTGGTAAGGCTAACTGTGGGTTTGACACCTTTAAAAAAAATGTCTCCTTTCGTGTGTTGACTTGTTTTGTTTAACTGTACTTTATTACAAAGAAGTATTGGGGGTAGAAGAGGTGCCATTAGGAAGTGACAGCAAAGTGGAAAATAAAAAGCATCAATAATACATCAAACAAAACACAGGGCTGTGTGGATTACAGGGGAAACATTTTGCTAGCAATTTAAATAAGAAGGGTCTTATTACTGGTTTTAAATACAGATTTCAGAGGAAGGGAGAAAGCCTTGCAAAGGCACAGAGACAGGAGATAAGATGGCAAGGTCAGTGAACAGCTGACAGGACAATCTGGCTATTAAGTAGACTACAAGACAATTTTTGCTTAACTTCCTTCCCACCCTCTTCTCCCAGGGCTCTGTGTGGCTTTGCAGCCCCAAGCCGTATCTCCCCAAACTTAGCTGCTTCAGTACCTGTAGAGGAGGATCCTAGAGGAGCATCCTTGGGTTAGGGCTGCTTACTGCTGCCATCTCTGTCTACCTGAGCTGACCAGCCCAAGGTTCCACAGTCCTCCTGCCTGGATATCAACTCTGGACAATGCAAATTTACACAAAGAGAATCTTGTAGAGTAAGTTTGGAAAAGTAGCTGGGATCCAGATAAAGGCAGCCTTTAAGTGCCAGACTGTAAATTTGGTATTTTATTCTAGAAGCAGTGATGAGCTCTGGGTTTTGATTTTTTGAGCAGAGGAGCAATGGTCAGATCTGGACTTTGGGAAGATCATTCTGGCAGCTGGATGGTCCAAAAAGGATAGGTCACAAGAAATTAGGGACCAATTAGGCAATAGAATCAATCCTTAACTAAATTAGTGGTGATGTCAGTGGAAAGAGGGAATGGCCATGTTTTGAAGGTAAGATAAAATCAGACTTGGCAACTGATTGGCAAGGGGGTGAGGGAGATGGAAGAATCAAGAATGACTTCCAAATTGCAAACCTGGGTGATTTCAACAGAAAGGGGGAAGTTTGCAGGTTGGGCAGATATGGACTATTGAAATATTATTGTCTGGGACATATTAAGTGGGTAAAAAGTTTTCTTTTTACCAGTGACCCTCTCTGCAAGTAGTAGATTGTTCCTCCAATTATTGTTCTATATTGATCATTATTGACCTGTATTCATAGACTTTCTAACTGGCCAGAGTTCTAAAAATCCAATGACACAGTTTATAAGAACAGAGGGTCCTCTCCAAGCCATGAGAGGATCAGGGAGGAAAAAAAATGGAAGAAAATAAATTCAATACTATTCAAGATTTTTATCCTTGATCTGGAGAAAGGAAAAGATAACTTTCTTTTCAGATTTGCAAATGACACAAAGTATAGAAAGACATCCAGCATATGTATGAGAATCAAGAGGCAGAAAGATCTAGATGGAATAGAACTGTGGGGTGAAATCAGATAAGATGAAAATGAATAGGAACAAATAAAAGTCTTGCTTTTCAGTTAGAAAATATTATGTTACATAAGCACAGGACGAGGGACGCATGTGGAATAATAATTCATATTTATACAGAGTGCTTTAAGTTTTACATAATGCTTTCCTCATAATTGTGGGAAATAGGAATTTCAAGAATTATTGTCTCCATTTTAGAGGAGAAGAAACTGGGGTTCAGAAAATTGAAATGACTTGATCACATTCATATAGACAGTAAATATCAGAAGCAGGACTTGAGGGCCCATTTCTGTACAATCCATTTTTAGACTGCAGATGATGCCATATGGGAAGTGATTGAAGGAAAAGAGAAGGTTTGTGTCTAGTGGAATCATGGGGAAAACATAAGTCTTTTGAAAAAAAGTGATAGGATTTGAACCCAGGTCCTGATTTCCAAGGATTCCTGCTCTGGTTAGAGCTATCCTAGATGCTCTTGGGGATCCTTTCACATACTGAGCTTGTATAATTCCACACTTTTATAAGGCTATGGAAGAGCCCTGCTAAATTTTTTAGGTGCCATAGACCTTCCTGTTAAATAATAACTGCAAGAAGCCTGCAAGCTGATAACAGATGCAATATTTCATGGTTTATAAATCACTTTTACATATGTGATCCCATTTGATTTTCTCAAAAACAACCCTGGTAAATGTGGGTAATAGAGATCTCTGAATATCTAGGCCACAGAACTCTGATATAATTAAGATGTAATTAGTATCCTGGCATCTATCACCACACCAAGGATAAACAGGTGGGGGCAGAAGGGAGTAATTCATCCTTTCTCTCACTCAGAAGGAACCTGGCACACTCTCTGCCATGGTTAGCAAATCCCAGAAGTCCCAATCATCAGGTAATTTCATGATTATGCCTGGATCCATCCTGTGGGCTGGACAGAATTGACAGGGGAAAACAGGCATTGTCCTGGCAAAGTCAGTGCTCTCCTGTTGTGTTTGGCGGTTCTATAGCAAACAGATAAGAATAGAGGTAGAAAGAGCAGCAGAATTGTAATAAGGGGATTTATTCAGTGAAAGCTTATTCTTTTTAGTATGGTTTATTTTCCTATGTTTCTTTCTCTTATCACATGTGCTTGGTCTTGGAAGTCACTGAAGCAGCAATGGGTGGTGGGTCAATATATTTCGAGTTAAGAAAGCCCAGTATTTAACACTAATAAGCTGGGAAAACAAATCATTATTTGGAAAGTCCTGTGTTTCTTAGATCCCTTGAGGCCTGAATAGCAGATGATACAAATTTCTGAGTTCCTTGAAAAGAGGGACTTGTCATTTTGCATTAATAAGCAGTGCTTAGTACAGTTTACCACATGATAGGTGCTGTATTTATTCAGTACTATGGACTAAATGATAGTTAATCTTGAAAATTGCCTCCATGTCTTTCTTTCATGGTAGAAAGACCCTATAATTGGTAGATTAAGGAATTTTGAAGACCATAGCTCTGAACCTTTTTTTTGCTGTATGATTTTGGATATTATTTCTCTGCCTCTCAGTTTCCCCATGTGGATAATGAGGACATTTCACTAGATGAATTAATTATAAGATCCCTTTTAGATTTACCATTCTGTGATTATGAAATAATAAATCAGCTTGCATTTCTCTATAAGAGGTAGCTAAATGGCAGCTTCAAGGGAGCAAAAGGACTTGGAATCAGGAAGACCAGCATTTGAGTCCTGCCTGAGACATTAGCTGTGTGACCTGGGCAAATCACTTCTTTGTTAAATAGGGATAATAATAGAACCTACCTCATAGGTCAAATGGATTAACATGTATAAAGGGTTTTGAAAACCTTTAAGTGCCCATATAAAAGCTATTATTCTGTGCTTCTGTATTGTTATAAAGCATTTGGTATATGTGATCACTAGTTGATCCTCAAAACCACCCTATGAAGGAGGTAATGTGAATATCTGTAGCATATTTTTTATAAATGAGGAAATGGAAACTGAAAGAGAGATGGATTTATTTGTCCAAGGTTCCCCCAGCTGGAGGTTGATTTAGGTTAGAATTCAAACAAAGTCTTCTTATTCTAAATGGACATTGGCTGAGATGACTGCACAGCTTCCTTAAGGTGAACATATTCAAGGAGTCCTCTTCTCACTCCTGCTGATACTCTTCCAGGTCATCCCATAATGCTGATTTTGGGGGCCTATTGAAAATTTTACAACGAAACCTTGTGAAAGATTTTTCTCCAGCAGAAACCATGAAATAATAGATTTACTTTTTTTCTTTTTAAAAAATAGCTTTTTATTTTTCCAAATACACGCAAAGATAGAACATCCACCCCTGAAAAACCTTGTGTTTCAAAGTTTTCTCCTTCTCTCCTTCCCAAGTGGCAAACAATCTGATATAGGTTAAATGTTTGCAATTCTTCTAAACATATTTCCATATTCTCTATGGACAAGAAAGATCAAATCAAATCAAAAGGGGAAAAAACACAAGAAAGAAAAAACCAAACAAACAGCAATAATAAAAGTGAAAATACTATGCTGTGATCCATATTCAGTCTCTCTTTGCATCCTATTGGCACTTTCCATCCCAAGTCTATTGTAATGGCTTTGAATCACCTCATTGTTGAAAAGAGCCAAATTCCTCACAGTTGATCACATAATCTTGTTATTGTGTTCAATGTTCTAATGGTTCTGCTCATTTCACTTATCATCAGTTCATGCAAGTCTCTCCAAAATCATCCTGCTGGTCGTTTCTTACAGAACAATAATATTCCATAACATTCATATACCATAACTTATTCAGCCATTCTCTAATTGATGGGTATCCATTCAGTTTCCAGTTTCTAGCCACTACAAAAAGGGCTGCCACAAACATTTTTGCACATGTAGCTCCCTTTCCCACCTTAATGATTTCTTTGGGATATAAGTCCAGTTGTGATGCTGCTGGGTCAAAAGATATGCACAGTTTAATAACCTTTGGGCATAGTTCCAAATAGTTCTCTAGAATGATTGAATCTGTTCACAGTTCCACCAACAATGTATCAGTATCCCAATATTCCCACATCCCCTCCAACATTCGTCATTATCTTTTCCTGTCATCTTAGCCAGTTTGAGAGGTATGTAGTACAAGGTTTATTTTGGCCACTTTGGGTGACCTTCTTTCCTTTAACTCCTATTGTATCTCCAGGTTTTCAGTGGTCATTTTCTACCCCTGGACATTGATGGGGGAGACCATTCTCTTTCGAGTATCTCTAGTGTTTTTTTTTGAGACTCCTATGAACTTCAAGGTAATTTACATGAATTTGACCTAATCTCCAACAGGAATGATGATAGGAGTTGGAAAGGTGAATGAAAAGGGGTATGTTAGATGCTTAAGGGAAGTAAGAGTTTGGGCAATGCTAAGTTACATATGGCCCAGAAACAGAATGATGGAACACAAAGGGAGAAGAAAGACCATGCAAAGTGACTCCATAATAAAAGGCCAGAGGAAAATCCAGAGCCAGAAAACAAAGATGCATAAAACTACAACGAAGTGGAAACAGCCCAGACTGCACTTAATGGATATTGTGAGTTATATGAATTATGTAAATCAGGAGAAAGGGGTTTAGCTCTTTAGTTTTTCCTCTATTTGGAAGGATCCAAACTCCAAGATAGTGTTACTAGCATAGAGAAAGAGCCTAGTCTTAAAGGAAAGTGACTTTGTTTTATGAGAGTAATAGACTATATATCTCTAAGGTCACTGAAAAGAAATGAGGTCTTCTAAAGAGGAAAGTTTCTTAACTCTCTGTGGGTTTAGTTACAAATCCTGATATTCTTTGCTGTGTTTAAAAGACTTATTCCATACCTTGTTAGCTTCACATATTTGCAAGGGAACTAAGGATGCCTAGACAAGAGCTAGATTTGAGTCAAAATTTTATTTATCCAATAGACACTCTGGGTGGGAGCATGAGCCAGAGATTACTCACCATTGAGAAGCCTCTAAGACTAAACTTCATTTGGTTCTGGGCAATGATTTACAAGTTAATAGTTTTATTCCATGCACATTTTGTCACATGGAAATCTCTTGGTGTTTTATGTGTATTTTTAGATTCTGAATTCAAAAATGCAAATGGCATTTTTCTCACATCTACCATCATTGAGCGAGACATGAATTTTCATATAAATTACCCAATATGAAGCCATAATAAAGTATGCTTTATTGGAGAAGGAGAAGGATAATTAAAAATTACTTGTTGGCTTGTTCTTGCACATTGTATGAAATCTTTGTTCGTGTGATGTATGGTAGGGTACACTGGGACACATTCGCATATGTTCAGTCATGGTATAATTTGTACCAGATTGTTCTGTCTGTTGTGTGCTAGGTATCATTTGGTAAACATCATTATTGTGTATAATCTTATTTTCTCAAACTATTGTATTTTGTAGATGCTAGGATAGTTGACTTAGATTTTCATAATGCCTTCTTATGTCAATCATGTTAATAGTTTTTGTAACATTTGGGATGAGTTAACTTTCAGATATTCATAGGTTTAGAGCTGAAAGAAACCTTATGGGTCATTTAGTTCAGCTCCTCCCTCATTTTATAATTGAGTCCAGAGAGATTAAATTCCTTGCCCAAAACCACACAGTGGAAAGACAGAATCAAAGTGATATTTTAGATGTGAAATTTTACTCCTCCATTTGAAAAAAAATCATTGTTTGATTGTAAAACAGATCAGGGCTTCTTAAACATTTCAACTCACAACTCCTTTAAACCTGAGAAATTTCCTAGATATATAGGAATATGAAACAGGTATAAAATCGAACATTTACTGATTAAAAAAATCATAATTTTGTAAACACCACATTTAGTTTGAAGGTTGTGACCCAGAATTAAAGAAGCTGAGAAATAGATGATTGGGTCACTTACTTATGAAATATATCTTATATAAGGTTACTAACAGGTTATATACATGGATTTCTTTACATAATATTTATGGTTCCTATAATTTGGAGAAAACAAAATTATCAATTAATTGGTGGCTGTTTTTACATAACAGAACTATCAAGAACTATTTCACAGCTAAAGGTATTTTCCAATATCCAAATCTATGTTCAACTATAAGGTCTGTTTTATACAGTAAAACTCTACCTTTATTGAAACTACCAGAAAATTATTAGATGAAGAAAATTAACCTGATAATGTAGATTATAATGATGAAACAGCAAAACAAGATGGTCATCTTCTACTTGAAACAATTTTTTTTCCAGTCTTACTTAGTAAATCAAAGAGGCCTAAATGGACTTATGTGTGATCTTAACACATTGAAAAGGTAAGCTGAATGCTTAGATTCTATGCTAAAAGGATGCTATCCACTGCAAGGATATACCAGAATATGTTCCAAACATAACTTTTTTTTTTTTACAGTTGATCAGAGAAATGCAAATTAAGAAAACTCTGAGGTACCACTACACACCTCTCAGATAATGATAATGATAAATGTTGGAAAGGATGTAGGATGTAGGAAAACTGGGACATTAATACATTGTTGGTAGAGTTGTGAACTAATCCAACCATTCTGGAGAGCAATATGGAACCATGCTCAAAGGAATATCAAACTGCGCATATCCTTTGATCCAGCAGTGTCTCTACTGGGCTTATATCCCAAAGAGATCTTAAAGAAGGGAAAGGGACCCACATGTGCAAAAATGTTTGTGGCAGCCCTTTTTGTAGTGGCAAGAAACTGGAAACTGAGTGGATACCCATCAGTTGGAGAATGGCTGAATAAGGTATGGTATATGAATGTAATGGAATATTGTTGTTTTATAAGAAACAATCAGCAGGATGATTTCAGAAAAGCCTAGAGAAACTTACATGAACTGATGCTAAGTGGAGTGAGCAAAACTAGGAGATCATTGTACACAATAACAAGATTATGTTTTGATCAACTATGATGGACTTGGTTTGTTTTTAGCAATGTGGTGATTCAGACCAACATAGACATCTGATGGAGAGAGCCACCTGCATCCAGAAAGAGGACTATGGACACTGAATATGGATCACAACATGATATTTTCACCTTTTTTGGTTATTGTTTGCCTCCATTTTGTTTTCTTTCTCATTTCTTTCTTTTTTGATCTGATTTTTCTTGTGCAGCATGATAATTGTGGAATTATGTATAGAAAAATTGCACATATATAACATATATTTGGATTACTTGCTGTCTAGGGGAGGGGGTGGGAAAAAGGAGGGAGAAAAATTTGGAACATGGTTTTCCAAGGATGAATATTGAAAACTATCTTTGCACATGTTTTGAAAATAAAAAGCTATTGATTAAAAAATAAAACCAAATAAACCAAAAACAAACAAAAAAAAAACCACATTACATTTTTGTTAAGAAGCATTTAGTATCAAAATTATTTGGGATAATACTGTGGGGATGTGAGACTGATCATTGTTTTACTAGGATTACAAAATAGGTATATGCTATTTTGCAGTATTTGTGGATGGAACAATAGAGACAGAAAAATCCCATTAAAATGAAGAAACAAACAAAAAAATTGATCTCAAAGGAAAGAACAGAATATAGAAGAAAATGGGTGAAGCTAACCACCACTGGTTCTAGAAAAGTTTCCTTATGAACAAAATGTGTTAAACTTGGCTTAAAAATCTTGACAAGTCAAAATGGATCAAAATTGGACAGGTTTAATTTATTTGAAAAATAAATTTCCAAGCATAAGTGAGGCTAACATGAAAAATGACAAATTTCTGTTTCCTCATGTAACTGAAGTAGTCAGAGATGAACATTTTGAAGAACAGTTGAATAAAGCTAAAAGTGCTGAGTGGAAATCATTTTTGAAAACAACCAAAAAGTTGTTGGGAAATTCAAGACAGAAAATTACCAAGAAATTGTCATTAATCTGCTAAAACCTATACAGTTATAGAATGTAACATGTCACTGAATAGATAGATTTCTTGGATTCACATTTGAACTTCTTCCCAAAACTTTGGTATGATCAATGATGAGCATAAGGAATATTTCCATCAAGAAATTTCCACAATGGAAAAGCAATAGCAGAGTGATTGTAATCCAAGCATGCTGGCTGACTACTGTTGGACACTGAACAAAAATGTTTCCCAAGTGTAATATAACAAGAAATCATCAGTAGCTATATTTTGGTATGTAAGTGAATGTAATTTGGGTTGCTAAAAAAAGAATTTATTAAAATATAAAGCTGTGATTCAGTTAAAAGTAGTAGATAAAATTGAAATTATCTTTTAAATCAGCACAAAAATACTATAACAAACTATATAGATAAGTATAATAACCACCACTATGTGTGATGATGGTGGTTATTATACTTATCTATAGAAGTATAATATATTATACCTATAAGTATACTTGTATTTTTTCCCATTTGTTATTTATAGTCAGTTATACAACAGTTATTAACTGTTGTAAATCAAGGAAATGGCAATTAAAATGGAAGAAATTTCAGGCACAGTGGCAGGGATTTTTAAGACGTAATGACACACAATCTAGGGAGCACCTTCTCCAAAAGGAGCCCTAACTCTGGGAACCAATAGACTCAGTTGTTCTGTAGAGAAGCCTGGCGTTCAAAGAAAGAAGTCAGTTCTATGCATGTGTGTGTGTGTGTGTGTGTGTGTGTTTTAAATCATTGTCTGACTTAACACCTCCTACCTGTGTGACCCTGGGCAAATCACTTAACCCCAATTGCCTCAGCAAAAAAAAAAAAAAAAAAAGAAAGAAAAAATCATTGTCTGACAATACAGGTCAGAGCTACAGCATTATTTCTGTCTCACCCCTGAAATAGAGGGACTCCTATCTGAGGTCTCCCCCAAAACAATTACCAAAGCCCATTTTCAAAAGTTTTTCAGTGTAGAAAACAGATCAGATATTGGATGGTTACCTATTTCTCTCACAACAAAAAAATTTACCTAAAATGCAAAATAGTCATCAGCATGTATTGACAAATAATAACATGACACAATAACCCTTAAGTTATATTCTCAGGAGTTAGAAGCTTAAAACATTAAAATATGAAAGAAACACCTTGTGGGACTATTCAGCCAGCACTTCCCCTTCACTTCAGCTCTGCATTATTGAAATAATTCATTAAAGGTCCATAACTTCTGAGAAGTCTGGATTGGCTCGAGCTCACCTTTCTGTCCGTCATCAACTCCTTGGAGAAGTAGCTGCAATCAGAACCTCTCACAGGAAAGCCAGTACCGACTTGGCGATGTAAGAACTTCTGGACTCCCAAATTAAGTCTGTTTCTCATGATTGCTATTCAGCAACTTGTGCTCCGGGAAAGGAACCCAAAGCAGATGAGGTTAGTTAGGGCTTTGGGATCCAGCTTGAGGCACACCTGCACAAATACATGCTCTCACGATCCTGTACCTACAGTGGTAAGGAGAAACTTCTTACTTCCATCCCCTAGGAAGGCCAAGGGATAGCTGTCTAAGTTCCAAGCCACATATTCAAGAGAGGAATTAGAGAGAGTAGAAATGCTCTCTCTCTAAAGTCTATTTAGTGGTCAGCTTTTGCTGCTCAATTTCAATTCTCTTTGGAAGATTGACAATCCTGTCATGGATTTAGATAGAAGCAATCCATAGGTACTAATCAGAAGCATTTGGCTGCATGTACCCTTTAATAAAGACCAAAAAATCTCCAGCTGGAAGTGGTTCAGACATATTTCTTGGAGAGTGCCCTAGTCATCACAAATGCACTCCCAGAAATAAGTGGCTAGTACATAGAGCTATCCCCATGCATTGCCCATGGAAGGATCACTGTTACAGGGACAAGCTTGTTAAGTGGCTCGCTTCCCTTTTTGCATCACGTCATTTTAATTGCTATCTATATGATACATGAGGGCTGCTAGGTGGCCTGGCAGATAGAGCGCTGGACCTAGAGTCAGGAACTTTTATCCTTTTGAATTAAAACTGGCCTCCATCACTTACTAGCTGTGTGGCTGTTGGCGAGCCATTTAACCCATTTCCCTCAGTTTCCTCAACTGTAAAATGGAGATAATAACAGGATATGTTTCTGAGATTTGTAGTGAGGATCAAATGAGATGATATTTGTAAAGCAGTTATCATTGTATCTAGCATGTAGAAGATGCCCTATAAATGCTTTTCCCCCTTACTTCCCCCCTCCCCCATTAGTTTGAAATGTATATTTACTATGGAAAGTTAGACACATATTGAGCTTAAATGAAGCTCAATTTTAATATACCTAAGAATTGCTATTTTCCTCATCTTCCCCAATCCTCCAAGATTTACTTCCAAATAAATAACAGTACAGATTTTGTCTTATCTCTCACTCTACCCTTTCCTAATCCCTTTTCCTTTGATATGGAACCAAATGGAACTGAGAGAGTTTACAAAAGGATTTAAACACCAACACTTTGAAGATTTGAGCTTTCTACATTCCCAGACTTTAGTATTAGAATTATGAAGGAGGAGAAAAGTTTTTCTTACCATCCCATTAAAGTTGTCTCATTGCCACATGTCTAGCCATCATTAGAACAAGACTCAGGAAAACCTAGGCATTTGCCCTTCATGAATGCTTTGGGCCTAGCTGTCATAGTCTGGTCAAATAAATTTACTACATAAGACCTTTCTTGATAACCCCATAGTGGCAAGTAGTTTTCCCTGAATTTATCTTGAATTCATTCTGTATGTGCCAAAACAAACAAACTAAAAAGATTCACAGGAAATTAGATGATAAAAATACCAAGGAAAAAAGATTATAGCATTGCATTTCTGTAATAATAATATTTATACACTTCTTTTATGCTTTAGTATTTATGAAGCATTCTCCTCACAAATTTGTGAAGTAGGGAGTATAAAGTATCACTTCTTCAACATGCGAACACTTCTTTGCCTATACATATATAGATATGTATATATGTGTATATATATATATACACAATCCATACATAACTTATATTTTTACACAATTTCCTTTTTCCAGGGTATGCACAAAAATGTCAAAACTTCCTAGCAAATTCTAAGCTCAAAGTAGATCTAATCATTAAGCACACACACTGTTTATTATTATTGTTGTCTTTGAGCCTAAAGGAACAATTCAAAAGGAATAAAATCCTTTAAAAAAAAAAACTTTGTAGCTTGAATAAAGGGTGTGTTCTAAATGGATCTCCCTATGGTATTCTTAAGACAAAAAATCTGCTGTGAGCTTTGTGAAAGAAGATGTAATAATGCCTCTTTTGGTAGGAGAAGGAACAGGAATAATACCACAAGCTGGGGCTAGTTTGTTCAAACTTCTTGTTTGCTTGGATTTAACATACCATGGAGAGGTATATTTTTGATTTCTGAAGAGGTGGAAACTTTAGTTCCAAAGTGGGGATGAAATGGAATAAAACTGAGGTTTGTGATTTAAGGTAATCTCATTGGAATGGAGATAGACCATTTCCATGACAAACAATGATATGATCTTCATGATGGTGGGGAATCCTTAACAAAGAAGGAAATGCACCAATCTTGTGAGGTATCTGATATTAGTTTTAGGATTTTATATTGTCTATAAAAATTACTGCCCAGGCTGATGTAATTCTGGATACTGGGCCAGCACTATACTTTACCATCAGTCCACCATGGTAGACCTACAAAACTCTTCACTAGAGGCACACTAATGCACTATTGGTGGAACTGTGAACTAGTCCAGCCATTCTGGAGAGCAATTTGGACCTGTACCAAAAGGGCTATAAAACTTTGCATATCTTTTTCATCCAGCAATACCACTGCTAGGTCTATATCCTACTGTTATTTTTGATGGGGGGGAGAGAAAGACCTATTTGTACAAAAATATACATTAACAGCTCTTTTTGTGGTAGCTAAGAATTGGAAATTGAAGGGATGGCCCTCATTTGGGAAATAGCTAGGCAAGCTATGGTATATGATTTTAGATAACAGTTTTTCTTTGTGTTAAGAAAAGTCTTCATGATAGAGTTGGGGGTTGAGAGTTATATATGTGACTGTGATATAAAAAACCAGAAGATATCAATAAAGCATTTTTAAAAACAAGTTTATAAATCACACTGGCCACTATAACTACCTTTCTGTTACTACAGATGTGTAGTTTGTGATTTTTTTTTTTTGCCAGGCACTAAATAAAATATGTTCTCCTTAACTGTTAAAAAAGACACAAACTTCTGAGAAGGTAAAGGAATGAAAAATTGCCAGATCTTTAGATTTTTTTTTCCCTGAGAAGGTGGCTTTGAAACTAAAGCACAAAATGGATAATAAATCAAATATCCAAAAGTAATCTGCTGGAGATACAATTATTTAACTAGACCTTTGCACGGTCAGCCAAAAACCAATTGCCTTTATATTTTACTTAGTGATATAAGGCTACTCAAAAGCATGTCAAAAGTTTGTGGTTTCTAATTTTTTAGATACCTTCTCCCCCAAATACCCATAAATCATACACTAGTCAGATTGGGAAACATTGTTAGTTAACATTTTATATATATTATATAATGAACCTAGTTCTTCCTGATTTATATATACACACAAATATGTATATATATGTAAACATATATATAATATGTATATATATATATATAAACATGTACACACACACGTGTATGGGTATGTGTATCTATATAATCACAGCTAGGCAAGCCACTTAACTCTGTTTGTCTCAGTTTTCTCTGCTATAAATGGCCTGGAGAAGGAAATGCCAAAACCGCTCCAGTATCTTTGCCAAGAAAACCCCAAAATAAGGTCCTGAAGACTTGGGAATGACTGAAAAACCACACACACACACATAAACATATATATATATGCACACATATAGACATTATATATTTGTGTGTGTATATATCTATATCAATATCTATATACACATGTATGTCAGAGGCTATATTTGAACCCAGTTCTTCCTGATAGATATGTAGATTTATCCATCTATTGCTAAGATAGATAAATTGATCTATATATTGGGATATATGTATTTAAACTCAGTTTTTTTTGTTTGTTTGTTTTTTGTTTTTTGCTTTTTGCTGAGGCAATTGAGGTTAAGTGACTTGCCCAGAGTAACGCAGCTAAGGAATGTTAAGTGTCTGAGATCAGATTTGAATTCAAGTCCTCCTTACTTTAGGGCTGGTGCTCTATCCACTGTGCCACCTAGCTGCCCCTCAGTTCTTTTTGATAAGTAAATTGATCTATCTATTGCTAAGATAGATAATCAGATAGATTGATCTATGTATTGGGAAGAACAGGATTCAAATTACATATGTGTGTATGTGTATATACATATATATGTATTACACATATATACATAAATATATCAATATTGGAGGTTATATTTGAACCTCAAATATATATTTGGACACACACACACACACACACACACACACACACACACACATATATATATATATAAATATAATTTGAATCCAGTTCTTCCCGATATATAGATCGATCTATCTTGTCTATCTTAGCAAAATAGATCAGTCTACATATCAGGAAGAACTGAGTTCAAATAAACACACACATATCAGAGGCTATATTTGAACTTAGTTCTTCCTGATATGTAGATTGATCTATCAATCTATATATCGGGAAGAACTGGATTCAAATATAGCCATAAGTAAAAATTTCTGCAGACTGCATATTGATTTTGAAAACTGCATATTACTATTATTTCTATTTTTATTTATTTTGTTAAATATTTCTTAACTTCATTCTAACCTGGTTTTTGTGCACTCAGGAGTGTTGTGATACTCAGATCACATGCTTGACACTTCTGCCCTAAAACATCTATGTACCTGAAGTTGCTCAAACATATCTTTTTAAGAATGTATCTAGATCACTAAGTGACTTTTTTAAAAAGTTACAGGATTTGGGAATAGAGCTCTGGTCTCTTGATGGGCATGTAACTTAGTAGATATAGGATTTTCTTTGGTTCCAGAAAAACCTTAAGCAGCTAAAGCAATGTATAAATACAAATTGTGTTAAAAAGAACCTTTGGAGCATTGGAAAGAAAATTCTGAACCCCTAAAAAGGGCACAGTAAATGAACAACCTCAGGATGAGTTTAAACTTTTAATACATTTCTGTAGAAGTGGGTGTGAAAACTCAAAATGAGATCACACATTTTTGGAAGCTCAAACATAGCTTTTTATTCCTGATCCCACCCCTGAATTTCCTCCACCATCTCCTCAATGGCAGAGGATAAGAAGTTATTAACATTATTTCCCCATACTCCTACAACATACACCTCTTAATATGTTCCTTGCCCTCTTCTCACTACATATTGCATGACCATTAAAATGAGCCTTAGCTCCTTCTGGGAGAAATTAATATTTATGAAGCAATTGAGTGTGTGCACTCTACCTAAGCTATGACCCTTGTGCTACTTTAAGCTTTAAAAAACAAAAACACACACAAAACAAAAAACAACTACTTTACTACTTTTGTCTAGTTTTACCTAGTTTCAACTGGTTTCAGGAGCTCCCCTGCTTTTCTCCTCTGGACTTCTGATCCCAGTCTTCCAGTTTTCCTCCACTATGGGAACATAACTTTATTGTGTTCTCATTGGGGAGAAAGGGAAGGAATGAGAAAGAGCTGGATTAGGAATCAGTAGATTTGAATTCTGTCTCCAATTCTATTAAACTTTCCCCTAATCCCCCTATTTGACATGTATTTTTCCATATTCCCCTAATTTACTTATGACAACAACTTTGATATCTAAATCATGTATTTATTTTAACCTTATCTTGGTATATGGTGTGAGGAATTGGTCTAGTTTCTGTGAAAATACTTTCTAATTTTCCTGGCAATTTTTGTCAAATAGTGAGTTTTGACCCCCAAAGCTTAGATATTTATCAAACTCTAAATTACTATAGTCATTTATTCTTACAAATTGTGTACCTAATCTATTCTACCACTATATTTCTTAGCCAGTACCAGATTATTTTGATTATTACTGCTTTGTAATATAGTTTGAAATCTGGAACTGCTTAGCCACCTTTCTTAACATTTTAAAAATGAATTCTTTTAATATTATTGACCTAATTTGTTCTTTCAGATGAATTTTAAAAATATTTTTCCTAGTTCTATAAAAGAATTCTTTGTTAACTTGATTGATATGACATTGAATAAGTAAATTAGCATATATAGAATTGTCATTTTTCTTATATCAGTTTGGTCTACCCATAAGCAATTAATCTTTCTTTCTTTATTTGTGTGGAAAGGATTTTATATTTGTATCCTGATGATCCCTGGCTTTATCTTGGCAGGCAAATATTGTATATGTGATTATATCAATAAATGCAAAAAAAGCCTTTTGACAAAATACAACACTAATTCCTAATAAAAACATCAGAACACACAGGAATCAATACAACCTTTCTTAAAATAAGTAGCATCTATCTAAAATCAAGAGCAAGTATTATCTTTAATGAATATAAACTTGAAACATTCCCAGTAAGATTAGTGAAACAAAGATGTCCAATATCAATATTACTCAATATTGTACAAGAAATGCCAGCCAAAACAAGAAGACAAAAAAGAAAAGAAATTGAAGGAATAAAGATAGGCAATAAGGGAACAAAACTATTACTCTTTGCAAATGATTTGATGCTATAGAGAATCTTAGAAAATCAACTAAAAATCTAGCTTAAAACTACTTCAGCAAAGTTTAAGAATATAAAATAAACTCACACAAATTATCAGTATTTATATATACTATCCATAAAACCCAGTAGCAAGAGATAGGGGAAAAGATTCCATTTAAAATCATTACAAATGATAGGACTTTTAACGTTTTTGATAATGATGTAGTCAGTTATGCTGATAGTTTTCCTAATATTGAATCAATCTTGCATTCTTGATATAAACTACACTTGATCATAGTATATGATTTTCATGATATACTACTGTAATCTCTTTGCTAGCATTTTATTTAAAAATTTTGCATCAATATCCACAAAAATAGTATATAATTTTCTTTCTCTATTTTTGCTCTCCCTGGTTTAAGTATCAAAACTATATCTGTGTCATAAAATATTTAGTAGAACATCTTTACCTAAGTTCCCCCCACACACACACACAGTTTACATAGTATTGGGATTAACTATTGCCTAAATATCTAACAGAATTTATTTGTAAATTCATCTGGTTCAGGATATTTTTTTTTCTTAAGAAACTCATGGATAGTTTATTCAATTTCTGTTTCTAATATACCATTATTTAAATATTCTATTTCCTCTTCTGTTAATCTAGGCAATTTATATTTTTGTAAATGTCCATTTCACTTATGTTGTCAGTTTTACTGGAATATAATTGAATAAAATTACTCCTAATAATTGTTTTAATTTCATCTTCAGCATGTCCATCAATTGGGGAATGGCTAAATAAGCTATGGTATATAATTGTAATGGAATATTATTGTGCTATAAAAAATGACAAGCAGAGTGATTTCAGAAAAATCTGGAAAGACTTACATGAACTGATGCATAGTGAAGTGAATAGAACCAAGAGGACATTGTACAGTTAATAGAAATCTTGTTCAGTGAAGGACAGTGAAGGATTTTCTCAGCAATACAATGATTCAAAACAAACCCAAGGACCAATGATGAAAGATATCCATTTCCAAAGAAAAGACTGATATTGTTCGAATATAGACTGAAGCATGCTATTTTCCACTTTCTTTCATTTTTTTCTTTTATTTGAATCATCTTACAAAAATGACTAATATGGAAATATTTTACATAATTATACATTTATAACCTATACTTGATTGTTTATTATCTGGGGTGGGGGTGGGAGGGAAGGAAGGAAGGGAGGAATGGATAGAATTTGGAGCTCATTAAATAAAAAAGTTAAAAATTTGTCATCTTCCTTGATGGTTCAGTTACCCTTTTTGCTTTTAATAATAATGATTTGGATTTATTCTTTCATTTTTTAAAAAAGTCAAATTAACTATTTTATTGTGTGTTTTTTTCATAAAATCAGGTCTTCATTTTATTGATTAGTTCAATTTTTTTACTTTCAATTTTATCTATGTCTTCTTTAATTTTCAGAATTTCTATTTTGGTTATTTAATTGGGAATTTTAAATTTGTTCTCTTCCTTGCTCCCTCCCCCCCTTTTTAGTTGCATGCCAAATTCATTGATCTACTCTTTCTTTCTTTTATTGATGTATGTATTTAGAGACATGAAATTTTCGCTAGGTACTGCTTTGACTGCATCCTCCAAAATTTGGCATATTGTTTTATTTTTGTCATCCTCTTTGTGAAATTATTGATTATTTTTATGACTTATTCATTGACCCATTCATATAATTTAACATGTGGTTGTGAGGTTTTTGATGTCCTAATATATATTTAACTCTTTTCATTTGGGGATTTCTTTTTGAAAGAAATCAATAATTCTTTCAATTTTTTATTTTACCCTCTGGTTTTAGGACACTGAGTCAATATTCCTTGATATTTTCTAGAACCATGATGTGCAGGGTCTTTCTCTGATCACAATTTTCAGATCTAATAATTCTTAAATTCTCAATTTATTTTTCAAAACAGCTGTTTTTTTACTATATGTCACATTTTCATTTTTTCTTCATTCTTATGACTTTGTTTTATTGTTTCTTGAAGTCTCATAGAGTGATTAGTTTCTACTTGTTCAATTCTAATTTTTGAGAGTTTTTTTTCAGTTAGTTTTTGCACTTCTTTTTCCTTTTGACCAGTTCTGTTTAGTATAGTGTTATTTTCTTTTTTATTTTATTTTTGCTGAGGCAATTGAGGTTAAGTGACTTGCCCAGGGTCATACAGCTAGGGAATGTTAAGTGTCTGAGACCAGATTTGAACTCAGGTCCTCCTGACTTCAGGGCTGGTGCTCTATCCACTGCACCACCTAGCTGCCCCTTGCCTTCATTTCTTTACCTAATTTTCTCTCTGTTTCTCTTATTTGATTCTGAAAATAATTTTTAGCACTTCTAAGAATTCGTGTTAGACTTGTTTCCAATTCACATCTTTTTCTGAGACTTTTCTTGTGACTATTTGGACTTCATTTTCTTATTCTGTGCTTTTATCTTGATCTTTTCTGACACTATAGCAGATTTTTATGGTCTAGTTGTTTTGTTGTTGTTTGCTCATTTCTTTCCCCTCTTTCTTTATTTGGAACTTTATGTTAATGTTGGGTTCTGTTCCTAACATTAGAAGCCTGAGGGAGGGGATGGGAATGGCATTGTCTCAAGCTTTATATATATATATATATACACACACACACACACACACACACACACACACACATATACATATGTGTATGTGTATGTATATATATATTTGCCTTGCTATTTCCAGAGCTAGTTTTGAAGGTTTACAAGTTTGGAGGGCTTCCAAGGTGGTGTAATCTGGGGAGAGGTGCAATCATTGCTCCCTTGGTTTGCTCCCTGGTCCTTACCCTGGAAAGACCCCAGATCCCTGGGGATTACAATTGATACTGCTCCTCAGGGACCCACATCCTTTGGGACAAGAAGTGATACTGACCTTTAAGGCTTTCATTCCCTCTTAATTGAAAGTATTCCTCTCTGCCCATAAATTATGACCCAGAAATGGATATAAGTAATAAAGTCACCAAATAGCATCTGATCCTGCATCCAGCATTCGCTTAAAACTATTCTATAATATATATATTTTGGCCAGTTTTCAGGTCCCCTTAGTGTCTCTGGCCTGAGAGCTCTTGAAGCTGTGGTTGCTGCTCCCATCATCACTTAGTCCCACCATTAGTATTTCATCCACATGGATTCTGGGCCAGCCTTCAGCCATGTGTTTCAGACTTCTCTTTCCAACCTCCAGTACTGTCTTGGGCTGGAAGGATGTCTCATTGTGAACTTTTCTTGGTTCTACCTCTTCGGTTTCAATTTGAGGCATTATAAATTTGTAGGGGAATTTGGGGAGAATTTAGCTGAGTGCTTCTTCTAAAACTTGCCATCTTAGCTCCTCTCCCACAAGATTTGGCTGTGAAATTAATCTTTCTAAAGTGAAAATTTGATCATGTCATTCCTGTCTATTCAGTTAACTCCAATGGTTTCTTATCACCTTCAGTATTAAATATAAAATTTTCCTTTTGCCATTCAAATCCCTTCACAACCTACCACTTTCTACTTTTTCAGTCTTCTTACACATTATACCCCTCCCCATACTTTATGATTTAGGGATACTAGCCTGCTTGATGATCCTTGCACAACACTCTCTGGACTACAGATATTTTTATTAATTGTCCTCTATGCCTGGAATATTCTCTCTCCTTATCTCTGTATCCTGACTTTCTTCAAGTCCCAGCTAAAATGTCAATAAGAGATTTGTCATTATTTTAATTAATGCTATTGCCTTCCTTATCAGATTATCTCCAATTTGTCCTGTAAATATCATGTTTGTATTTAATTATTTTCATGTTATCTTCTCCCATTAGATTGTAATCTTCTTGAGAGCAAAAACTGTATTTTGCCTTTCTTTATATCTCCAGTGTTTTGTCCAATATTTAACCCATAATAGGTGTTTAATAAGTGCTCAGCAACTGACTAAATTACTATATTATTTTGCAAAAATTATGAGTGTCAGCATCAACTAAGAACATTGTTCTTAAATTTTCATGGATCAGTTGTTATTTCTTAGAATTTATAGGCAATAATTATGCCTGTAATAGTGACACAATTTATGTGTTGATTTCTCAAGAATATTTTGAAGTCTATATTTGTAATATGGGGATTTATAAACTTTTAATTTATGAAAGATAGTGAGCTTTTGATAAATAATTCTAGCCCCAAGTGATGTCTTACTGGTACTGAGTAGTACTAACTTCTTGCTGCATGTAATGATGCATTGTCCAGTTTTCTATCTTTCCTTAAATGATAATATTTGTATAGTACTTATTATATGTTATACACTGTGCTAAATGCTTTACAAATTCTCACCATCCAGTGCTGTGTCCACTACAGTACCTGATTGTGCCATTAATCTGTATAATATGTACTGATCAAAAAGTTTGAGCTTCATAATGTTAACCTATGTTTAATTTCTGGTAGCAGCGACCTTTTCCTAAACTGCAATTATATTTTTGTTTCTTCAAGCAAATCCTTGTGACTTAGTTATTTGTTCAGTATTTTGTTGTCAATATATTGTTGGTTGAGTTCACATGGATCTGACATATTAAGGATCTTTTGATTCCTATTGATAGCTATTCCATAAATTTATTGAGGTAAAACATTCTTGATTATCCCCAACGAATTTGATAGTATGTACCTGTTGTCAAACTTTGCCATTATTCAGTGAAGTAATGTCTGTTTGTTCCATAAGTATTTCTGTAACTATTTTTTTATTTTAATAGTATTTTATTTTTCTAAATATATGCAAATGTTTTCAACATTCACATCTGCAATATCTTGTGTTCCAAATTTTTCTCCCTCTATGCCCTTTTTTAAGATCACTTTGGGATACAGACCAAGTAGAGACACTAGTGGATCAAAGGGCATGTATAGTTTTATAGCCCTTGGGGCATAGTTCCAAAATGATCATTTCACAATGCCAGCAACAATGCATTAGTGTCCCAGTTTTTCCATAACCCTTCCAACATTCATCAGTATCTTTTCCTGTCACCTTAGCCAATCTGAGAGTGTAGAGTAGTACTTCAGAATTGTTTCAATTTGCATTTTTCAAAAATTGATTTGGATCATAGTGATTTGGAGCATTTTTTCATATGACTAGAAATTGTTTTCATTTCCTTGTCTGTCATATCCTTTGACCATTTATCAGTTGGAGAATGACTTGTATTCTTATAAATTTGAGTCATTCTCTACATATTTTAGAAATGAAGCCTTTATCAGAAACACTGGTTGTCAAAACGTTTTCCCCAGCTTTCTCCTTCTCTTCTAATCTTGGCTGCCTTGGTTTTGTTTGTGTAAAATTTTAATTTAGAAAAATCAAAATTATAAATTTTTCATTTCATAATGTTTTCCAGTTCTTCTTTGGCCATAATTTCCTTCCTTCTCCATAGATCTAAGAGGTAGATTATCTCTTATTTTTTTAATTGCTTATAGTATCATCCTTTATGTCTAAATCATGAACCTATTTCAACTTTATCTTGATAGAGGGTATTCACTGCCTAGTTTCTGCCATACTACTTTTCAGTTTTCCCAGAAATTTTTGTCAAATAGTGAGTTCTTATCCCAAAAACTGGAGTCATTGACTATTTTGTCCTGTGAACATAATCTATTCCACTGATCAACTACACTATTTCTTAGCCGGTACCAAATTATTTTGATGACTACTGCTTTATAATATAGTTTTAGGTCTGGTAGAGCTAGGCCATTTTTATTTATATTTTTCAATATTTTCCTTGAAATTATTGACCTTTTGTTCTTCCAGATGAACTTTATTATTATTTTTTCTAGCTCTGTTAAATAATTTCTTGGAAATTGGATTGATATGGCACCAAATAAGTAGATTAATGTATGTAATATTGTCATTTTTATTATATGACTTCAGCCTACTCATGAGCATTTGATAATTTTCCCAATTCATTAGATCTGACTTTGTGTGGAAAGTGTTTTGTAATTTTGTTCATATAGTTCCTCCTTCTTTTTCTTCTCTTATTGCTAAAACTAACATTTCTAGTACAATATTGAATAATAGTGGTGAATATTGGCAAGCTTGCTTCACCTTTGATTTTATTGGGAATGCTTCTAATTTATTCCCATTACACATAATGTTTGCTGATAATTTTAAGTAAATGCTACTATCATTTTAAGGAAAACCCCATTTATTCCTATGCTTTCCAGTGTCTTTAATAGTTGGATTTTGTCAAATGCTTTTTCTGCATCTATTGAAACAATCATATAATTTCAATTACTTTGATTATTGATATGGTCAAATATGATTATACTTTTCCTGATACTGAACTAGCCCTGCATGCTTTGTATAAATCCCACTTGGTTGCAGTGTGTTATCCTGCTGATAAGTTAGTATATTCTTTTTGGTAATATTTTATTTGAGATTTTTGCATCAATATTCAATAGGGAAATTGGTCTATAATTTTCTTTTTCTCTTTGGGCCCTTTCTGGTTTAAGTATCAGTACCATATCTCTGTCATAAAAGGAATTTAGAAGAACTCCTTCCCCTTTTTTACCAAATAGTTTATATAATTTTAGAATTAATTGTTCTTTAAATGTTTGGTAGAAAGCACTTGTAAATCCATCTGGCCCTGGAGATTTTTTTTCTTAGGGAGTTCATTAATGGCTTCTTCAATTCCTTTTTCTAAAGTGGGGCTATTTAAGTAATTTATTTCCTCATCTGTTAATCTGGGTAATTGATATTTTGCATGCAGTAATCCATTTCACTTAGATCATCAGATTTATTGGTATACAACTGGGCAAAATAGCTCCTAATTATTGCTTTAATATCCTCTTCATTGGTGGTAAGTTCCCCCTTTTAATTTTTAATATTGATTTGATTTACTCCTTTCTTTTTTCTAATCAAATTAACCCAGGGTTTATCTGTTTTGTTAGGTTTTTTTTTTCATAAACCAGCTTTTATTTATTAGTTCAATAGTTTTCTTATTTGCAATTTTATTAATCTCTCTTTGATTTTCAGAATTTCTAATTTGGTATTTAATTGGGTTTTTAAAATTTATCCTTTTTTTTTTTTTTTTAGCTTTTTTAGTTACATAACCCATTCATTGATCTTCTCCTTCTCTCTATTTTATTCATGCAAGCATCTAGAGATATAAAATTTCTTCTAAGAACTTCTTTGGCTGCATCCCATAAGTTTTCATATATCATTATTGTCATTCTCTTGGATGAAATTATCAATTGTTTCTATTACTTGTTATTTGATCCACTCATTCCTTAGGATTAAGTTATTTAGTCTCCAATTAATTTTTGCTCTATTTTTCCATGGTCCTTTATTACATGTAATTTTTATTGCATCATGATCTGAAAAGGATATATTTACTATTTCTGCTTTTCTGTATTTGATTGTGAGATTTTTATACCCTAATACATGGCCAATTTTTGTGTATGTGTCATGTACTGCTGAGAAAAAGGTATAGGGGGAGAGCTCAGGCAATGTCCTGCCTATTCTCTGCCCCTATTTCTGTAATTATTTAACCTGTTTCTCAGAAGTTCTGAAAAATTTATTTTTATTAGAATGTCCAGGATGAAGTCATAATCCAAGAGGGTTTCTTTTTTGTTTTTATTTTTTACATTTAGCAACATATGGACGTCCTGTCCTGTTGAGCTCCAAAGGGAAGACAGAATTCATTAAAAAGTGAGAAGACCAGAGAGTAAAAAACTTACTAGCACATAGCATAGCACTTGGCAAATAGTGGGCACTAATAAATTTAGTGACTGACTCCCTACCTTCTATCTTCCCTTGACCACATCTCTATCTGTGCCTAGGGTACAGACACTCCATCTAGCAAATACACTCTGCTATATTGATCAGAATGAGTGTGATCCCTTTGAAATTGTCATCTGAGAAGGCTAGACATATTCCACTCTTATAGCAAGGACTCCAACTATGTCTTAAATTCCTCTTTTGGAAGTGTTTTCAGAAAGAGTAATAATTTATAAGCCACATTAGAAAATCTTTCTTGTGGAACACAAGGTTTTGCAAGGGTAAATGTTGAAAATTATCCATGCATATGTTTTGAAAATCAAAAGCTTTAATAAAAAAAAAAAAAGAAAAACTTTCTTGGTCTTCTCATTCTGTAGCCTTACTTCCTATTTTATTCTAGGCACTTTTGTTGTTTGTTGTTGTTGTTGTTCCATGTCCCAGGGCTATGAATGCAAGTGCTATATTCTTTTAGAGTTCTGATGCTTCTCTGCTCCAATTCAGGAGTCCAGCCAGGAATTTCTTGGATGTTGCCTTAACTCTGCTTTATACTCTGAGTTCAGCAACTTATATACATTTTTATTCCATTTCTTTTCCCGCAGCTTACTAAATCAAGTTGCTTGAGAATAAAGGAGAACAATAGAGGGAATTCATTTCAATACTAAACAAAGATGCCAAAACTGGGATGTAATTTACATTGAGACATATACATAGACATTTCTTTGTAAAACAGAGTGTACAGACAGTCCCCAGCTTAGACACTGGTTGTGTTCCAAGAATTGGTCTAATAGTTTCTAATAAAAAACATGTTAGACTCAGTGGCAGATTGCCACAATAGTTCAAAAAAGTCGATTTTACCGAAAATATTGCTGAAGTTTGTCTATGTAGTCTATAGTTTATAGATAACTAGTTATAAATATCTAGATATAAATGAAAAGATAGAGATAGATGATAATATTATGGAGATGAGTATTATTACTATGATCCTTCTTTTTAGTATCTCTGATTTGTTACTGTTTTAAATATTTTTTTTGTATTAATGAAGGTATATCTTGCAAGTAGAAGGTCTTAAAGTCCTCTCCAGATTTTGCTGCATGACCAGTACATGAGCATCTGAATTCTGATATGAATGACAAGATGAACCTTGGCATCAATGTAAACAAAGGTGCAAAAAATATATAAATTTTTATATGTATAAGAAAGAATACATCAATAAGATTTGATGGATTTGTGTTTTTTTTTTTTAAACTACGAGTTTAGGGGGAAATATTATAGTTATAATGAGTTAAAACTGTTTGTTAGTCTAGATTTTATCCTTTATGTATGTATGTATATATTTTTTTTCTGAGGCAATTGGGGTTAAGGGACTTGCCCAGGGTCACACAGCTAGGAAGTGTTAAGTGTTTGAGGCCAGATCTGAACTCAGGTCATCCTGACTGCAGGGCTAGTGCTCTATCCACTTCGCTACCTAACTACCCCTATATTTAATATCTTTGTTCCATTAACTGAAATATATGGTACAGATTAGTCTCCCCTTATCCAGTCTTTCTTATGTCTATCTGCCAAATGATTTTCTTTGAGCCTAATTTTGTTATCTACTAATCAATAAACTCTAATAGCTCTATATTGCTGTGAGTATAAAATATAAACTCTATTGAAAATTTAAAGCCTTTTACAACCCACCCCTAAGCTATTTTTCAAGTCTTATAATACATTATTTTTCCTTTTCCTGCTATTAAGTTTAAACAAACTGGCCCTCTTGTTATTCTTTAAATATTATCTCTTATCCCTGACTTTTGCTCTGACAGTTCTCTATGCTTATCATATACTCATTGCTCATCTCTATCTCTTAGAATTTTTTTTCTTTCAAGATTCACTCAGTTCAAGTACCAATTCAAGTAGAATGCTGCATGAAGTTTTCCCATAGATAATGCTCATTCCCCAGTCAAACTACTTTGCATTTACTTGGTATAAGTAGCACCTCTTCTGGGATACGTTCTCAGCTGGGGACTCACACTTATAGCTATGTCTTCACAGGATAGCTGACTACTACTACCATCAAGCTTCTAGGGATAATTCTTAGGGTTTGGGATTTCTAATATTAGGTCCTGAGCCCCTATCAATGTGCTCCACTATCAACCAGTCAATTGACATTGTAGGATAGGAACTAATTAGGGAATATCTTCTAATATTCTAAATCAGAAGTGTCAAACGTGCAGCCCTAAACACTCAACTCAAACCACATTACAAATATAATTGGCAAATATTTAACATGATAAACAAAAATACAATAAAACATAGGTAATGCTATATATAGATTTCTATATCGATTTACAGGGATCCCTGTGTACAGTTGAGTGACCTCTATGTTTGAGTTTGATATCACTGTTCTATATAATCCATCAAAAAGGGCCAATCTCAGTCCTTTTAACCAGTTAGTTAAGAGTCCTTAACCCAGTTAAGTACTGGATCCTCATTGATCAGTCATTCATTAAATTTGCATATACTTAGACATTTACATATTATCTTCCCTGATTTGAGTTCATTGACATCAGAAACTTTTTCATTTTTGAATTTGAATTCTTAGTATTGGATCAATCTCAGAAAAAGAAATTGAACAAGTCATAAATGAGCTTCCAAAGATTATAGCTATTTGTTGATAAGGACCTGGACTAGTATAGATTAAGCAATAATAATTTAAATTGCTCATAGAGTTCTTGAATAGTATATCTGGAAAGAGTCTTGGAGACATATTCTAATATGACACTAATCATATAGAAAAGGAAACTGAGGCTGGGTGAATTCCTCATGTTTATACAATTAGGCAATGCAGAAATTTAATATACATCCCCTGGCACTCAGCTCATGGTTCTTTCCACTGCCTTCTGCTTTCTGTTTCATACACTTAGAGGAAGAAATATTATGAATTAATACATTTGTATAAATGACTCCATCTGTAAAGGGGCTGGCTCATCTACACTTTGGCAGATAGGACTTTTTTAAGTGTGAGGAAATGGGAAAATCTTGATGGAACTTTTAAATTAAGAAGTTAATTTAAAAGAATAAGCATCAATTTAAAAAATACTTATTAAAGCATTCCTTCTGTTTAGCATTCAATGTTTCTTCATAAAGTTTTTTCCCCTTATTTTCTGTTAACTTAATAAATTGTTGTCATATTTGTTTCAAACCTTTGACTTAGATTCTTTTTGGATTGGGGAAAAGGCCATTTTTGCATTGACAAATGGATTAATTATTGAATGTGAAAGTTACAAAAGATTTGATCTAATGTTAAACTTCACTTAATACTCATAAACCAAAAGAAATGAATCATTTTAAAGATAAATTTGAAAGAATTCTTTTAAGAGAACCCAAAAGAATGAGCAAATGAAAACCTTTCTAGGTTCAGGGATTCATCTTTTTGATTATTATTGATACATTCTCTCAATAAGAAGTGAGCTCACAATGAAGACAAAAAGTCTCACTGTGGCTTCTCTTTCATGACAATTTAATAAGAATCTTGACTTCCAATTGTACTGTGTACTTCATGAGTTCCATTTGGCTTTGTTTCTTGTAACTTGTGTAAAACTGAATGCAGATGGTCAGGTCAATTTTCTCATCTGTATTCATGAAGTTATTTTTAGCATTTTGGTTATATACCATGGTTGCAATAGGCTTAAAGGGTATGTGTATATATATATATATATATATAGAGAGAGAGAGAGAGAGAGAGAGAGAGAGAGAGAGAGAGAGAGAGACATATTCATATAATGTAAAAATAAATATTTAATACACCCTAGAGATAGTGTTTCCTGGTAATTTATACAACAAAGCATGAAGCAAAACCAAAGTTAACTCAGCATTAAGGCCAATTCCATTAAGTCAAGTGTTCACTTCAGTCATGCGTATAAAAGAACATAAAATAGAATAGTTTGAGGCAACTATACATTATATTCTGTAATTATATAAAAAAAGATAATCTATTAGAAAGTGTTACTTTTTTGATATTTGGGATGTATACTTTTTTGTGGTACAACTTTATTACAATCTGTATTTTAAGGCAATTACAATAGTGCTAAGGAAACAAGTGGTCTTCATTTTGTACATATTTTTAAAATTTCCAAATAGTGGGCAACTGGACATACACAGGAAGAAACAAGGTGACTACAATGGATTATTGAAACAATTTTCTGGGATCACAAGTTTAAATCTTGTTAACATAATTTTATGTTAAGTGTCAGATGGGATAGGGTGAAAGGTGGTATTGGAATATAGGCCATTGGATTTGGTAATTAAAGGATCACTGATAATTTTATAAACAGCATTTTTGATTGAATTATGAGATCAGAAGCCAGATTTCAAGGGTATATATAATTGTGAGCAAGACAAAAGGAAGTGAGAAAAGCAAGAGAAGTCAGGGATATAATTATAAATGTTTAATAAGCATTTCTGGGGTGAGTTGGGAGGAATGAACATATAACACACTTGAATTTATTATTATTTTTATTATTATTTATTATTTTATTATTATTATTAACATTTTCTCTATCTTTCTCATATCTAGAGAATCAACAAAACAACAACTCTTAGGCCTAACTTGTAGATTTTCTGATCTTCTAGGTGTAAATGCATACATTGAAAAGTTAATGGTCATCTTGCTTGAGTTGACTCTAATACTCTCCTGAGTGTAGCTCTAGGCATTTGACTGTGAAAAGGAGGATTTCATCTCATTTGATTTAGTTCAGAGTTGTGGCCTGTCAAAATTATTTTTGTTCTTGACTCTATTCTACAACACATGAACTATTCTTCTCTACCATCAGAGATTTTAAAATGGAATTGCTACTTTTCCCCAAAGTTCCTATCAGTTCTAGCCTCCGGGGTCCCTCAACAAGTTGTTTTTTCTTGTTGATTAGAATCAAGTCAAGAAAAGCAGTTTCTTCTGTTAATTCTTCTGGCCCTCAAAGGATAAAATACTATTAAATGAAATCAAGAAATTATCAACTTTTCCACTTTTGGCAGAGAAAGGGCTCCAGCAAATGTCTACCTAATTGACATTCTTTAACACCACTGTGTTGTGCTTTTATGCTAGCCTTATTATCTGTTGCCAGAACTGGAGAGATTAGGGCTAGATACATAATACTGGGAATCATCTCTACAGAAATGAATGCATAGCAAAGAAAGTATAGAAGAGGAGAAAACATGGTATAATCTCTTTATCTCTCTTTTTATTCTAATTTGATTTTAATTTTTGACTTTTTCTTTGTCTTTAAGATGGGGTGAACAAACTCCAGCAAAGACCATGTACCTAGCAGCAAACCAGTATTTATTTTCTTTTCTTTCTGAAAAATATATAATATATTCCCATAAAGGACACTGTCCCTTTAAGATTTTGTTCATATGGAACAGTTTAATGATGAGAAAGACAGTAAGAGTGTTTTGTATAAAGGAAAACATTTATATTAATTATCAAATGCTGAAAGATATTGCTGTTATAGAGGAATATTTTTATAATTAATAGGAGTAGAAAAAGACTTTGTTTTAATTATTATGGAGCTTTAGCCAAGTGAGCTTCATTCTTAGAGCATACACAGAATAACGTTGCCTTCTGCCAGTCCATGTGGAAGAAGTTGGGGCCATTTACTTCTGGAAAGTCTTGATGATATGCAGTGTAAGAGCCCTGCTTACCAATTTAAAGCATGTGCAGATATTCCGTAGTCGATTTCAGTCTGTTAAACATTTGCTAAAGAAATGGACTGTTTATTGGATTCTGAGGTGGAACTGGGGTATAGTTAAAAGTCTTTAACTGGCTTAAATGAGCCTCTTGCTTTTGTTCTCCCCAGCTGGGCTGCTGTTCAGGTGAGGGGCACATGTTGTAAGCGTCTGGATTTAGATGGAGAAGTCTCAAGTCCACCCCAAACAGAGCCAAAAAATGGTCCATGAATTCTGGACTCTATTCATTTCCTATTTGTATTTGGATGTTGCTCTTCCCCCTGCTTTAGTGAAGAAGTACTGGAGATGGTCACAACTTTGTAATCTTCACCAGGTGGGGATAACAAATGTCAGAAGTCCTAAAATTGGAATATGTGTTATAATTAGCCAGAAGCCGGGTGATGAGGAATAAAATCCTGAACAACCTGCTTGATCTAGCAGCCAAGAGAGAGAGCTATAGTGATTAAGCCATTGGCTATACCCAATTCTGTTTTGAGGAGAAAAAGCAGAAGGGGATTTGCAATTGATTTGGTAGTCTGGTAAGCTTACTTAAAAAGTTAGCTTGGGAGACCACTCTGGGAAGATGGCAGAATGAATCAGAAAATTCCAAGCTCTCCAGATTTCCCCCACGATAAAATAAAATTGGGCCTCTGGGGCAAACATGGGCTGGTGAAAAACAAGTAAGATTTGGAGCAGGGATCCTCCTGGAACAACCAGAGAACATCTGAAGAAAGACCCCCAGGATGGAGATTTGGCTGGTGTGAATTGGAAACACCTCCCGACTAGCTTTGCTGAAACTGCAAAATGAGAGCCCGGGGGCTAGCTCTATTCAGAGGTGACCTCAACCCCACCACAGTAACTTTCACCTCTGAGACAGCATGGAGAGTCGGGGGTTTGAGTCCTTGAAAATTAAGGGAACATGTGTTGAGAAGGGATGTCAAGCTCAGCTGTGCTGCTGAGATCTAAGAGGCAACCAGTGCAGAAGCAGTGTGGCAGGGAAAAGTTGCTGATTGCAGGAACGTACAGGAGGGAGAAGTTCTGGGTTCTGGGTTCTAGGATAATGGGGAGGAATTGAAGGAAAACCTGAAGCCAGAGGTATCATCCACCCACCTCAGGATTATACTAACAAGTTCTTATTTTTAAAAATGAACAAGCAAAAGAGAAAAAAGCCAACTATAGAAAATTACTATGGCAATAGGGTTCATCTTCAGAGGCTTTCCTACCCTAAAGAGTAACATTAAAAGGTGACCTGTCCAAAAAGAAAAGAACTCAAAAAAGATTTCAAAAATCAGATGAGGGAGGTTGTAGAAAAACTTTAAAAAATAAAAATAATTCAAGAATATTATGAAAGTCTAACAACTAGAAAAAGAAATCTTATATTTAAGGAAGAAAATGACTGAAAATTAGAATTGGGCAAGGGGAGTCAGTAAAGTTATGAGATCAAGAAATAATAAAACAAAATATAAAGATTGAAAAAATAGAAGGTAATGTGAGACATCTCAGAGAAAAAACAACAGATCTGGAGAACAGATTAAAAATAAAAAAAATATATAAAAATAATCAGACTATCTGAAAGCTTTGACCAAAAAAAGAAAAGAACCTAGATACAATAATCCAAGAAATAAAAAAACAAATTGTACTGAAGTGGCTGAAGAAAAGGGAAAAGTAGAATTAGAAAAAAAAATCCACCAATTACCACCGGAAAGACATGACAAGGTAAACATAAAGGAATATCATTACCAAATTTCCAAACCTCCAGGTCAAAGAAAAAACATTAACAAACAATAGCAATAACAACAACCAATTCAAATATGCTGGAGTTACAATTAGAGTCACACAAGAGCTATCAGCATCTACAATAAAAAACTTCAGGTATGGAATATTACATGTTGATAATCAAAAGAACTAGGATTGTAGCTGAAAACATTATATCCAGTGAAATTAAGGATAATATTAAATGAAAAGAAAAAAGGACATTCAATGAATTATCAAGAGTTTTAGGATTTTGTTGCAAACAAATCTGAATTCAATAGAAAATTTAAAATATAAGAGTCAAAATCAAAGGCTAATTTCAAGGGACTCAATAAGGACAAACTGCTTATGTTTTACACATGGAAGTGTAAACCATATCTTTAAGACTGTCATTAGTAATTGAGTGGTCCAAAAGAAAGATTGGGATAGAGTATGATGTGACTCTAAAAAAAGCTGAACTGTATAAGAAAAGTTCTGCTTTTTTTAGTCACATCAGACTTTTTAACCTGTATAAGAAAAGGTTAAAAAAAAAAAGATAAAAACTAGTCACACTAGTAAGACACAGGAACAAGAACTAACACAGAAGAATTAAATGGGGAGAAGGGCTGGTAGTTCTGAAATACTACTCATGTGGGACATAGGTTAAAGAACAAACAATACATATTTACACTAAAAAAATATAGCATCTTCTAGCAAAATCTATAAAGAAATAAGAGGGGAAGGGAATAGGATAAGATGAAGTATAGAAAGATATGTAGGTCATTGGGAAAGGGATAAAAGAGGGAAAGAGTAGGGGGAGAAAATAAGAAAGGAATCTATGGGGTAGGGGGGCCTAGAGATTAAGTAATAATAAGGTTAGTTAGTAGGTAGAAGTAAAATAGTAGAGTCAGCAGGGATAGGAAACCAGATAATATGCATATGTGTATGCATATATGTTTATGTATGTATATGTACATGTGCATATGTGTATATAAATACACATATATGTATATATAAAATTATGTAGATTTAAATATATCCATGCATAACTACAGCCTGTTTAGGGAAGGTAGGAGAGAAGAAAAGAGGAAAAAAAGAATAAAGTAAAAAGTGCACAGCAGAGAACCAATAAGGAAGCAAAAAAGATGGACAGTTCTGAATTCAACGAGTTTTATTATTATACATACTTTCTTGAAATGGGAATTTATCATTGCATATTTTGAATCCTCTCATATGTTCTACTGTGCAAAACAATTTCTTTAAAATTGTTTCTGTTTTTTCTTTTTCCATTTTCTTTTTTCTTTTTCTATTGAAATTGTAAATAAATTTTTTTTTCTTAAAAAAGAGATAACTTGATCTCTGTTGCCATGTGGGCTTACTCCATTCTTACATAGCAACCTGGTGAGCCAGTTAGCCAATAAATATTTATTAATCAGCTAATATGTGATAGGCACTGTGCTAAATTCAGTGGATTAAAAAAGGAGGGGGACTGTAAAATTACAGTTCCTTCTCTCAAGGAGCTCATAGTCTAATAGAGGAGGCAACATTAAAACTGTGTACAAACAAAGTAGAGTTCAAGGGAAAACTGGAGATAATCAACAGGGGGATGTACTAGCATAGAGGGGAGGAGGATGTCAGGAAAAAGTTCTTGTAGACAGCAGGATTTTAGCTGATACTTGAAAAAAGCCAGGAAGCAGAGATGAGGAACGAGAGAATTCCAAATGTGGGGGGATAGCCAGTGAAACTGCCCTGAGTTGGGCGATGGAGTTTCTTGTTGGAGAAAAAGAAATAGATTAATGTTACTAAATCACAGAGTAAGATGTAAGAAAACTGGAAAGGGGATATGGATTACAAAGGGCATGGAATGTCAGAGGATTGTATAATTGATCCTGAAGATGATAGGCAATTTTTTGTCTGAGGAATAGCAAGTCCAGGTCAATATAATTCGCCGAGTAAATAACTAGTCTGGTCTAGTCTATATGGCCCAGAAATAGCCAATTTGATGAGTTTTGCAGTTCTCTGGTTTAAAGAGAACTGTTATTCACATTAAAAGTTTATATTTTCTAAATACCTTTTAAGGGTGATGGTAAATGGAAAGATTTTCTAAATGTTATATTCAAGTAGAAAATAGATTTTCTCCATTTAAAAAATAGTGAAGATCAAAAGTCAAGCAATTGACACACACACGTTGAATGGACCAATGACATCAAAGCAAGTGGTCCAGACTTGTGAGTTACCCTAAGTACATGAGTTTTTCTTCAGGTGGTTCCTTGACAATTTCCTATGTGTGCCTACTTTTCACCAGAAATATGGAATACATTGGTGAAATAGACTAACACGAGTTTATAACTATATTGAGAGGCCTTAAACATTATATCTATAATATTTATTTTTCTTAGCTTTATTATTATTTGGTTAATTTTAAGCTCTAAAACAGTAATTATTGTGACTTTCAAAATAGCACAAATTTTGTGCATATGTTGCCTTGTGAATGACTGGTTATGTAGATTAAAAAACCCATTGCATGTAGGCTCAGAAACTAGAGTAATGAGTACTCCAAGCATTATAAGAGAGATTAAATATAACCATGTGGTGGTAGTCTATGTTTAGAAATTTAAAACTGCCAGTGCAAGAGCAAATTGAAGTGATTGAGCCAAAACAGACAGTAAGTGCAAAAGAGGATACATATATACATATGCATTTGTGTGACATTGGTGGATATCACCACATCCTATCACTGTACTGTTTCACTGTGAGAGCTATTAAAGATTTTTGTCCACACCTTTCTTATAATGTATATTATATTATAGTCCAATGATGTTACTGTTCCTATTTGTGACTCCATTGTTGTCACCCAAATGCTTTCCCCTTGTTTTGTTTTCCTTCTCTTATTCCTAGATTTCATCACAAAAAATATATTTAAAAAGAATATATATACATGTATATATATATATATATATCTGCTACTTTCTCTCCATTCCACCCCTATTTTTTAAAATAAGTAACTTAACTTGTGTCTTTGAAATATGACATATCTTTCCAAGGCTAAATTCAAGCCACAATTCTTGTTCTACCAAATATCACTGATATTTATGAGATCAAATTTTCCCCTTGCACTGAGAGCTTTAATTTATCTTGCATATTACTCATATTTTGTCTAGACTTCTGATGCCATAGATTTTACTGCTGGATTTTTTTTTTTATTGGATTTATCTCCTTGGATTAGATTACCTGGAATCATGAAGGTAAATCCATTCTAACTAGCTTGTTAGATGTACTCCATTCCTGATCAAGAGCTTGTCAGTTCTATATATAAAGCCATAATGTAGAAATATAAATTTTATTCTTAAACACTATCTTCTTAAGCAACTTTTCATTAAAAAAAAACCCACTTTTTTTTCTTTTGTACAACTTGCCTTCATTGGGCAACAATGATGAAAACATAACCTTTATCTTCCAGGTCTTCAACTTCTTGCCCAAAATTTTATAAGCTTTAGTCCATTTCTTCTGGCTACATTACTTATGCCTATAAAAATCAATAGAAATGAGTGTTAGCCATCAGTTTTTAACAAAACTTAGATTGGTTTTTTTGTCACATCTTGGATAGATTGGAAAGATTGCTGTTATGGGCTGACAAATAGTAGTTTTGGAGTATCTCAGTATTACTTGTTTCTTCTTCTGACTCATTTCCATTTAAATATTCAATTATATTTACTTCCATTATTTTATGCATTTTATTTTTTAAAATGCCAGAATCCATTCTTTCATTTACTCTAACATAGAATACCTGTGACCAGGCAAAATGAAAGAAAATATGATAGTAGTATATATCTTCCGCCTATATCATTTATGCCTATAAAACTCAGTATAAATGGGTAATAGTCATTTGTTTTTAACAAGTCTTCGGAGGTTCTTTGTAGTAAACCACTTTCCCAGGACTACTCTCTATTTTCTTTGCTCTTTGTTTTTCAGGTCATCCATATACTCCTTACTCATCTTCACCTTTTAGAAGCCTTTGTTTTCTTCAAGACTCAGTTCCAACACCATTTACTTCTTGAAACTTTTCTTGATCTCTTCCTCAAAAGCTAATATGATACTTTATATTTATTTTATAGCTTCTCAAGATACTTTATATTTATTTTATACATATTCTGCATACTGTTACATATGCCCATTTTTTTTTTATTGCAATAGAATGTAAGCTCTTGGAAGTCAATTGCCCTTCACCTAGGTTGGTGATGGAGGGAGTGTGGTAGAGTGAATAGAATGTTGAACATAGAATTAGGAAAACACTTGGATTTAAATCCTTTCTCCAACACTTACTAGTTGTCTGCCCATGAGCAAGCTTCAGCATTCTCATCTGTAAAATGAGAGAGTTGGACTAGATAGCTTCTAAGAACTTTTATCTATGGTCCTATAAGAATGCCTGGAACATGGTAGGTGCTTAATAAATACTTATTAATTGACTGGTAGAAAATATACTCCTCTTGATCAGTTCTAATGGACATGACTCTCTTCAACAATGAAATGCTTCAAACCAGTCCCAATTGTTTGGTGAAGAGAGCCATATACACCCAGAGAGAGGGATGTGAAATGTGGACCACAACATAACATTTTCATGTTCTCTATTGAGGTTTGCTTGCATTGTATTTCCTTTATTGGATTATTCTTTCTTGTAGATACGATTTCTCTTGCACAAAAAATGATGTGTGGCAATAACTATACATATATTCGATTTCTTAAGTATTCTAACATAATTATCATGTAGTGGATATCCTGCCATCTAGGGGAGGGATGGGGAGTAGGGGGGAAAAATTTGTAACAGAAAGCTTTGTAAGGGTTAATGTTTAGGAATTACCCATGCATATGTTTTGCAAATAAAAAGTATTAATAAATAAAATTTTTAAAAAACCAATTAAAAAAAAGAAAATATACTCCTCTTTTATTGGTATAGCAGACTTGGAGTGAGGAGGACGTGACTTCAAAACCCTTTTTAAACTTATAACGTCTATGTAACTCTAGGCAAGTCACTTAACTTTTTTGTCCCTCCATTTCCTCATCTGCAAAATGAGGAGGGGTCACACTCAGTGACTTCTAAGGTCTTTTTCAATTTAGATCTGCATGATTTGACATCCGATCATGTTAGATATTGATATTATAAGATTTTCATATCTAATAAGTCAACTATTTTTACTGACAAATCTCTCTCCTAAAAATTAAAGTTTGGGAAATGTGTGTGTCCATATCTCACAAATTTTTCTGCCTTTTTTTCTTCCCTTCTTCTTTCCTTCCTTTGTTCCTTCTTTTATTCATTCTTTCCTTCCTCCCTCCCTCTTTTCTTTTCCTTTCTTCCCTCCTCCCCTTTTCCCCCCATTTTTTCTCCTTTCTTTTTTTCAGTAGATATTATTAAGCATCCTGCTAAATATTAGATGTTTACATTAGGTTAAAACTATGTGTTGAATATGCTATCTTTCCCAGTTAAGTTATATGGTGACTATTCAGATAATAACTAACCCTTAAATTAGTTATTTAGGATGCACTTGTATTACTTAATGCTATACTCAGAAAGATTTTAAACAACATATAACCCCCAATTTGTCTTTCATAAGGACTATCATGATTGGAAATAGAGAAGCATTCTAAATTAATTTGTAATTCATTGTAAATTCATTGGACTATTTGTGCATTCTCTCTCTCTCTCTCCCTCTCCTTTTCCTTCTCTCTCTCTCTTCCTCTTCCTCCTCCTCCTCCTCCTCCTCTCCCTTCCCTCTATCCTAACCATTTTCCTCACCACATACCCTTTCACTGACAATTATTTTAGTCAATCAATCATCAAGAATTTATTCAGTGGCTACTTTGGGCCAGAATCCTTTATTACATTGGATTTTGTCTCTGTTAATTTTTGGGCATCTTTCTTGGTATTCTTTTCTATATTGCAATTACTTTTAACGATATCTAACTTAATGTATATATTTAGTGGGATGTGAGATGATGGAATACTTAACACAATTGCCCTCAACTTTATATTCTATTGGAGAAATGCAATACATTTACAAATAAATACATATAAGATATTCCCAAATTAAATATACAATAATGGGTTATGGGAGGACAGGAACAATTTGAAAACCAGGGAAAGATTCTTAAAACTCTTTTAAATCTTAAAAGATCTATTCAAATTGAATTAAAATCACCTAATACTTACTGAATTTCTAGTATATGTACTACGTCATTCTTTTGCAACAATGAGTACAGTTTTTTGGGTTGTTGTTGTTTTAATCCTTAGAACTCAATTAATGAAAAGACTAGTTGGTCATGCATCCCAAAGTCTCAAAATGGGAAACCTACCTTTCAGGAAGGAGTTAATTTATGGACTGAAAAATATTCAGAGTGAAATTTCAGTAATTGTGAAAAAAGATCATAATGAAAATCTCACAAGGTGCTAAAACTGCCAGTGAGGCTTTGAAATGAAATTAACAAAATGTCTCTGGTGGAAAATCAGTCTTTTCTACACAGTTACCTGAGCCACTGCCAATTAGATCCCATGCCTAATCCCGTGGGGTTTTGTGTTATAACAATGATTCATCTTGTACTTTAGTTAGCTTTTGCTGTTGAGCATTGTTTCTTCCTAGGCAGGGTGTCTATGCAGACTCCATTTCCCCCTATGATTGTATCTTATAGAGTAAAGAGAAGTGCTCTCATTTTCCTGTCTTGGCTGCTCTTGTTGCAGCATTTTAAGAGCCATTTTCAGCACAGCACACTGCGGAACACATCATTGTCCCTCATGTCATGGGAGATAGGTTTCTATCTCATGCAGATTGGGTGTGTAATAGCTGGAGCTGTTTTATTTTCAGCTGAAGGATCATAGAGTTGCCCACTGGGATTTATGCAGTCATTTCAAACCCCAAATGAAGTAAAATGAATATTGTCATTCTTGCTTTGCCATTCTTTCCAATGCATGTTTGATCAATTTGACATCCACGATAAGTCGTTTCTCAGTGATGGCATATACAACCATCTCCATCTGTAAGTAAATGGGAAAACAGGAGGAAGAACTGAAGAGTAGTTGAGCATTTAATCAAGACTTCAAGTTTGAAAGCAGTCTTTTGTATGAGTAAGTCCTCAATCTAAAGCAAGAAAGCAGAATCTCTGTCACAATTTGCAAAACAATGTTTCATCTTTTTCAGACTGAGAAGCCACAGACTCAAAGGTCTTTACTACCTGGTGGTATTTATTTTCACAAACAGATGTTGGCTTTAAGTTACTATGAAGATTGTTTTGTTAATTATGGCTTACATTTTATACAATGTTTTTTGTACAAAATACTTTATATTTATATGCATTATTTTATTTGTTTCTCATAGCCAGCCTGTGGAGGTAGATAGAAAAGCCTAAGCTCTTTAAGGACAGGGACCACCTTTATTTTTGGTTTTGCATTAGCGGCACCTGGCGAATCATAAGTAACTAATTCATTTACTAAGTTAGTTACATTAAAATTAAATTAAATAAATAAGCAATTAGCATACTCATGGGATGAATGAAAAGACAGACAGTGTTATCCTTATGTTATAGATGAGAATACTCAAGCTTAGAGAAGGTAGTTTGCCTATGGTTAAAAAGTTAGCAAAATTCAGGTTTTCTGTCAGAAAATCATATGTGCTTTCTCCTGTTTCATGTGGAAAATATATGTCCAAATAAAATCAGTTGGAGTTTATTAGCAAGTTTCTTATAAAAACTCATCAGCAATCCCACTAGAGGCTAATAAACTGTGGGTCAAGTCAAATTATTAAAAACTCTAGCTGTCCAAATTTTGTGTAATTCTTAGATTTCATTACATGGAATTAAAATACTCTATTAAGATGGCTTGACAATCTTTTTGTTATATAGAAATTTCATAATGAATAATTTTATATTAACTATACAAAAATCACATCATATTATCTTTGATACATGTTGAAGCATGTTTTGTAATGAGATTGAATTCATAACAAGATATACTATTACTCAGTATAATTAATAGAAATTTTTTGACCTTGTAAATGATTTATCCAGTCTTTAACAAAAGGTTCCAGTTTCAGAGGAATCTATGTTCCCCAGGGCCTAGCACACAGTACTCTGAACATAACTGATGCTTAGTAGATATTTGATGAGTTGAATTACATTAAATTAAAAAGAAGTGAATTAATCAGAAGAGAAAAACAAACTGGAGGGAGTTAGAGGAAAGGGAGGGAGGAAGGGAAGCCATGCGTTAGAAATACATTTCTAACATTTTAAAAGTTATTCTTGAGAGGAGTAAAATTATTAACAGCATGGTTTTTTCATCTTATTAATTTCCAAATACAAGCCATCAGAGTCATTGTCATTGTGTGAATTCAAACTAGTTCCCCCCCCCCAGGTGCTTATCAAAGGGGGAAAAATCATCATATCTTGAATCAACAGTATTGAATCCATTTCTAGAATATGCTCTTATTCACATAGAGTGAAATATACCCTGCTGGTTTTGTTCTATAGAAGATGAAAGAACCCTCACCATGCATATATCCTGGTTTTTACTTTGTGGTGGATCTCTGTTGGAGAGATACAGTGAAAAGAAGCAGATGGACAAGGGAAAGGTGTCAGGAGAGCTATGGATTCTATTCCATAGTTAGGCTCAGAGTAATAACTTTGCTAAATGCTGAGGATATACAAATGCAATACAAAGACAAAAAGGAAATTTTCCTGCCCTTGAGTAGGTTTAAATTCTATAGAATTCAAATCCAAGTTCTATACTTTACTGAAGATACTATAAGCAAGTCATTTAACTCAGTTTCCACTGATATGTCATCCCAGGGCTATCATGAGGTTCAAATGAAATCATGTCTGTGAATATGAGATACTTCTTATAATAGTTGTCTTCTGAAATCTACTGCTGCCTAAAGAATAGGATGTACCCTGCAGCTGGTCAAGAGGCAAGGACCTGGTTTCTTGGGGCTTTCCAAGGGAGTGTACCTTCAGGGGTGGATCCTGTTCACCTCCCTCTGGGATTTTCTAGTAAATCCTGAATCTGCCCTAATTCAGACTATTGATCTAAGTCAAGCAGGGAACTAGATCTACCTTAAACTACTACTTCTAGGAAGTCATACTTTTGCCTTTTCCTCCTTCCTGGTCAACATGCCTTCTTGACCTCACAAAACATATGCCTACAATGAAATTGGAGCTTAAATTAAAAACCCAAACAGCCTGATCATCTGCCTCCCTTCACAGATCTCTCTCTCTCTCTCTCTCTCTCTCTCTCTCTCTCTCTCTCTCTC
>JAJPUD010000948.1:142785-287123 GCA_023553655.1 Myrmecobius fasciatus
TCTGCCTCTCTCTCTCTTTGTTTCTCTTTGACTCTCTGTCTCTGTCTCTCTATATGTTTGTCTCTGTCTCTCTATTTCTGTCTCTCTGTCTCTGTCTCTCTCTCTGTCTCTCTCTCTTTCACATTTTCTTTCCACCTTGACACCTACTTTCTTTTAGCATGTCATATTCCCTACTACTTTATGACTCTTAATCTTGTCATTTGTCCTCCCTATGACCTCCAAACTCTGAGGTCCTCAGAACTCATAGGCAATCATCCTTGCACTAACTTTGTGGTCCTCACCTGCCTACAGCAACACCTTGGTGAATCAGTCAGACTCTTTATTATCTTCTACATTCAAATCTTTTGCTCCCTTATGTTCAAACTCAAACCTTAAATTTCATTCATCATCTATAGTCTTCAACAATATTCATGTGCTTCTGAAAAGAGATGAAGAAAATCACAAATCATGCTGACTAGGTCCACTACACATTTGTTAACTATTTTCAGCTGGACCCTCATTTGAATCAAGGCAATCTCTTTTACATCTCCCTAATTAAGTTAGCTATCCTTTGCATCAGTCCTCAAACTTCCCATGGCATCTCCTCCCTCAGTTCTTAGATCTGAGAAATTTGCCTCATATTTCACTCAAAAAAAATTTTTTAGGACATTTGCCAAAAGCTCTCTCTTTTTTCCTTCATCTTAAATCATGTCACTCAAACATCTTATCTTCTGACCACTCATCCTCAATCTCTTTTGTGGGATCATTATCTAACTGTGTCTCTTCACCATTTATATTATCTCAATTGGTGTTCTCATCAGATCCCATGGGTTCAATTATCTTCTCTGCAGATGATTCCCAGATCTATATATCTCTCTCATCAGCTCTACTCCCACATCACCAACTTCCTCTTGTATATCTTAAACTGAATATCCCAAAGGTATCTCATATTTAACAAATCCAAAACACAACTCATTATCTTTTCTTCCAAGCCCTTCTCTCTTCACAACTTTTCTATCATTGTCTAGGGCACCAGCATCCTCCTAGTCATTCAGACTTACAACTTTGATTCATTGTCCCCAAGTCTTGTTTTTATTTCACTCCTATTCATTCCCATCTTTCCACTAACACAACTGTCTCCCTGGTGCAGGCAATCATTGCCTCAAATCTGGACTATTACTTACAATAACCTCCTGGATGATCTTCCTCTCTTTTCAGTAAAGCACAGAACTGATGACCATGTTACTTCTTGCCACACCCTCAATAGCTTCCTACTACCTCTAAGAGTATATATAAAATACTCTATTTGATTTTTAAAGCTCATAACAATTTGTCCCCTTAACTTTCCAGCTTCCTTTCATTTTATACTTTTTCATGTACTTTATGATCTGTCTTCACCACTTAACTTGATATTCCTCACAAATTCACTTCAGATCTTTTTCACTAGCTATCCCCCATTCCCAGGATTTCCCCATCCTCAACTCTGCTTTCTTATTTTTCTGAATTTTTTCAAGACTCAGCTCAAATTCTGCCTGCAAGGGGTCTTTCTCAGGTTCCTTCCCTCCCCCAAACACTAATACCTTCCTTCTAGGATTACTAAATACATTTACACTCTCTATATTTCATACACTCACATTTTTGTATGTTGTCTCCATTAGAAACTTGAACTTAAGTTTTCCTGTGAGCTCACTGAGGGTAGGGATCATATTTTTGCCTTTATTTGTATTACCAGAGGCTAGTGCAGTATTTGACATAAAATAGTTGCTTACTAAATTCTTGTTGAATGATTGTGGTGGGAATGTGGATGGGATTTGGGGAGAGGGGAAGAAATGAATCTCCTATTTTCCTAGCTAAGTTCTGGAAGATCTGTTTTCCCTTTTCTCACCCCCTCTCCTACCCTGAGCATGAGAACCATGGACAGAAGTGGACATGAATCAGTACAAATATAAATTAAATCAATAAATATTTAACAAGTGCCTCCTATGTACCAGGCACTAAGACATATTTCATATGGGTGCAAAAGAGGTTGCTTGATCATTTAGTCAGACCTAGTATTCCACTGTTTATTCAGCATACTTCTTACCCACTATCAGCTTTTATTCATATTTTTCCATATGGGTTAGTAGGAGGTAGCACACTACAAATGTGTACCACAATCCCATTTTCTCCTACTTATTAATACCACATTTTTGTTTGGTAACTGTTTTATCGTTGGTTTTTTTTTTTTTTTTTTTTTTTTGAGGCAATTGGGGTTAAGTGACTTGCCTAGGGTCACACAGCTAGGAAGTGTCTGAGACCAGATTTGAACTCAGGTCCTCCTGACTTCAGGGCTGGTGCTCTAACCACTGCACCACCTAGCTGCCCTAGGTAACTGTTTTATGTTAATGCTTTCTTTTCATAGTTCTAAAGTTATGAGTTATAACATTCTTGTTCACAGGCAACTACATCAAAGGTTCTATAGCTATTGAGAATCTATCAGGATTTCCAACATTTGATAAATTTCATCTCCATGTTTTTGATCTTACATTTTCCTTGATTTGGAATTTCTTCTGAAATGAGATAGTGGAAAGAGATTGGAAGTCAATAGATCACAGATACAAGACCTCAGAGGAATCTCTTCCAATATGTTCTCAAATAGGAATTCTTTATAAGATATAAAATAAAGCACTTTATTAAAAAGTGTTCATCTAGCTTTTGCTTGAAGATCTCCATTATGTTCCAAGAAAATCCTCCTTGGGATAACTAACTGTTAGGCAAATTTTTCTTTTATTAAGCCTAAAGTTGCCCCCTCCAACTTCCACCTATTTATTACTCTTCTATCCTCAGGGGTCAAATAGAAGCAAACATATTTCTTGGAGACATCATCCCTAAATTTTCTTTTCTTCAGGATGAAATGCCAGATTTTTTTCAACATATTTTTATATTTTTTTGTGTGCAATTCCATTCTACAATCTCCTTACCATTCATATTGTCCTTAGCACTATACACAATAACCCTTTTTTGGAATACTCTTCGGTTTGTTAATGTCCTTAAAATGTAGTGCTAAGAATCACACACAACATCCCAGATAAGATTCAATTGGACTCATTAGGACTAGAAGTGATTTTTGTCATTGGATTATATTACAAATTAATTGGACAGCAAAAGGAAATCAGTGTAGCCTTTGGGAAACAGATCACAAACTTGAGTGATAGGGGAGTTCAGTTATTCAGATATTTGTTGGTGCTCTCTTTCTGCCAAAATTAAAGCAGCTAACAACTTCTTGAAGTGCCTTAGTGATAATTTCATTTTGCCAAAAGTAGAGGAACAAGCAGGGATATTTTCTTCTGGACCTGATTCTCACTACAGGGAAGAACTTAAATGGAAATTATCGAAGCTCTGGTGAGAAGGAACAACTTTCTCAAGAGTTTGTAATAGTGAAGAGGAAAGTTAAGAGGTCTGATATACATCCTAAAAATAAGCAGATTTCACAAGGTTCAGTGAAAAGATAAGTAGGATCTCATGGACTAAAATTCTTTATGGGAAGTCAACTGAGGAGGGGTTAGGAAATAGTGAAGACACAGAAGGAAACAATTCCAATAAGGAGGGGAAAATGGGATATATCCGAAGAAACTGATGTGGATGCACAGAGAACTTACCAACCAAATTAAATTTTTTAAAGAGATGTAGAGAACATGAAAATAAGGCCACTTAATACAGTATGTCATGGTCCTATAGGAAAAGTGTCAGGAATTCTAAAGCTTAGAATGAGCTGAGGCCAATGAGGGAATGTAAGGAGAATAAAAAAGATATGAGAGACGATATTTGAATAAAAAGGGAGAATCAAAGACAAGATGGGACCTTTCCTTGGAGTGGATGGGACAACAGAGAGAAGGCAGATTGCCAAAAAATTGCCATTTTGCTTTAGGTTTTCTCTTCCATGCACAATGAATTTGCACTCTAAATATGAAAACACAAATGACTAACATGATTCTTTTTTAATCCATATACCTGCACCTTTGGGCAACTAGATAAATAAGGTGCCAGAAAGACTTATTTTTCCGAGTTCAAATCTGGCCTCAGACACTTATTTACTATGTGACCCCAAGCAAGTCACTTAATCCTGTTTGCTTCAGTTTTCTCAATTGTAAAAATAAATGGAGAAGGAAATGGCAAATAATTCCAGTATTTTTGCCACGAAAACTCCACATGGAGCCACAAGGAAGTTGGATGCAACTGAAAATGACTGAACAATAAAAACTTGTACCATTGAACATATTTTCCTGTGTCCAGGTAGCCAGTGAGTTTTGAACAGTGCAAGTAATTGGATTCAAAATTCATTGGTTAACTGGATATGGGGAATAGATGTCCATGGTTCTTAATAAATGCATGATAGGGATGGGTTTTTTTTTTGTTTTTGTTTTGTTTTTTTTTGCTTTTTGCTGAGGTTATTGAGGTTAAGTGACTTGCTCAGAGATGGGTTTTTAAATCATGTTTTCCTGGAAGAATTCTAATTGTTAGATTATTTTTCCCTTTCTGCCTTCAAGCTTAATGTCTTAGGTTTTAGGGTGCTCATAAGTTCTTCTAATCATTTATTGTCTTTTGGTTTTGTCCAATTAATTTTCCTTGGGTCTCAGCATTTTTACATTATAATCCTGTCATTCTCTTTTTAAGAAAGTCTATCATTTTGGAGAGAGGTTGCTAAATCTCTGCTCTCTTGTTAGACATTGATTTCTTCACTGAAAGTTTTAATTTCTATCCTAATTTACACCCTTATTTCTTCACTCTCCTTTTTTGATTATATTATTTTTTTCTCTGAAGTTCTTAAGCTGCTCCATTATTATTGGTTCAGCTAAATGCTGTGGTGACTAGATTATTATACTTGGCATCAGGAAGACAAGTTCAAATCTGGTCTTTGGCTATTCACTTTCTGTGTGACTATAGGAAAGTTACTAATCTGTTTCCTAATTATAAAAAAGCAATAATAATAGTGCTTACCTCCCAGATTGTTAAAAGCATCAAATGAGATAATATTTACAAAGTACTTTGCAAACTTTAAACCACTATATACAAGATTACTATTACTATTATTTCCAGGGATCTTTAAAATTCATTATATTTTTAATTTCATGAAAGGTTTTTGACTGTTTCCTTCATTGGGGATTACTTCCTCCTTGCTTTATTTCATTTCTTGGATTGTGTTCTCATTTTTCTTCCTTTATGAGTCTTTATCAACTTCTTATTCCTACAACTAGCCTTCTTACTACTAAATCTCTTCCTTCCTTTCATACTAGAAAGCTTTAAATCAGGACCAGCATTGTTGTATCCTTTTCCCTCCCTTCCCCTAACTGATGCCCATTCTTTATTCTCTCCAGACCATTAGAATTGGACAAAGTCTGTGACCATCCTGGACAAAGTCTGTGATCATCAAGAATTAAGGGGCCACTAGCTAAGTCACAGTGAGACTCTAAGGGGCCCCGGTTGCTAATTTTCTAAATTTTGCTTAATTTTCTTTCTGGTTGAATATATCCTGAATTCATTTGGAGAGAAGAATACCAGGTTACCTATTTCTGAGTTCTACCCTTTCTTCTTGGGCAACTTTCTTCCATCCCCACCCTGAGAGTGTTTGGAATTCTTGGGCCTAACTCCTTAGGACACTGCTGAATGAATATTCTGAAAGTTCTCCAGGCTTTTTTTTTGTCTGATTCTCCTCCTGAAGAATTTAAAATAAACCTTCACTAGGAGAATCTACCACTCATTACCAAGAACCCAATATATCTCCAAACCCAAAGCATGGACTGCTTTTGAATTATAATCTGACCCTCTGTGTACAAATTAGCATGGTAGAGTGGAAAGGGGACTGCTCTGGAGTAAAAAGGCCTGAGATCAAATATTGTGTTTTAAACTTACTCCCGGTAGGAACCTAAGCAATTCACTTTATCTCTCCGGACCTCAATTTCCTTAACTGTAAAATTATGGAATTGGTTCTGAGATAACTTCAAACTCTCTATCTATTAAAATAATAAAGACCAGTTTCTTTCTTAACTATAACACAAAAAGCCTACAGCTTCCCTGTGGTAGGTATTATATGAAGTCTGTTATCTAGAACATATAATATTGTTCCAATTAAGAAACCAATCATAACACCTAGGGCCTCAAAAAGGATCCTATTAGTTTCCAGTGTTTATATATATATATATATATATATATATATATATATATATATATATATGGCTATATATTTATATAATATTATACATACATACATACATACAGCACTACACATATACCTATAAACATATACATATATACACACATATGCATGTATACATATACATGCACACACAATACTCTTCAAGTATCACCAGTACTGTGAAAATTCTCTGATGCTACTCTGTGAGTTCACAGGTCTAGTCCAAAACTATTCTAATTGGATACATAATTAAATTACATGAGTAAAAGATTCTAGTCATGAATTCTGAGCTTTAGCATTCTGGATTTGTTGTATTAAAAATCATCACACATACACAAAAATATAGGTATCAATATTAATGTCAAAGCTGCAAAGGTGGGCCATTATTAGGAAGTGCTAGATGGGGTAATGGATAGAGTCCTGGACCTGGACTTAGGAAGTCAGGAAAACATGAGTTCTAGTCTAGCCTCAGATACTTATTAGATGTGTGACTCTGGGCAAGTAATTTAATCTCTTTCTGCCTCAATTTACTCAACTGTAAAATGGAGATAATAATAGCATATATCTTCCAGGATTGTTGAGAGGATCAAATGAAATAATATATATATTTAATAATAGCTTTTTATTTTCAAAATATATGCAAAGTTAGTTTTCAATGTTCACCCTTGCAAAACCTTGTGTTCAAAATTTTTCTCCTTCCCTTGCCATCATCCCCTCCCATAGACAGCAAACAATCCAATATATGCTAAACCTGTACAATTCTTCTATACATATTTATTTCCACAATTATCATGCTGCACAAGAAAAATCAGATCAAAAAGGAAAAAAAAAATGAGAAAGAAAACAAAAATCAAACAAACAACAACAAGGATGAAAATGCTATGTTGTGATCCACACTTAGATCCCACAGTACTCCCTGGGTGAAGATGGCTCTCTTTATTATAAATCTATTGGAATTGGCCTGAATCACCCTAATGTTGAAAAGAGTCACATGCATCATAATTGAACATCACATAATCTTGTTGTTACTATGGACAATGTTTTCTTGTTTCTACTCGTTTCATTTAGCATCATTTCATGCAAGTCTCTCCAGGCCTCTCTGAAATCATCCTATTGGTCATTTCTTACGGAACAATAATATTACATAACATTCATATACCATAATTTATTCAGCCATTCTTCAACTGATGGACATTTACTTAGTTTCCAGTTCCTTGCCTCTACAAAAAGGGATGCTACAAACATTTTTGCACATGTGGGTCCTTTTCCCTTTTTTATGATCTTTTTGGAATACAGACCCCATAGAGAAACTGCTGCATCAAAGGGTATGCACAGTTTTATAGCATATATAACTTTAGGCATAGTTCTAGATTGCTCTCCAGAATAGTTGGATCAGTTCACAACTCCATCAGCAATGCATTAAAGTCTCAGTTTTTCCACATCCCCTCAACATTTATCATTGTCTTTTCCTGTCATCTTAGTGAATCTGAGAGTTGTCTTAATTTGTATGAAATAATATTTTTAAAGCACCTTGTAAACCTTAAAATTCTATTTGAGTGCTAGCTATCTTTATCCATCAATTATTATATAAAGTAAACTATAACTATATCATTGATTTAACTGGCTGCATTTAATATCATTATATATATTCTATTCTCAATAAATAGAGAATAGACAATTATATCCACATCAAAGCAAACTTGTATCTGATTATAAATTACTAAACTTAAAATTTGAAATATAATGCCAAGGATTTCTTGCAAAAACATGCAAAATATTTAGGGCTCAAGTATGATGATGGAGCTGTTAGATGTCTCAGTGGATAGAATCCCTAAAGTTAAGAAGACATGGGTTCAAATGTGATCTTACACATTTACAACTGTGTGACTTGGGGCAAGTAAACTCTATTTGCTTCAATTTCCTTATCTGTGAAATGAGCTGGAAAGAAAATGGTAACACACTATAACACCTTGCCAAGAAAATCCCAAATAGGGTCAGGAAGAACTGGACTCAATTGAAATGATTCAATAATAATGATTATTTCTGCTACTTTCCCCCACATTTACAGGAGTATTTTAGCATCTGTGAAATTAGCACTCAAAAATCATTAAGCTGTTCCCTAAATCCCTAGAGAGGAATTTCCCCTTCAGAGACAATTTCCTTTCTTAGACAATTTCTAAAGGGTACATTTGTGCATTCTCTCTCTCTCTCTCTCTGTCTCTCTCTGTCTCTCTCTCTCTGTCTCTCTGTCTCTGTCTCTCTCTCTGTCTCTGTCTCTCTCTCTGTCTCCCTCTCTCTCTCTCTCTCTGTGTCTCTCTCTCTCTTTCTCTCTCTCTCCCTGTATCTTTTTCTGTCATTCTTTTCCAATCTGTCTTACATTCTCTCAGTTGTCCCATTGATTCTATGTATTTATAGCTTTTGTAATTATTTTCTATTTTTTTAAACATAATTTGCCTAATAGAGAGTCGGATGTGAAACTACAAGGTTTCCAATCCCAGTCTATTTTTCTTCCCAATCTATTTTTAAAAAGCTGATCTGCTATAGGGCCTGGCACATAGTAGTAGTTTAAGGAAATCCTTACTAATTGATTGCTTCAATGTGTACTCAGTTCTTCCTGCTGCAAAGACCTAGTGAATACCATTATCTCTTTTCTCCATCCCCAATTTCATTTAATTGTTCAAGTGTCCAAACTAGATCCTTACTTGTTACTTCAATTGATTAAGAAACAATTTGATTCAAGAAAATAATTCACCTGAATTGGCTTACTTGGTCAAATAAATCAATTCTCTCACTAGAAATTACTAAGAATCACCTTTTCCAAAAGTATCCCCTCTTTCCAGTGCTATTTTCTAGAAGTTAAAAAGGCCAATTCTAATTTGAAGGGAGAGGGAAAGGCAGAGAGGGAATATATCTGATGAGCTGATATTTCAGTTATAAAATAACTTCTGTGGCTACTGATTTTGCCACTGCCTACCTTCTCTACCCCCGTTCCTCCCAAATTCCCACTCTCTATTTCTATGGCTATAATTTCTTTCCCAAAAATTAAAAAATGAAACCAAAATATGTTGTGTAAGGTCCCTTGTAGAATTGCAAGGCAGTATTTTGGTACACACAGGGTTAACCAATGCCCCATTGGACCATTATGAGCCCATACCCAGCAGAGCACATCAGGTACCTGGCTGAGGAACTGATAAACTCTCTGCTCATATCTGGGGCACAAGATATGGTAAAGAGGGGGAAGAACCCATGAACACAAGCTCTAAAACATAAGGGAGTCTAGTCAAAGACCCAACATCGACCCAAGTTAAGAACTAAGGAATACAAAGAGTAAAAAGGGACAAAGTTAACAAAATTAGTTAAGAATAAGTAGAATCACAAATTGGAGAGAAATTTGAGATCAGAGATACTACAGAAGTAGTAAATCTAGACCAACAACCAGATAATGGTGACAGGCAAATTGCACACTTTCAGAACTTTTCAAGAATGGGCATGTTTGACAGATATAGTAATCTTAGCTTATTAAAGTTCCAACAGCTAATAAGATTTGAGATTAAAGAACAAAGATAGAGTCCTGTGACCCACTGTTAGATAAAACCCTCTACATCAACATAAATTAATATTTGAAGTTTGATCATTCAGCTATGCATCTATGTGACTATTTCATCACCAATCCATATTTTCCTATATTAAATACAAAGATGTAAAAGAAAAATGAAAGATTTTAAACATAAACTTGCTAATATTCAGATACACTGTTTCTGTATCATTACTGTGATCTATCTGACTAATGACAGTTTTTTTTAAAGTTAATTTTATTATGATAGTATTAATACAATCAACAAAGCAGGACAATTGATCTATGGGGCAGAAAGACAATAGTTACTATCAATAACTTTGTATTTTCCTTTTAACTATGTATTTAATAATCATTGACAAAAAGTTATTTTTAAAATATATTTTTATTTTGTTAAATATTTCTAAATTACATGTAAAAATTATAATATTTATTTTTAAAAATTTTGACTTCTAAATTTTCACCTTCCTTCCTGCCTTTTCCCACCCCTTGAGCAGGCAAGAAATATGATATCTATTATACATATGAAATCATGTAAAACTTATTTCCATATTAGCCATATTGTAAAAGAAAGCACACACACACACACACACATGCACGTGCGCGCATACACACACACGCGGCGCTTGCATACACTCACACACACACACAAACACACACACACACACACGCACACACAAAACCCCCAAGAAATATAAAATTAAAACAGTACATTCTACTCTGCACTCAAAATTTATCAGTTCTCTCTCTGGAGGTTGATAGATTTTTTATCATCAATCATTTTGGATCACTATCTTGATCAGAGGAATTAAATCTTTCATAGTTGATAATCTTTACCATATTACTATTACTATGTATAATGTTCTGGTTTTGTTCACTTCATTTTGCATCAGTTCATGTGTTTTCCCAGGTTTTTCCCGAAAATAAGCTTCTTATCATTTCTTATAGCACATTACTATCCAGCACAATCATACACCACAACTTGTTTAGCTATTCTCCAGTTGATGGACATCCTTTCAGTTTTCAATTCTTTATCATCACCAAAGAGCTGCTATAAATATTTTTGTACAAATAAGTCCTTTTCCAGTTTTTTGGACCTTTTTGGAATATAGACTTATTAGAGATATTTCTGTGTGCATTTCTAGTTCTAGCACTTCTCAAATCTCTTTAACAAACTTTAAAATTATGTTGAAATGTTTATGATGTTTTTCACCTTTCATTCCTTATATTACCTTGATATTTTTTGGCTTTTGCTTTCAATTGCTGACTAAGAGAATTTCAAATTCTTTTGTTTTTCAAATTTTCTTTGTGTACTTCCTTTTTGTTACCTTTAATTGGGTCATATATTGATCAAATTTTCTACTGAACATATCAGCTAGATATATGAGGATAATCTTCCCATGCCTTTGAAGATTTTCAGTGGTTCTGTCAAGTCACTTCCATTATGATGGTGTCTGATAGAGCTATCCTTAGCAGTATTCCTTGTAAGTATTATCTTTCCTACTATGGATCTTAATGTACCTCTACATTGGCTTCTACAGGAAATATTGTTTGCAGGTTATGATTGATCTGCTACTCAAAAAGAACTCTTTGGATTTCCAATCTAAGCGTAAGTAAAACATTTGAGATAATTGCACTTGTTTTTGTCATCCATTTTTTAAAAATTAAATACAATTTCCAAAGTTTTCGTTTTGTTGAGATTTTCAATGATTCCAGGATTTTCAATTTTTCTCTCTGCAGATTTGAGTAGCTCTTTACTTCTGTTTTGTCTCCTGTTTTGTTTAAACTAATATGGGGAAAACAATTTTTATAATTTCCCTATACTGGTCAGTAATTCTGACACTATCCTGGCTCCCATTGTCCTACTTTGTTTTTGCTTCATGCTTAGGACATAGGTTGGGTTTTGAGAGGATTGATGTTCTTAGTGTTATTATTTGTATTGTGAAGTGTGGGAGCCATTGTGGATACCATAATAAATGATAGGATGAAACCCTTGCCTATAACTGGTGAGATATATTTCAAATTTTTTCAGTGATATAGTATAATGTATAATGAAAGCATTAATATCTTCAGTCCATTTCACGCACATTGGTGTTTTGCTTGCTGTAGTAAACAAGACTATCTTTGAAATATTTCCAGAAAGTGGGGGATTAGTGTTTAGGGTAAAGTTCCATTATATGCTGGTACCAGATCATAAAGAAGCACCACTCATTCCACTGTGATCAAGTCAATTCTCACAACAACTTTAAGTAGAATCAGCCTAGCTTGTCATTATTATTATTACTTTTAGATTTATGAGAACAATTTTATTGTATTGCTAACTATATCAGCCATATTACCAGAGCCCCAATGACCAGCACCTCATGGTTTGTGTCAGACCTTCTCAGATACCATAATAGTCTCAAATTTCTTTACTTTGCTTTTGTCCTCCCCATCCCTCTCTCTCCCCAACCTTCACCTGCCATGAAATGGGAAATAGGTTGGACTTTAAGGGAACTGATGTTATAATTATTATTCAATAATCATATAATATCAATAATAAGTTATTCTTCATACCTATTCAACTAATATATTATTTTCTTGTATTAATAAGTTTAGGTTTTATGGGGTTTTTTTTAGTGATACAAGCTGCAAATGCCTTGTCTAAAATTCAAAAATACAGAATGGCTTATATTTGAAGGGTTACTGATATGGTCATCATTTGTAAATAAATATATAATGTCTTTTGCTAAAAAAGCAAGAATCATACTGGCATCAAAAAGGAAGTTGTCAAAATACTTTGCTACTCATTTCTATACCAATCTGAAGCATCTGAGCCAAAAATTATGGATCTTGTATACATTCCATATTATATATTATTATATAAAGTTAATGTATTAATTACATGTTATTATATTAAATTACTATATTATATATGCTATTAATAAGGTAATATATGGTTATATTAATCATATATTATATTGTCATATGTAATTATCATCATTTAGTTAGGCTATATTGATTTAGAAAACAATCCTCTTTTATCACTCCTCTGAGGACCTGACTTGCTACTTTGAGATAGGGGGTAGTAATTGAGTAAGTCCTGAGCCTATATAAGGGATATATAGATATGTATATAGAGAGAAATATAGATATAAATATGTACTCATAAATAATATTTAAGTTTATATGTGAATAATAAAGATAATCAGAAACTATAAACTACTATGTAAATGTACAGTAGCCTCTTAGTTATAACCTTGGCCATTTATCATTCTAGGGAATAAGACACAATGCTAAGGTCCCACTTTGCTAAATGAAAAGTAATTAGCCAACCACATAAGGTAATCCACATAAGCATAGTAGGAGTTTATTGATGAAGTTTGGAGGACATTTCTTAAGTATCTACATTTGAAACTTCTTGCAGATGACATTAGTAAAAGGAAATAAAATGTGAAACTTCCAATGGCAAATTTTAAGGAGTTTCCCTGTTCCTAATCCTGGCAGAATATTCAAAATGAGAAATTGTGAGTGTTGGTTATTGGGTATGAGGAAGTCAAAGCAAGTCTGGGGGCTCTGTAGATGTCTTTGTTAGTGCTTGAAGCCTGAGAACTAAATGTTCTATAATGTTACCAAAATATGAAATGTCATTTGGTCAAATTAATAGTTGATAATTTTAGAACAAGTAGAAAAAACCACAATTACTTAGAAGTACATTCTGTCAGCCTGAAAAATCCACTGCCACAGGAGGGGATAGAATTGAATACTGCTGCTGGATGAAAGGCAGATGAATAATTTTATGACTAATAATGCCTGTTCTAAGTATTCATACTAAGATAAAAAGGGTAATCAAACTACATTTTCCTGAGCACAGGCTGGTTGTTGAAAAGGCTGTAGGATACAATCCTTTCCCTATATAGTGGTAGATAATTAGTCATATGGAGTAGAGGGACCTTTTTGTTTTCTTGCTAGCATCACTTGTTGGTCATATTATACAGCAGGAATTCCTTTCAGGTATGAGTTGTACTGGATGGCTGCTGAGATTCTTTCTACCTCTCAAAATCTGTGATTCTGTGATCAGATTATTTCTCCAGGCAGCATGCTAAGTATCATGGACTAAGAAGGAAATGGGTGGGTGATAGGGTTATCAATGGCAGGAATAGTCACTGGCCTATTGACATTTGAAGCTAACCTCTGACAGTAATTTTTAACAAAATTTTCCTTCTGTTTATATTTGTACATAGTTGAACACTTGTTCTTCCATATGTATATATACATATATAAATTTATTATACTATTATAATATAACACATTTGCTAAATTTGTGACCCTGGGCAAATCACTTAACCTTTTTTGCTTCAGTTTCCTCATCTGCAAAAACCGTTCTAATATTTTTTGTCAAGAAAACAGATATGATTGAAAAATGACTAAATAATACAAAAAAATTGACAAAAAATACAAAATAAATTTACATATACCCATACATATATTGCATAAAGTCAAGTAAGGGGGTAGAAGAGTGAAAAACATCAAGGTTAAGAAATGGTAAGAAGAAAAAGAAGTTAGAAAGGCTTATTTATTCACCTCATTTGCAGAACAAATAGGTGGAATTAATAATTTTTAAGATCCCTTTTGGATATAAACCTATCATTTTATAAATTGTGACTATTTACCGTACAGAAGATAATTTTTGCCTCTTAGGATTGGGTCAGTTTGTTTAAAACTTGATGAGTATGTTCTAGAGGTGAGTCACTTTGGACTGACCGAATAATCTGAAATTTTCTTTGGTAACCAAGAGAATCACAGTCATTTTGAATATTTTGTATCTTCCAAGCCTTTTAAAACTTATTCCTTATAACATTTACTGTTTTTAAAAATGTAAAAATCATTTTTAGGTCAAATACCATGACAAAAACAAAATAAAAAACCAGAATAGCCAGGTGGTTGGTAGATCTAACCTTCTGGGAGAGCTTACCTTATGGTTTAGCCCTAAGAAAGAATTAATAATACAAAGTAAACTTAAAAATGTGTCTTGGAGAGAAATATAATTGAGGCTTGGTTAAATTTAGCCTACATATTAGCAATAAGGAAAGCAACCTAAAGAGATAAATTGGTACTTAAGTATGTTAGCATCCTAATCATATGCCCTTGTAAAATCAAGTTAAATTATAATATGGATCATTTGCTTTTTATTTAATTTTTTTTTAGTAATACTAAGGTAAGGTCACAACCCATGGTTGACTTCTTCACATGTAAATCATCTGAATACTTTTAAGGCAAGTTGTAAACATAGTAAAACCAAAGCTCTTAAGCCCCCACCAATGTGTTTCTTTTACTAGTCAAAGGACACATTAATTCAAAGCAAAAGAGAATTTAAGATAATAATAATAATAGTTCCAACCTTCCAAGGCTGTTGTGAAGAATAAATAACATAATCATTATAAAGCTCTTTGCACATAATAAGTGCTATATAACTGTTAACTATATTGATAATAATAATAACAACGATGATGATGATGATGTAACTAGAGAATACTTGAGATGTAGCTAGAGAATCATGCTTCCAATACTATAGACATATGAATGTCTTCTGTAGATAGTAATGGCTTTTTTTTTTCATTCACTAGGTTAAGTTCTTTTGCTGTTTTTTTATTTCTTTCTGTCACTGTGTTTTGTAGGATGTGTCTTTCCCTGCTTGCCATTTCTGGTCTCTCTTCTACTATTGCTTCATGCTACCACCTGCTGGTCTTTGGCTATGATGGGTACAGTTTCAGTGGGAGGGGGCTGGTATAAAGAACTTGACAAACTCAAGGACCATCTTTGGCACAATTAGCCCGCTAGCTAAAAGGTGAAGTGCAGAGCATGTTGTTCAAATGGTGACTCAATTTGACTGGAGCCCAGAATGTTTACAGGGAGGAGTATGAAACAAAGCTGGTGAAGGCTAAAACCAGAGGTGTGCTGGTAAATATTTAACAACTGGGCTGGGGACTGGAGGATTGTAGAAAGAATATATTTAGGACACATTTTAAAGTTTACTTTGTATTATTAATTCTTTCTTAGACCATAAGGTAAGGTCTCTCAGAAGATTAGACCTACCAACTACCTGGCCATTTTTGTTTTTTATTCTGTTTTTTTTTTTTTTTTATGGTACTTGATCTAAGAATGATTTTTGTATTTTTAAAAACAGTAAAATCTTAAAATCTAAATACCATTCTTAGCCCACTGGCTATACAAAAAGTATCAGGCTAAATTTGATCTTCTGGCCATGGTTTTTTTACCCCTAGTCTAGATAATAAACAAAATCCAATTCTGATTTATAGCAATTGTTAATTTTCTAGGAGTAAATGGTCACACTAAAAATTTTACAATTAGCTTCTGGTTTGAACTGCTCCAGTATAACCTTGGATATTGTGGCAGGCAAATTAAGGAGTTTAATCTTTATTGACTAAGCAATGCAGAGGCTTTAAAAGATTTTCATTCATTCATACAATTTCATAAGATCTAGAGTTGGTACATAATTTAGAATTAATATAATCCCATTATTTTATAAATGAAGAAACTGAGATCTAGAAAGGGTTCATGAATCTTTCAAGGTGACACCTAATCATAAGAACCTGGAGAGATGGGGAGTTAGTCCAGCCTGCATAGGTACCAGAACCAATAAAAATAAATGTCAAGTCCTTTTCTTGGCTTAAAAAAAAAATAACCTGCACCAAGTAAGTAATGGATAAACCTGACCTATTAGTCATTCATGTGAAAAGCCCTAACATTTTTCATTATGAGTCAAGTATGAAACAACTTCCCCAAAAATCTGTATTCTTAGATTGCCTTAATAAAATGGAATGTTCAGGACAGGGAAAATGATGGTTCCACTATTCAACGTGCTGGTCAGAGTCCACTATGTTTATTTCTAGGTACCTCATTTTAAGAAGTGATATTTGCAAACTGGAATATGTTTAGAAAATGGTAATTAAGATGAGGAGAAAATTTTAAAAAGTACTATATGTGAAACAATGGAAGTACATAGAGATATTTAGAAGCCAAAACAGTACTCTGTGTAACTACAGAAAACAGAATAAAGACTTTATGTTGAGGCTGATTTCAACCTGAAAGACAGAGCTTCCTAACAATTAGAGATACTGAAAATAGAATGCATGGTTTCATAAAATGCTTCCAGTCACTGGAGATAGTTGAGAAAAGGTTGAGCTGCCACATGCTATTGCATGGGGCATTCCTAGTTCAAGAGTTGTACTAGATGACCCTAAGTTTTCTTCAAACTCTTTAACTTTGATTCTAGTGAGTTTTCAGTGTGTATTGTGCAACATCCTCACCTCCTGGAAGTGAAAACCTACTAGCCTGTATTACAGCCAACATTAACCAAAGTTGCTCTGACACTAGATTAATTTTTGGCAAATATGATAAAAGGGGGGAAAAACGTCCTTTGAACTACTGACAGATTAAAATTAAGAGGATTTGTGCCTGATTTGACATGGGTTGATATATCAAAAAAAATTTCAATGTTGGCAGCTCATAAAAATAAAAATGACATACATATGAGACAAATAGAGCTAAAGTGGAGCAAGTGGGTGGTGGAGGAGATGTTGAAATGATTTAAGCCTTTTTTTTTTCATTAAACAGCTGCAAAAGGTAGAATTGGCAACATATTCAAGTTGATGAATCCAGAAAAAGAGGAAAAAAAGTATGGTTAGAATGGAATTTTAATTTTTTGATAGATTGCAGAGAATAAGTAAAGACTTTTAATGCAAAGTATTGATATTAAGCATTTTATAATGTGTTTCAGCTTGGAAATGTGCCTTTCAAAATGTTAGTGAGCCTCCCTTTAAACAATTTTGTATTTAACAATATCAAATTTATTTGTATTCATTCTAAATGTATTTGTCTGTTATCACCACCATTAGTATGTAAGCTCCTTGAATGTAGGGATTATTTCATCTATTATATTTATATCCTTAGAAACTGTTCCAGTGGCTGACACTTGGAGAAGGGAGAGGAAAAAGAAAAAGGTTTTTTATATAGTGCTTACTATGTTGTCAGCTCTATGCTAAGTTCTGCTTTTACAAATTTTATTTCATTTGATCCTCTCAACCATCCTGTGAGGTGGGTGCTGTTATTATTTCCATTTACAGCTGAATAAACTAAGATAAACAGAAGTGAAATCATTTGACCAGAGTCAATAACTGATGTCAAAGATTATATTTGAGCTCAGGTATGCCAGATCCTAGGCCCAGAGCTCTATTATCCTAGGTGCCTCCATATAGTAAATGCTTAATAAGGAAATGAATGACAAAACATTTATTGGTTACTATATGTCAGACATTGTACTAGTAAGTTGGAGAGATACGAGTTAATAAGTTCTTATTTTATTGAGGGAGGGAGAAATTTCAGTTATAGGGTACATAGAAAGGTCAGGGGTTCTTAGGTTACATTAGTAAGTTAGATGGCAGTTCTAGAGTGTACATGAAGTAGAGGTAGGGCAGATTTTTAAGATCCAGTGCTCCTCTTTCTTATCTGAAGATATAGAGTTAGTGACTCTCATTTCATGTAAGCAGCATGAGGTATCAAGCAAACTGGATGGGTTCTGGGTGGCCTGGGGTAGAAGAAAAATAAAGGATCAGCAAGGGAAAAAGAGCACCCCTGTAGATAGTGGGAATTGATAAAAATATTCAAATATCAAAATGTTATGAAATTACTTGCCTTTTTTTGCTCCAAGTTAGATTTTTTTCTTTTTTTTTCCAATCCATTTTTGCTAAAAATTAGCATAATGCTTGAGGAAGGCAAATGAAGGTTGCTCATGATTTCCAGTGAGTGGCAGGTGGTGTACCTTGATATTTCTTCTGAAAAAAACATTAACTGTCACTTGGAACAAGCCCTTCCAGAATTAATGGCCTATAATTGCATGAATAAGGAGGTTGCTTTGCTGAATAAATGCTTATGCTCAGGATGAATAAAGCTAACCCCCAAAAGTTAACAAATGAAGATAGACAGTCTCAATTAATATTGCTGGTATTTGATCCCTACAGGTAGCAATGGTATCAGACAATGCTTCTTAGAAGTCTTAAACTTAGTAATAATTTGTTCAAAAAATTCAACAGCGGTCTTCAAATTTATCTTCTCTTACATTCCCCTACATATAGATGCTTTTCATAAAATATTTTCCTGCAAAAATGTGTGTATGTGTGTAGGGGAGGGTATTATGTAGAAGACTGGATTATGCCTTTACTTCCAGAAGGCTGGATAGTGAATAGAAATCACAAAAAGACAAATTTAAGTTCTATTATAAGAAAAAAATTGCTAAAAATTACAATTGTCTTATAGGGGAATAGGCTATGTTGGAAAGAACCAATCAATCAATAAACATTGATTGTCTATTGTGTTCCAGGTACTATGCTAAGCACTGGGTATAATGCCTCCCCCCCCCCAAAAAAAAGAGCAAAAAACAGTTACTGACCTTAAGGAGTTTATAATCTAATGAGAGACACAACAGACAAATATGTACAAAATATATTAAGGATAAACTTGAAATAATTAACAGAAGTAAGATACTGGAGTTAAAAGAGATTGGGAAGGACTTTCTAGAAAAGATGGGATTTTAGTTAGGAATTAAAAGAAACCAAAAGGTGGAAATGAGGAGGGAGAGTGTTCTAGGTATAGAGTACAGTTTAAGAAAATACCCAGAACTAAAAAATGGAAAGTCTTGTTCCTGGAATAGCTGGGAAGCCACTTTCAAATTTAAAAATAAGGGGCAAAGAGTAATAAGGTAAGGGGTAGGAGTAGGGGACTAGGTTATGAAGGGGCTATGAATAACAAAGGATTTTGTATTTGAGCCTAGAGACAATAGGAAAACACTGGAGTATATTGAGTAGGGTCAGATATGTGTTTCATTTTAGTTGCTAAATGAAAGATGGTTTGGAATAGAGATAGATCAGTAAGTTTAATGAGTTCCCCATCACTAGAGGTCTTCAAGTGAAGGGCAGATATCAGGGATATCTGATATTTAACACACCAGGTGAGGTTGGTTCAATTTAGGAAAAATATAAACATAATCAACTGTTAATAAAAAGAATAATAATCAAATGATTTTATCATAGATACAGACAAGTCTTTTTGATAAAATACAATACCCATTTTTGTTAATAAAAATACACTAGAAAAGTAGAAGTAAATAAACCTTTCTTTAACATGGAAATTAGTTTTCACTCAGAACCAAGATTATATATATATAAAACCAAGTTTTATATATAATGGAAAGAAGATCATGGGAAAAGCAAAGGTGTCATTATCACTACTATTCTTTGATAGGAAAGCTAGCTGTGGCAAATAAGGCAAATATTCCAAAAAAAAGAAAATAAACATAAGCAAAGAAGAAACAAAATTATTATTTACTGCAAATGACATGATGATTGACATAGAGAATACACTCTAGAATATATTATAATTAACTAAAATAATAGGGCAGCTAAATGGCACAGTAGATAGAATAGTAAGCCTAAATTCTGGAAAACCTGAATTCAAATTTGGCTTCAGATACTTACCAGTCATATGATCCTGGGCAAATCATTTAATCCTGCTTGTTTCAGTTTCTTCATTTGTAAAATGAGCTGGATAATGAAATAGCAAACCATCCTAGTATCTTTGTTAAGAAAGCTTCAAATGAGGTCATGAGGAGTACAATACTACTGAAACTATCAAATAACAACTAATAGCTGCAGCCAAGTCACAGGATATTAAAATAAATACACATAAATCATCAACGCTTTTCTCTATTCCCAACAAAACCCAGCAGAAAGAAGTAGAAAAAGAAATTCCACTGAAAGTCACTACAGATATATATGAAATACTTAAGATTCTACTAGCCAAGAAATTTAAAGAGACTATATGAATATAACTACAAAAGACTCTTTACACAAATAAAAAAACTTAAATATTAATTGCCCCTGAGGAAGCTGAGCCAATATAATAAAAGTTATGATACTAAAGCTAGATAAATTTTTGTGGTGTAACAAAAAGTCAAGGAACTTAAGAGAATTATTAGAAGAAAAGGAGGAAAAAAGAGACTCAGCAGGACTAGACTTCAAATTTTATTATTCAAATAGAAATAGAGAAGCCAATCAGTGGAACAGATTAGATTCATAATATATGGAAGAAAACAAGCACAGTAGTTCCCTTTTTGACAAATCCAGAGACCCCAATTACTGGAGTAAAGACTCACTATGTGACCAAAATTACTGGGAAAACTGGAGAGTAGTGTGGCAGAAATTAAATTTAGAACAACACTTTATGTCATATGGCAAAATTAGTTCTAAATAGATACATGATAAATGATCACATCATAAAAAATTATAGCAACAAAGAAGAAATTATCACTCTTAACTATGGATAGGGGAAAAGTTCATGACCAAATATGAGACAGAAAGGAGCTGAGAAAATTAAATGGATAATTTTGATTACATATTCCTTAAAAGTTTAATACAAATGCAATGCAGATAAGATTAGAAAGAAAGCAGTTAAATTGGGGGGGGGGAATCTTTGCTACTAGTTTCTTTGATAATGGCTACATTTCCATGATATATAAAGTATTGATTGAATTTTTGGGAGGCACCTAGATAGACCATTCAATGTTCACTTCCCTCCAGGCTCTGCTTCTGACTTTCCAGATTTTGCCACAGTTATCATCTTATTATGTAAAATTTCTCAGGACCTGGCACTCTCATCCTGGAATAACCACCCCAACAGTCTGGCCCCTTTTTCCCATTGATGAATTTCTCATTGGGCTTCCATTTTGTGAAAAGACCCAAGGTGGCTAACTTTCATTCCCCTCTTAACTATGCTTCTAACTTTCCAGACTTTAATACCTTCCCCTAAAGGGATACCTCTGGTCCCTGCTCCCCTTTTGTGTATTCCCTTTTACAATATACTATTTTTGCTTTTTCTTGTGTTTGTTTTCCTTGTCTTTCCCTAATACTTAGCACAGCACCAGGCACAGAGTAAATGTTTTATAACACTGCCTTGTCTTACCATTCCCCAAAAGACAGTCAAAAGGAAATGAACAGATAATTCTTAAGAAAATAAATTCAAGTTATTAATTGATATAAGAAAAAAATACTCGGGGCAGCTAGGTGGTGCAGTGGATAGAGCACCAGCCCTGAAGTCAGGAGGACCTGAGTTCAAATCTGATCTCAGACACTTAACATTCCCTAACTGTGTGACCCTGGGCAAGTCACTTAACCTCAATTGCCTCAGCAAAAAGCAAAAAACAAAAACAAAAACAAAAACAAAAAACAAAAAACTCCAAGTCAGTATTAAGTAGAGAAATACAATTAAATCAGCCCTCAGTTTCTATCTTAAACCCATCAGAATGACAAAGTTAACAGAATGACAAAAATTGCAGAGATTGTACAAATATTAATATATGATTAATAAAAATTAATATACTGGAACTCTGAATTGATCCAGCTATTCAGGAAAAAAAATTTAAAATTATAACTCAAAATTTACTTAATTACACAAACTTGTTGACCAAAGATAAAATTGCTAAGCCTATACCCAAAGTGATCTTAAAAAAAAAAAAAAAAAAAAAAAAAAGAGGAAAAGAACCTCTATGTACAAAGATATTTGGTTTAGCTCTTTTTGAAGTAATAAATAACTGGAAACTAAAGAATCTCCGTCAACCGGGGATTGGGTGAACAAATTATGGTACATAAATTTAGTGGAATGCTATTTTGTCTTAAGAAATAACAAAAGGGACAGTTTCAGAGAAACCTGGGAAGACTTGTGTGAGGTAATACAGAATGAATTGGCCACAACCAGAAGGGCAATTGATCCAATAATAATCTTAGGAAGAGAAAATTTTGAAAGAACTCTGATTAATAAAATGATGAAGCATAGTTACAGAGTACCAATGATGAAGCATGCAACATACTTTTTTTTTTTTTTTTTTTCTGAGGCAATTGGGGTTAAGCGATTTGCCCAGGGTCACACAGCTAGGGAATGTTAAATGTCTGAGACTAAATTTGAACTCAGGTCCTCCTGACTTCAGGGCTGGTGCTCTATCCACTGCACCACCTAGCTGCCCGCAACATACTTCTTTTCAAAAAAGTGATGGAATCAAGAAGCAGAATAAGACATATTTTTGGATATCATTTGTGAATTTGTTCTGCTTGACATATTAGTTACACAGATTTTTATTTTTGTTTTGTTTTATTTTTTGTGGATAGGGAGATAGAAGGGGGAGAAAATAAATGCTTATGATTGAAATAAAGTTAAAACAATTTTAAATGTAAGTCACATGCAAAAAGATTATAAAAAGAAAAATTTGTCCTAATGATTTCAAATAAAGCAATAGTAAAAATTGATCACATTAAAAGAAACAAAGCCATGCTATTCTCAATGGCGCCATGGACAATGGAAAAATAACCCCCCCCACACATATATATGTATATATTTACACATAAATATATATGTTTGTATGTATTAAATGCAATAGTATCTAATTTTTTTTAAAGAAAATAAATTAATTATTCTAAGAAGGCATTGAAAGCAACACAATAGTAGATCACTTAGTTACTCCTACTTCCAAACTTGATGAATCCAATAAAGATATAAACAAAATGAAAATATAGAGCTGAATATATTATTAGAAAAAATAGATTTAACTAATTTATGGTGATTTCTAATGGAAAATAAAGAATACACACATCCTCAGCTTCTTGTGAAACTTTTTTCAAAAATGATCATGAACTAAGATATCAGGAGAAAGCAAGGAAGACCCCAACATATTAGATGGATTCCTATGGTAAATTTTTAGGAGAACTAGGGGAAATTGAAAAATTAAAAAAAAAAACCTTAGAAAAATAAAACAAAAACTACAAGTTGGTTTCATAAAATATTAATTTGTAAATTTACGCTAATGATGCTGATCACTATCCATCCACACATCTCTATCTTTTTTAAAATCTTGACCATGTTCTACAAATTTACCACAGGAGTTCATCTAATGTGTTGGATTTTCTTTGCTTTCTCCTGACATCTTTAAGACCATCAGTAGAGCTCTCTATCACCCATCATCCCTCACCTTTTGCCATTTGACCAGCTAACCTTTTCTTCCTATCATATAATTCCTTGAAGGTATTTTAAAATTGTGTTTTTCATTGAACATCATTGGTTATATGTGACAGCCTTCTCACTTCCACAATGCACTTCTCTCTGTGGGATACTCATTTTTAATTCTTCAAAGACTTCAAAGACTGTTGTATTCTATGCTTTACTTCCATAGAGAAGCAGTGTTAGAATGTTGGTTTTATTTTCATAGGAAGCTTTAGGTTTTATGAAAAACTAACAAAATTGGCAAACAACTAACCTATTAAAAAAAAAAACCAACTAACCTAGTGAAGAAAAACAAAGAGGACAACCATATCATTAAAATAAAATGAAAAAGTTGAATTCATGACAGCAAAGATATATATAATGATCATAAATTATTATGCCTAATTATATTACAGAAAAACTGAAAATTTAAAGGAAATGGATGAGTGCAAAAATAAGAAACAGAGTTAACAAGTTAAACAAAAAGAAAACAAATAATAAACTAACAAAGGGGAGTGAAACCCTCAAACTCTGGGGCAAATAGGTTTACAAGTTAATTCTAGTAAATATATAGGTATTAAAGGTATTCCCAAAAATAAACAGGGAACATATTCTATTAAGGGATCCATGACATAAAGTTAAGGGACCCTTGCCTATTTCTTTGGCTCTTTTGTGATTACCAATACAACACTCAGCAGTGTATTTGCTATTTTAAACTCTTATTACATGATTAATTTATCTCCTTTTATGGTCACATATATCCTTGATGTCTTTTAAGCCACAGTTCTAATGCCTATAATTACTAATGTGCTACAGCCTATTTATATCTACCATGTGTCTCTCCATTGTGCTACTTACACACCTTTCAGCTCTAAACCTATAATGCTGTTAGATTAAAAATAATGGCACACTATACACCATCAGCAGGATAATATTGAAAAAGTAAAGAAGATTATATCATGGAAATCCCTTACTCATGTGACTTTTATCTTTTACCTGATCGAGTATGAACAAATGCACTGGTACTCTGTTCAGAGGAAAATTAACTCCTTGTAGGTTTCCAGGGACTGGACCTTCAGGGATTCAAAAGGATCAGCTCTATTCATAGAAGCTACCTTTTTTTCCACTGGTTTATGAAGAAGAGCAACGTTTTTCATTCAGGGCTTTGAATTTTATTTTGGTTTTTCTCTATTGAAAGATAGCAAACTAAATGCTGTGTGTGTGTGTGTGTGTGTGTGTGTGTGTGTGTGTGTGTGTGTGTGTGTGTGTGATGTTGTTCAGTGCCCATCTTGCCCGGTTCATTCCAACTAAAGGAAATATTTATGATTTATAGGCATTAGTCGTATAAGCCTTTTGTACCTCATAAATATTTCATCCCAAACCACATTTTTGCCATCTTTTGAGCCATTTCTACTTTGAATTTGCTGAGTGCCAAACTCTGTGATGATTTGACTTAAAGGATCTTTTTCAATTCTTTGTCAGTTGTCTTTGTCTGTAGCTTCATCTTCTGTAAAAGATGATGACATAAGCTCTATTTATTTTCACAATGGACTCTTTACATATACTACATATTCGGGAAAAACAACATGACCAGGAAATGTTTCATTGCCTTTAAATACACAATCAAACTAATGACAAGAATTCTATTATTTCCCTCTTAAAAAAACATATAAGCTGTCTTTCCACTGAACTGCTATGTCTTTATGGCTTCTGATTTTCAGATTATATGCAAATAAAGACAGGAATCATATATGATCTGCTTGATAATGTAGTGCCTTTCTGAGATAGCTTCCCAACTTGTATTCCCAAGTTGAGAACCCTAGTTGATATCTTGTTGTTTTTGAAGAGAACTAATGATATAAGGTGATGGCTTGATTTGTTCATGAATTGGATTTAAGTGAGGCAGAATTACACAAAATCATCAACCTCACTCTCTGTTCCAGAGTCATTGAAGTCCAGGAGAAAGACAAGTTAGAATGACTGATGATGGCCCTGGATGCAGAGGATGACCTTGGCGTTCTTGATGTCTGACTGAGCTCTAAGTGCTTCACATCATCTCCTGCAGCCTCATTTGTGACTTATGGAACAAATTGTTCTCATCCACCAGTTCCACTGGAGGAAGTATTAATATGCTTGAAATAGACATCCCTACCTCTCTGAAAGGTTTGAAGATTTTTGCTCACCTTGACTCTGTTTAGCCCATCTGTGGGGATGATTTTATCTGGATTTGACCACTATACTGCTACAGCTTCTTGGAGCCATAGGTGAGAGTTAGGTAGCAGGTAGATACTAAAGGTAAATGAACAGCCCTGAAAAGTGCTCAGTATACCTCATACCGGAGTCCTAGTCCCTCCTGAACAACTCATACACCCCAAGTTTGAGCCCTAGGTTAAAATATTCTGTGGTTTTTCTCTATAAAAGTTATACTTCATAAGCCTTCATTAGTGTATTTACCTTTTATCTAATCATATGTAGCTAAATAGCTATAAACATATAATATATATGAATAGATCATAATATATTAATTATAATATATACTATATAAATACGTATAATTAATAAATATATACATATTAAAAATAGCTAAAAGCAAAGGCATTGCTGGGTTAGCTGCAAATCATTTTCTCTATAAGTTTGGTATTAAGGTCCAAAAATATACAGAACATCAGTAAGAATAGTGGATATCCATAGAGGTCACAAGTGTGGAGGAACACAGCTAGTGAATACATGAGGGTAAGAAAGCTCACATCTTTGGAGCTTCAGTGGGCACAAATGTCCTCTCATAATATCCTCATGGGGAATGGCATTTTTGCTGGATGAACCATTCCACTGAGACCTTTTGGCCTGCTCCTAAACTAGATAAGTAACTCTGATTTTTGGTTGTGTTCTCTAAAGCTCCAGATTCAGTCTCAGCTAAAATTCTGATCTGCCATACTCTTTCAAAGGGAAAAAGTAAGCCCATATACTAAGACCAAGAAGAACAATAGCTCAGCTCTAGGTGCTGGGTTCTCAATTCCTCTTACCAATTCACCTCATCTCAATTTGACTAATTTTCAATTTGATTCTCTCAGGCTACATACAAATGCGTATCTCTTACTGTGTCAAGGATATATCTTCTATTTCTCACCCCCTCTTCCTTACCAATAGGCAAAAGAAAATGTGAAGAACAAACTCCCAAGAGCTAAGTTCATCCTGTGGAGCTATCTCTCTTCTTGACCACTCAAACTCAACTGTTTTAAAGTGAAGTCAGTTAGATGACAGGAAAAGATAATGATGAATGTTGGAGAAGATGTAGGAAAACTGGGACACTAATACATTGCTGGTGGAGTTGTGAACTGATCCAACCATTCTGAAGAGCAATTTGGAACTATGCCCAAAGGATTATCAAACTGTGCATACTCTTTGATCCAATAGTATTTCTACTGGACATATCCCAAAGAGATCTTAAAGGAGGGAAAGGGACCCACATGTGCAAAAATGTTTGTGGCAGCCCTTTTTGTAATGGCTAGAAACTGGAAACTGAACGGATGCCCATCAATTGGAGAATGGCTGAATAAATTATGATATATGAATGTTATGGAATATTATTGTTCTGTAAGAAACGATCAGCAGGATGATTTCAGAGAGGCCTGGAGAGACTTACATGAACTGATGCTGAGTGAAATGAGCAGAACCAGGAGATCATTGTACATAGTAACAAGATTATACAATGATCAATTCTGATGGATGTGACTCTTTTCAATAATGAGATGAATCAGGCTGGTTCCAATGGTCTTGTAATAAAGAGAGACCAGAGAGAGGACTGTGGGAACTGAGTGTGGATTGTATTTTCACTTTTTTGTTGTTGTTTGCTTGCATTTTGTTTTCTCTTTTTTTTATCTAATTTTTCTTGTGTAGCATGACAATTGTGGAAATATGTTATAGAAGAATGGTACATGTTTAATATACATTGGATTACTTGCCGTCTAGGAGAGAGGTAAGGGGAAATGGAGAATAAATTTGGAAAACAAGCTTTTGCAAGGGTAAATAAATGTTGAAAATTATCTATGCATATGTTTTGAAAATAAAAAGCTTTAATAAAAAATTTAAAAATAAAGTGAGGTCACGTTGCTTTTTATATAGGTCATAAAAATCATGGCTGATTCTCCTAGTAATTCATAGAAAATCTTCCATATTCACAAGTTTACTTCATCTAGAGTTCCATGCCTTACAATTTCCAGGCTGAATCAGAAGCCTCCTCTAAACCCTGTAATTTGAAAAGAGACCAATCAATTTCCCTTATACTTTCCTTACACTAATAATTAAAGGACTTTGGTCAGGAGACTTACCATTTTAATCCAGACACCTTTTACATAACATGAATCAGTCCTTTTTAAAATTTAAAATTTAAAATTTTTTTAATTAAATTTAATGTGCTATTAAAATACTTTCAATATATTTCAATTTTTTTAAAGCATAAAGGAAGAAAAATTACTGTGGCCTTCCCATGAACAGATAGGCATGGCTACAAACACATTTTCAACATTCATTCAAATATATTCTTAAACAACTATTTTAGTCTTTTTTTTTTCTTGAAAAGAACATTTCAAAGTTAGAAATGCTGTCAAACTAAATCCTTGCTCTCTCTTTCTATGTCTCAGACTATCAGGGATATTTCAAAATTGAATTTGACCTAAAAATAGAAACTACTGGATGAGGGAAATATCATTGTCCTTAACCCTCCCAATTTGCTGTATGGAATTGTTATGTGCTTCATTTACTGCATGTACTAATAACAAGACATATGTTAACCCACCATAAAAATAAGAATTTCTACTAATGTATTGATAAAAGTAATGTTATACTATGGTTGACCCCCGTGGCACATGTAAACTAAAGTAGCACAAGTAAAAATCTGCAAATAATAGCTTCCTTAAATTATTTTGGAAAAGCTAAAGGAGGAAAACCTCATAGGAACTGATCTTGTTAGTAACATAATGACATAATCCCTGCTTGTTTCCCAATGTTGATGCATTCTTGCCTGAAACCCAAAGCCATCTCCTGGAATAAGAAGAGTCAGTGAATGATGAGAGTTTGATTTTAGATTGACAGATCTTCACTAAGTACCATTATGTTTTGTAAACAAATCTATTATGTGCTGAGTATGTTCAGAGAATGATGCTATAGCTGGAGCAGATTCAAAGTTCAAATGAAATATGAGGTCTACCTTTTTGGAGTTGAGAATTCAGTAACTTTTGGGAAATTATTCTAGGTGTTATGGAAATTGTAAAGAAAGAAGTAGGTAGGACATGGTCTCTTACCTCAAGCGACTTATAGAGGAGGAAAATAATCTGATTTCATTGGCATAAAGAACTCCCGAATGAGGAGTTGACACCTTTTTCTGCAACTTCTAATATTAGAGAGAAGACTAGATTACTGAGAAATTGAAGGATTTTCCTCAGGTTATACAACTAGTACAAACTAGAGGTGGTACCTGAACTCAAGTCTTCCTGAATTCATTCTGCATCCATGATACCTCTCCAGGAGCTTACAACTGAATCCAAACCAGCCCAAATTAGAACTCCTCTCACTGATTAAGAAAAGTTTCAAACAATTGGGCTTCTCAAAATCAGTGGTACAGATCATTGGTACAGGTTTTCTTAGCTGGCTCTCTGGAGTTGCCTCATGAATAAATATCATAAGGATTTGTTATGCTTTTTTTCTCCAAATACTTTACTGTGAAATAGAAAAGTGTGAGATAACATTCAGAATAGAACTGGAAACCTAAACATATGCTAGATGCTACTAATTCTCTAAGGGAATTCATTTTTCTCAAACAGCTTATAAATGCCTTCATTTATTTATTTAAAGCAGTGCAGAGTTACCTGAACCTAGAGCCAGGAGAAAGCTGGATTGGAATTGCACCTCCCTTCTTAGTAACATTATTAAAGATCACTCAATCTCTCTCTGAGCTTCAGTTTCCTTATGTACGGAATGGGTTTGACAATACTTGTAATAGACACTTAACAAGTTTGTTGTAAAGTTGCAATTTGATAATGTAATAATGAAAGCATTTGCAAACCTTAAAATGTTTTATAAATGTCATTTAGTGTCTGGTCTGGAGCTTATCATAAGGATGACTTTTGCACTTATAATCATTCATAGCACAGCTTAAAAATCTCAGGTAGAACTAGCTAGAAAATTGCATATTAGAAATAAGGACTGTTTTCCATATGTTGAATTAAAATGCTGCCAGAGTTTGTTCAAGCCAATTAGATACACACTGTAAGCCAAAGATGGAATATGAGAATCAGAAAGAAATAAGGTATATTTTTCTCACTTTGAGAATTGAAATATTTTCTTTATCTGAAGATTGGAGATTTATTTATCTGATGAGTAAATTTGAGTATTGAGCTGGGTTCAAATAAGGTAATTATTCATGCTCTTTGCCCCAAACTTCTTTTTTTTCTTTTTTCTTTTTTTTTTTTTTTGGTTTTGATTGTATCCATTAGCATCATAAATTGAGAACTATAAGAGACACCTAACTGTCCCTTACATTTTATAGAGAAGAAAACAAAGGGCAGAAAATTGAGATAGCATGTTCAAAGCACACAGGTACCAAATAGTAGAAGAGATATTAAAATCTAAATTTTCTGACTCTGAATCCAATGTCTTTCCCACTGTACCACAGCATGCAATGTAATACTTAAATAGTTCAAACATATGTTGTGTACCAGAGGCAGAGCTTTATGAGAAAGAGGAATTTTTTGGCAAGTCTACTAAAAGGTGACTTTAGTGAGTACAACGGAACTGATTTCCCCACTCATTGTTCTTTTCTCCACAAAACATTATCCCCTATAAAATACCTACTGGGATTTATATGAATGTTTGAAGCCATCTTCAATGGAAAACGAACTAAGGCTGTCAATCCACATTTCATCATATTCACATCCTCCAACCACTTGAAGACTAGTTGAATAAGAACCTCTGAACCATTTGAAAAAAATTCCCTTATCTACTATCCATTTTCAATCCATCTAGTCCTCTCAGTACTAGGCTTTTCTATTATCATATGAAATTTAAAAACCATTGACTACTCAGAAAATATCTTACATCCAGGGCCCTTAAAATAGCAAGGAACAGATTCTATTCCTGTGTCAAAGACATTTTCAATTTTCATTATTCTCAAAATACTGTTTGTTCCATGAAGCAAAGGGGCCAATTAAAGTAAAATGAAATAAGGGCATAGTCAATAAACAGTTTACACTTATTTTTATTAGTAGTAAAATTTGAGAGTAAGAAAAACTGAGAGACAAAAAGTCAGAAAAAAAACCTGATCATTAGAAAACTGTCAGAATGAGAAAGAAGATTTCTGGAAAAGAATGAAAATAGAATAAAGCTCATTCAATTATTGTAAAAGAAAGCATTCAATTAAGAAATTACTTATGACACAACAAATATATTCAGTAGTTTTGACAGGTAGCCTAATATTGGAAAGGGCAAAAAACAGGAAATAAAGTGGGTGTCCATCAACTGGAGAACGGCTAAACAAATTGTGGCATAGGCATATAATGAAATATTATAGTATTGTAAGAAATGGTGAATATGAAGAATTCAGAGAAGCTTGGAAATATTTGTATGATGTGATTCACAGCAAAATAAGTAGATATATGAGAAAAGCTTAGGTTATGATCACAGTAATGTATAGGAAACATTTCTTTTGAAAGACTTCAGTACTTTGATCAATCGTTACTTCAGAAGACTGATGATGAAGTATTTCTCCTGACTTAACAGAATGGTGATGAACTAAAGCAAAAGTTCATGATGTTGTGTCATGACCCCTTTTGGCAGTCTGGTAAAATCTGTGGATCTCTTCTCAGTATAATGCTTTTAAATACATACAATAAAAGATATATATTATAAACGAAATAAATTTTATTAAAATATTAAAAAATAAAAACAAATTCAGGTTAAGAACTTTTAATAAAAGATTCAAAATGAGATATATTTTCATATACAGCTAATATGTTTATTTGCTTTTCTGGCTATGCTTATTTGTCACAAGGAAGGAATTTGTCACCCTTCTATTAGGGTGAGGGATGAGGTAATGATTAGGGATAAATGTGTAAAGAAAAAAGAGTATCACTTTAAAAAGTAAATACACAGAAACAAAAAGGACTTCAGAAGGGGACAGAAACAAACAAGACAACTACCTTTTAAAATCACTCACACACACACACACACACACACACACACACACACACCCCACATGTAAAATCTTGAGCATTTAATTAAGCACTTAATATTTATTAGTCATTCCTAGACATGGAAAATATTGATAGAATGAATGAAATAATAATAACTAGCATTTATGTAGGACTTTATAAATATCTCATTTTATCCTTGCCACAACCCTGGGAAGTAGTTGCTCTAATTATCTACATTTTATAGATGAGTAAGTTGAGGTAGACAAATTATATAACTTTATCCAAAGTCACACAGTCACTCTTGACTCCAGGCCCAATACTCTGACTTTGATGACATTTAGCTGCCTTGAATCAAATAAACAATCCCTATTTGTAAGAAACTTTTATTCTAAAAATGTACATCAAAAAAAGTACATAAAATTCCACAAACCTTTTTTTATTCTTTCTATATCAAAAAAGCTCATCTTTGTTGATGATTGTTAATTCATAGATAAATCTAGCATGTATTAGGTACTCATTATATGCCAGACACTGTGCTAGGCTATGGGGATAAAGATACAAACAAATAAGAAAACCTCTACTCTCCAGGAGCTTATATTCTTTAAAAAAATTTTAATATTTTATTTTCCTCCAACTTACATATAAAATAATTTTTAACATTCATTTAAAAATATTTTGAATCTCAAAGCCTCTTCTTTCTTTCCTTCCCTCTCCCCCTCATTCTTTTTTTCATCATAATTCCTTCAGAATTGATTTGCATCATTGACAATTGATTGTCATATAATACTGAGGAGATTATATTTTAATAGAGTAAAGATAACATTTAAAAGAGAACTGAAAGGGAGGGTATTTAGACATTTCAAGATGGGCAAAGCTTTTGTCAAGGAGGTAATTAGAGAATGAACAGACAGAGATAGAGAGAACATAAAGATGCTGACATGGGAGTGAAAATCATAATAAAGTTTGTAATGAAAAAAAGAATACCATAAAAAATCTAGGTGTAAAATCATGTTTAAGTCACATAATTTTTCTGACCTTAAAAATCTCAATCTGTAAAATGCTTATGGCACCAAACATATAGGGGTTGCTCTAAGGATCAAATAAGATAATATATGAAAAGGAGTATGACAAGCTTAAAGCAACATATAAATGCTAGAAATTATTCTGTTTTCAATCCTGACCTTATTTCTGAATGGGTTGAGAGATATCCAGATAAAAGCAGAAATGTAGGGGTATTGAAAATGCTTTTTGCAGAAGTCTATTACTTACCAAGTAAGGCCTGAGAAAGGACTTTTTTGGCTGCCTCTTTTCCATACATCACCCATCTAAAAAAAACTGGCCCTAGTTTTTCTAGAAGAAAACTCACAATTCAATGAATTAGTGTTCTTTCTGATAACTGGGATGACAAATTTTGGTTTCTTTTTGATACTATATAGACCATTGTCTTTAGCCATTACAAGTTTTGTCCCTAAGAATAAAACTAATTGGTCAAACTAGGGTTATAGACCAAATAAATGATGCATGGAATTACTGCCTCAGATACCAGCTATGTGACCCTAAACAAGCCCCTTAACTCCTGTTTCAGTTTCCCCATCTATAAAATGGGGAAATAATAGGGTTAATGTGAAAATCAGATAAATGAACATATGTACTTTGCAAAGCTCAAAGCACTAAATAAATTCTAATTCTTCTTCATGTCCATTATTATTATTAGTCAGTTTTTGGTTTGAAAATGTGAATTTGTTCCAGCTCAATTGATACACTAGGCATCATTTTGAACATAACTTATATTTGCCTCTGTGTGATTTCTTCTGCAAAAAACAGTAAGAGAATTCAGAAAACTGCACCCTTTGAAAATAACTCACAAGCTATAACCCTGCTGACAACATTCATTCCCACAAGCCAACTTCAGATCTTTGTCAAGGTCAAGTGTCAGAGTCATTGTGTATCTTCAGTTGCAGCAGGATCTGCAAACTGAAAAGGCCTAGTCCAAATCACCTCCAATCCCACCTTACTTTTACTCTAAATTTCTGACATAGTCTCTGACCCTGAGACTTGCCTCCCAAGTAACAGGCAGAGGCCACAGCCACTATTTATTATAATACTGATGGATTTCTTAATCATTGAACTTGTGTGAAATTGTGTTATTGTTTTTATTGAGTTCCTACCTTTTTTAAATACGTGATTGATGAAGTTTTTGATTGTGTATAACCCCAATTTTCCCATAAGTCCTGTAGTCTTTGTTGTATAATTTTCATAGTACTGTGCATTTGGGGAATCAACTATTGAGCTAGAGTAGAATTGACTCTATTATTATTATTAACAAAATTTTCCTGAAATCCAAAATCTTTACCATAAAAAACTGTATCTTGTGCTACTAGAAAAATGATGGAACACACTAATATTCACCATGGAGATTGTTTAGGGCCCCATTCACATGCTGTGGAGGGCATTCAATCTCTCATCATCCTATTACTATATCTCATCACTTTCCTTCATACGTTATACTCCAGCTAAATAATTTTTTTTCTCCTTTAAACATATCCTGTTTGATGAGTTTTAAAAATGAAAAGTATATTTTGTCTAAGTTGATTACACTCCTTTGTGTTAAACAGGATATTAACCAGTTGAAAAATGCAAGTTCTGTTTTCATATGAATCAATTACCTTTCTACCTCTGAGTCTTTGTTCATAAAGTTTCCTGTGCTTCAGATGTCCAAATTCTGCTCATTTTTATTTTTATAAGCCCAATTCAGATGCCACCTTTTTAGGAGGTATTCCCTCACCCCCATCCTGCAATGTTCCTTCCTCTTCCTTAATAAAAATCTTCCTCCTTGGTCTCAAACAGCATTTTGCACTGCATCTCTCTGATTAATTTGTAATTATAGTAGAATTTAAGCTCTTTGAAGGCAAGAACATTTTTTCTTTTTTTTGTCTGACAAAGGTATTTAATAAATTCCTGTCCAACTAATATAATATTCTTTGTTAGAATTATCTGGGTCTAAGATTTATACCCTTACTAGATGGTAAGCCCAAGAAAAACAGGCATTCTTATTTTTCCTGGCACCCATGCAGTTCTGCATCATTTTGATTCACATACCAGATCACAGATTTAGATTTGAAAGGGAGTTAAGATTATCCAGTCTAATTCTTTAATTTTTCCAGATGGGGAAACTGAGGACCATAGAGATTAATTAGCTTGCCCAAGGGGACACAACTGGCATATGGGATTTGAAACCAAGTCCTCTGACTCCAAATCTAGCACTTTTCCCATCATGTTTCCTGTTATTTAATACTTTGTATTATAACTATCTACTTATATCTTTTCCTTCTGCTGTTGCATCACAAGGGCAAAAAATGTTTCATCTCTGTATCTATTATCTATGTTATAGATAGACACTATCTATATTAATGTCTAATACAGGGTTCTATACACAATGGCTGTTCAATAAATATTTTTGAATAAATGAATTGCACCATTCTGAGCAGCTTGAATTAAAGGTGCCAGCTCTATCTTATATCTCATAGATTGAATGGAATCTATTAAGAGGCATACTCAGGAAAAATCTGAACTCCAGAAGGGTAGATATCTTATAAGTCTAGTAACTTATTCAATGACTTTAAATGGCTTACTAATTCATGTTTCCATGGAGCTTGTATTTTCATTCCTTTGAATTTCTGAAATTATCTAAAATCTTTCTGTACTTGGTTTTCTAATAATTTTACCTGTAGGCAATTTTATTACTTTAATATTACTTGAAATAAAGTTGGAGGTGATCATATGCACTATTTAAAAGATGAGACATTATGAGTTTTAAAAATGAAAAGCATATTTTGTCTGGGTTGATTATACTCCTTTGTGTTAAACATGATATGAACCAGTTGAAAAATGCAGGTTCAGTTCCCATATGAGTCAATTGCCTTTCCCACAGGCAAAGACTAAGCTCAAACCTCAGGCAGATATCTTGAAGAACAACTTTAGCATGATCCGGATGAGAAAACTTTCTTCCTTAATTCAGATAGGTACCTTTTATGCAATTCATAGTCTTAGAGGGTTTCCTGAGATGATTAGAGATTAAATTACTTGTCCCAGGTAACATAGCTAGTGTGTGCCAAAGATGGAACTGAAACCCTGATCTTCCTGGCTCTGAAGTGATCTGATATTTTAAAGTAAAATATCCTTATAGCTACTGATGGGAAATAGTGCTATACAAAAAAATTGATATTTTGGAAAATATCTTTTGGCCTCTCAAATGGTATAAATTTTTAAAAGTTAGGCATTTTATAATAAAATTATATAGGTGTTTGTTGTTTATCTGAAAAATGGTACTTTACTAATTATGGGGGAGGGGGTGAAGGTCAGTCCTGAAGTTTTCATTTGTAAGCAGGCTCTGTATTTACCACATTATACCGTACTGACTCTAAGGATTATATGATTTTATTTAGAAGGTTAGAGTTGAAGAAACCTTAGGAAACAATTTTTCAGACAGAACCATAATTTCAATAGCTCCAGACAATTGAGGTACATCTTTGTCAAATTCAATTTAACCAACATTTATTAAACATACTCTACTCAGAAGGTACAAGAATAAAAAAGAAAAAGTTCTTGCCCTTAAAAAGCTTATGTTCTCCTGGGAAGGGGGAATATAATGTAAATGAAGACAAGCAAATAAAAGTCTGTAACAAATAAACACAAAATAATTTTAGAGCACTGGGTATGGTCTGGAGAAAGAGCAATAACAATTTGTGGTAAAAACTAAAAAAGAGATCCCAGTGCCTCCTGTCCAAGCCTAACCCAGTGTCTCACATAACTCTCCTCTTGGAATGCTTTCATTTTTTTGTTTGGATTTTTAAATCTGACACCCTTATGCTCAAATCCACTTTTTCTTGCTCTCTTATTAGCAGTGAATATTTTCTGTCAAACAATCCTTCTTCCTTAGAACTGAGAGTGAATGAAATAATTGCATTAAACATTCCTTCCTAACAGCTTTATAAACCTCCATCATAGTGAGAATCTTAAACATTTGCTTTTAACTAGATTGAAACCCAAAGCCTGAGGTAATCATAATCCCTTCAGCTTTCTCCAGGACTCTGCCTGGCTCTTTGGTTAAAACAGATCTTGATTTCTGATTCCTGGTTCTGACATTTACTAGTTATGTGTGTCTGAATCTCCATTTCCTTCTGGATAAAATCAAAATAAAAATACTTATCCAAAAAAATTTTTAAAAAATATTTATACTATCCATCTCAAAAGACTATTGTGAGGAAAAAATGTTTTTGTCAAGTGTTTAAAACACTACATAAATGTGAACTGTTTTCAATAACTGAGTTTCAAGAGTTGGTCAAGGCTAAGACTGAAAACAATGAAACAGATCCAATGATTGGAGTTTCCTTCTGCTTTTGTGTTCCTCCAGGCCTCTAATTCCAATGTTTTTTATTTCAGAAGCTGCTATGTAGCTCCCAAGAAATGTTCAACGTAGTATATCAGGGAAGTGTAGACAAGGAGAAAGAAATAACAGCTATATTGGTCATGGCAGAGTACATTTTATCTTAGTAACCTCCTAAATGATCTCCCTGCCTCAGATCTCTCCAAGCATTTTCCACAAAGCTGCCCAAGTGCCCTAAGCACATGTCTGACCCTATCTATCATTATCTTATGTTGTAAAACTCAGTGGCTCCCTATTGCTACTAAGATAAACGGCAAACTCTTGTTTTGCTCTTAAAGCCTTTCATGACCTGAACTCAACCTGCCTTTCCAGCTTTATTATTCCTCCCTTCTGGCACTTTGTAATTCAGCTATGGTCAACTTTTATTCTTCTTCACAAAAGACAGTACTCTGTACCCATTTCTTGGAATGCACTCCCTCCTTCCTTTGCTTGGAATTCTTTATCGCTTTCAAAACTGGAAGGCTTTTCAGATGCCCAGGGAAGATAGTGTCTTACCCTGCCAAAATAAAAACTTCCATGTATTTATTTTGTACACATTTTGTCTATCTTATGTAGATACAAGTTGTTCCAAGTGCTTTGGGGACTGTCCATTTTTGTCTTTGTATCTTGAATGACTAACACAGAACTTGGCACAGAGTGGGTAATTAATACCTGTGGAATTGAATGAAAAAGGACAAAAGAAGCAGAGAAATAGATTTTATAAGAAAAAAGAGTAAAATTACAATATATTTCAAATGCTATTAAATTTCTATTAAATAAAACATTTATGGAACAGCTTGATGACATAGTGGATAGAGCTGGGCCTGGAATAGAGAAGACCTGGATTCAAATCCAGAGAAGGAAAAAAAAGAGTGATGGGAAAATGAGTTATGATTCTGATTAATTGATTCAAATTAATATATATTTTTACCCAGATTGAACTTAGTCCACAGTTGACTAGAATTTAGTTGATATTAGATGACAATTTAATTGATAGTAATTCTCAGGCATGACCAAATAAGTTTCCTCTGCTATACAGAATGCCTCAAAAGTGAAATATGTGCTTCTCATTTCCAAAAACTCAGAAGGTAAAAGCTACAAATGATATATAAAGGAGATTCATAATCACAGTATTTCAGTGTGTGTATGTGTTGTTTCCATTTGCTTCTTCTAGCATATGGTAGGATGGCATTATGGTATTCCACTCTGTAGGCGATGGAGGATGCCAGCTTCCTACAGGGTTAGAGCTAAAAGTGTAGACTGAAAATCAGATCTTCTGTGCCAAGAGAGAAGTTATTGCACCCCATCTGTCAGGCTTTTCAAAATGAAGACCATAGGCCATGCTGGAAAAGGCCACATCTGGTGAATATTAAAAGCCATATATTAGACCACCAAGGCAATCACTTCTTGGGTTCTTCTTCAATAAGCTTGTTTATGCTCTAATTTCATTACTGAATATTCCCTTTAAGACAAAAGATAAACTCTCTCTCTCTCTCCCTCTCTCTCTCTCTCTCTCTCTCTCTCTCTCTCTCTCTCTCTCTCTCTCTCTGGCTGTCTTTCTGTCTCTGTCTCTGTCTCCTCTCTCTCTGTCTCTCTCTGTCTGTCTCTCTGTCACTCTCTTCTATCTCTCCTCTCTGTCTCTCTCTGTGTGTCTCTGTGTCTCTGTGTCTCTCTTTCTCTCCTCTCTCTCTCTCTCTTTCCCTAGATTCTCTTTCCCTCCATTGAGATAGATAGACAAACAGACAGGCAGGCAAATAAGTAGATAGAATTCAGCTCTAGCAATAATTAAATTCCTGAGAATCTTCTGATAATCTTCATCAGGAAGAAAAATATCCTCTATGTAAGGGTTGGCAAAAGCCACCATCCCAGAGATCAGGAGGCCTGGTAGAAGATTTTTCAGGCCATGAATCAGCAGCTGATGCCCAGTGGTGGCCCACACATATTTCCTTCATCCCCTTCCCAAAAGCCCATATTTCATTGTAAGCTCCTAAAATGGGATCAAAAAGTCACTTACACAGTTGTCCCAGACTTACTTCCCTAGTTTAACACCTTCTTTAAATGTGTTAACTTTAATGAGAGAAAGAAGTAGAGAGTTAGCAAGAATATACTTCCAAAGAAATCTTAGCTTAAATGCTTAGGGCAAGGATTCTTAACTTTATTTATGTTAAGGACTCCTTTAGCAGTGTGGCAAAGTCTATGAACCCCTTTTTAGAATAAATATTTGTTGTCTACATTCTTAATTGAAAGAAATGCTTTAAAAAACACAACCCAAATTTCTGGTTAGTGAAAATAAAGATGCAATTGTTTTTCCCCATCCAAGTTCATAGAAGTCTAGAATCTATCAATGGATCACTTGAGGATCTGTGTCTCCCAGGTAAAGCACTACTGGCATGGAATTTGGAAAGTAGTGGTTATACAAGGTAAACAAGGACCCTTCTTCTGGTATTTATATTTTTATGAGATTCAATAGTCAACAGGGAATGAAAGTTTTTTGTTTTTGTTTTTGTTTTTTTTTTTGCTTTTTGCTGAGGCAATTGGGGTTAAGTGACTTGTCCAGGGTCACACAGCTAGAGAATGTTAAGTGTGTGAGATCAGATTTGAACTCAGGTCCTCCTGACTTCAGGGCTGGTGCTCTATCCACTGCACCACCTAGCTGCCCCAGAATGAAAGCTTTAAGATAACCTTCTTGGAAATATTAACCTTTTTTCATTCCCTTGCAAGAAATACCTATCTCATAAATTATTTATGTGTATATACATATATATATATATATATATATATATACGGATTGGGTCTAGCTCTAGGGGTTGAGCCCTAGAGCTTTTCTTTCTTTGCTTTGTTGCCCTTGCCTGCAAATCTATTATACTTATGGCATATTTGCATCTAGATTTTTCTAACTATGGATAATGGGATCCTCAGTTCCCATATAAACACCCAAAGCACTGAATGCCTATTGGGTTATAGGACAGTCTTTATCTCATGCCACAGAAAATATATAATAGTACACAAAGGGCTCATAGGAGCTCCAAAACTCTTCTGATTTCTGTGGGAGAAGGATCAAGAGAAAAAAGAAGAGCCTCATCTAAATAAAAAGCAGAATTTGGAGGAAATGATTTAAAGGGTTCTGTCTAAAAGAAGGCTGGAAAAGAAAGAGTTAAGGAGAAATTTTGAAAAATCTGGGGAAAATGGAAGATTCTACATTTAATGTCTTTGAGATATGGTTGAAGGTGAAATAGAAGAAAGAATGACTAAGACTGGGGACCTGAAGATATGTACTTAAGGGAAATGGAAAGGAATAAGGCAGTTGGAAAGTTAAGCAAGAAAAGGTAAATGAGACAATTTGATGGGCAGATCAAAATGATAGAATTAGTCAGTGGGCAGGGACAATTGGTAACATACAAAGCTGATAAGAGATCAACCCTGACTGTGAAGTTGGTAAAACTTCCAAGAAAGGAAGTTGGGTATGGCTATCAAAATTACCAAGTGTTAATGTCTTAACCAGGTTTATGGGGTGAGGTGTAACTACTCACAAGGTTGTTTAAAAACAGTTAAATTAGTCATTATGGAGACCGTAAGACTTGCTTTTAATATGCAGTGTTTGTATTTCTGCCACATCCAAATGTTCCAAGTGCCCATGTTCCAAATGTAGGCTGCCTCCATGGGAGAGAAGGTGAAGGGGCTCAAAGCATGTCTCTGTCTAATCTAGGGACAATAAAATGTTCCTTAAAAAACTAAAACAAAAGCTGAATAAGGGAATCGTATAGAGGGAAAAGAAGCTGAAAAAGAATACAGGAAACAACTCTTGTCAAAAAGTTTGAAAGTAGAATTTCATAGAGAGAGGGAAAAGAATAAAAAGAACAAGTATACAATTGGAACTAAAAATAAATTTAAGACTTCCTAAATAGGAGAAAGCTGGATAATCTGAGGAGGAAATAATTCTGTCCTCCAAAGAATAACAGAGTAGAGCTATAGAAGTCATCATGTGAAAGAACATCCAGTGAAGGAGAGGACAGAGGAAGAATAGTGGTGGTTGGCAGAGTAGTTGTTCAAGGTGCTAAGACAACTATTAGATAAACAGAACAACCATAGCTGTAATCACCATTCAGAGGTGAAAGAGACCTCAGAAGCCAAATAGTTCAACCTTTTCATTTTACAAATAAGGAAACTGAGGCTCAGAGGATTCATTTAAAATCATATAGGTGACAGAGGCAGTAATTACACTCAATCCCATATCTTGTATTTTATCTAGTATACCAAGTAATCTATTATCTTCTTATAGAGTTGTGTGTAACCAAATACAATGGAAAACCTCCCACCTTTTATCCAAACTGATAACTTATCACCAGGTGATGATTCACATCATGTTCACAAATAATACTGTCATAAAGAACCTAAAAAACATTACTGGAGTTTACAAAGTCTTGAACAAGAAACTGAAGACCACAGAAACACAAGCGTATTTTCCTCATTGCATCTAGATATGAAGAAATTAGTAAGGAAAAATATTGTATATGGGGCTCTCTACCATGGAGGAACTGATTCCTGAGAAATGAGGAAAACATTAGAAGAAGTCATCATTGCCTCCTAAGGATAAGAGTACATGATTTGATGTGCATTCTATATTTGAGAAAAACAAATTTCATAAGGTATAAGAGAGATCAGTAGGATCCCTGTTAAAGGGAAGTCAGTCCAGGAAGGATGAGAAATTCTTAATAATAAGTTTATGAAGAAACAAAAGGAAGTAATTCCAATGAAGATGAAGGAACTGATATTGATACACTAGGGATTCACTAACCAGGCTAGAATATAAAAAGCTATGTCCAGAAATTGAAAGCAAAGGAGGACCATAAAAGTGTAGTTAAAAAAATAGTGACATGAATGCTAAAGCTTGAAATAAGCTAATACTGAGTGGGACAATGGGGAGAAGGCAGAGCTTTTCAATTTTTATTTTGTTTCTGTTTTCCCTGCCAAAGAGAATCCCTTTTGCATTGAAAATAACTAAGCAAAAATGGCTAATTAGAAATCAACACTCCATACATACACATAGAGATACAAACATATCTGTTATAGTTATAGTTATAGTTATAGTTAAAAGAATGCGCAAATGTCCTCAATGAATTCCAGTCCTTTGTGACAATTGGACCATGTCTTCTTATACTAGCAGAATTGGAACTAGTGATTGCTGAGCTGTTGTCAGGGATATTTCAAAAATCATGGAAAATTAAAGAGGTTCTGCAGGTCTAGAGTAGGATAAATGCCTCAGTTTTCAAAAAAATGGAAGGTAACAGCAATTATAAACTGTAGGGTCAGTGGATTCGATCTAAATTTTGGAGAAAATGATAAAAACAGATCATTAGAGAGATGGGTAAATAGCAAGAAAAGTAAGTGATGATTATAAATAGCCATCATGGTTTCATCAAGAATTTACGCTTACCTAACCTTATTTCCTGTTTTGACAGGAGAATACTATAGATCTAGTTTACCTAGATTTTAGTAAAGCATTTAATAAAGTATCTCATATTATTCTTATGGAGAAAACAGAAAGATGTGAATTAGAAAATAAAATACTTATAAAATGGATTTGAAACTAGTTGACTTTAAATAAAAAGTTTTATTTTTATTTATTTATTTTTATTAAAGCTTTTTATTTACAAAACATATTCATGGGTAATTTTTCAACACTGACCCTTGCAAAGGGTCCAAATTATCCCCTCCTTCCCTCCCCATCCCCTCCTCCAGATGGCAGGTAATAAAAAAATGTTAAATATGTTAAAATATATATTAAATCCAATATGTATATATATATACACACACACATATTTACACAGTTATCTTGCTGCACAAGAAAAATTGGATCAAGAAGGAAAAAAACTGAGAAAAAAAACAAAATACAAGCAAACAACAACAAAAAGCTTTGTTTTTTAACCATTAACCACTGTTAATAGTTCAATAACAATGTAGTAAGAGAGTTCCAAAATCTTGAGACCATTTTTTTGACTGTGCTATTTATTATTTTTATCAATGACTCAAATACACAGATAAATTATCATCAAATTTGTATATGACACAAAGTTAGGAGGGATAGCTAACATTCTGGTGATTGAATCAGTATCCAAACAGATTTTGACAGACCAGAATAATAAACTAAATATAATAAGATGAAATTCAATAAAGATAAATGTTAAATTTTATGGTTAGATTCCAAATAAAAACTTTAATGACAAAATTTGAAAGGTGCAGTTAGACAACACTTTGAAAATAAAATAAAATAAATCTAGGAATTGAGTGGACTTCAGGTTCAATGTGAGTCAGCGATGTTATATGATGACCAAAAAGCTAATGTATTCATGGGCTTCATAAGATGTCTTTTTAATGTTATTGAATCAAATCCCAATTCTGGTATGTTTTCTCTCCTCTACTCCCTACAGTGTCATTACCAGTAATATTAGACCCAGCATAATTTATTCTGTTAATAAATTGATATTGTCAATGAGGAATTAATACCAATTAGCTTTTAGAAAGCAGTTTCTGTTGAATCCATTCTCTCCCTTGTACACCTCAGTCCTAGGGAAAGTGGGCTAAACATGGTTGCTCCTAATTATTTGCTCCATCTAATTCATTTCAGGTATGGTGGAGGCAGTGGATGAGTTGCTTTCTTGACTATAGAACACAGTATCTTAGCAGGGTAGAAGCATTGTTGTTATGAGTCAGACCCTGGGTCTCTGCTGACTTTTCACTTGACTGAGATAGTTTGTGCCATGGACTTCTGACATTGGACCTCTTTTGGGTTCTTTGACTTTTCAAATTTACAAGGTCACAACCCATCCTATTCTCTTTTAATGTACTTTAATGCAATAAAAAGTATTCCAAAACAACCATTTTTTCCCCCTACTCATGGGCTTCCAGCTGTTCTAGTTCCTTGCTGGTCCCCACTTGAAAGAGTGCTCAAGTTTCTGTTCTGGAACTTCTGTATTTCCTTTTAGTTCTAACTCAGCAGCCAACTAAAAGGCTTTTATTCATGAAATAAGTGGATATCTGTGCATACTCTGAATCAGGGGTTGGTCTTCTCCATCACTTGCTACTAAAGGAACTTCAGGTTCACCAAATCCCACCATGTGGATTAACATCAGGCAGAGTTCCTTGTACACACTCAGAGGATTGGACTCCCATGAACCATTTCCCTCTATACCCATTACACAGGAATAATAATATAATATTAATACAATAACCATTTTGTTGTTGCTTAGTCATTTTCAGTCACATCCAATTCTTTGTGATGCTTTTTTGGGATTTTGTTAGTAAAGATAGTGGAGTGGCTTTCCATTTCCTTTCCAGCTTTCTGGAATAATAGTAACTACAACCATCATAAGGATAATGATGGTAATAATAGTCATAACCATTACCACCACCACCACCATTTTCATCATCAACATGTGCATAAGAATTTATAAAAGGAAATGACAATTCTCCTGTATTCTACCTTGATCAGCACATACCTAGAGTACTATGTGCACATATGGATGCCACAAGGTAAAAAAAAAAAAAACACTGAAAAACTGGAGAACAACCAGAATGGTGAAGGACTTTGAGGATTGATGAAAAGAAATGGGAATGTTTAGCTTGGGAGGAGAGAAGATTTAGGGGAGGAAGGCTAAGAAGGATTGTAGAATATCTTTGTGTTAGTATCTGAAGGCCTATAATGTGGAAAAAATATAGACTTGCTGTTATTGGTACTAAAAGGAAAAATCAGAAGCAATTGTTAGGTATTGCAAGGGAATAAATTAACAATTAGAACTGTCCAAAAAAGTAGAATGTGCTGCCCCAAGAGGTAGCAGGTTCCCTCCTACTCTGATGGAAATCTTTGAGCAGATTATAATGGATGACCAATCAATAATTATTAAGCACCTACTCTGTGCCAGAAACTGCAGTAACTTCAAGGGATACAAAAAGATGCAAAAGACAGTCCCTTCTCTCAAAGAGTTCTACTCAGGGACCACTTATTGGAGTGTTACACTGAAGATTTCTTTTAAGTGGGATTAGACTAAATAGGTGCTAAGACTCTTTTCCACTCTGAAATTCTGTGCTTCTGTGAAACAGTTAGAGAAGCACATAAAATATTCCAATAACTCATCAGGTCCTCCCAGAAGAGAACTGAATTCAGAACTACTATCAGAGCAACTCTTTGACATACATCTTTCTCAAAGAATGCTATAGTTTTCCCCAAACTCATGGTTTAGATTCAACCAGAAAATACACATACTTAGGAGAGGGATTTTTAGCCCAGGGATTGTATATTAAAACACACACACCCACACACACACACACACACACACACACACACACCCCTCCCACATACCCGAATATATAATTTGTTTCCTTTGCAATCCTATGCATTTAAAAGATTTCCTCCCCCGTCCCAAGTGGGGTCCATAAACTCCATCAGATTGCCAAAAGAGTCCATGAAACAAAAATGCTTAGAAATTCCTGCTTTAGAGGTTATTAAAGAAGCAATGATTTTCCTATAGGACCTGTACCATTTGAGTAATTCACTGACTTTGCTGAACAAATAAGACACTAGAGAGATTAAAAACTTCCTTCTCTTCTACAAAGATAATATTTGTATCAGAAAATCCCATTCTTTCTTTGGAATTGGGGTTTTGAACCTGGGGTCCATGGATAGATTATAGGGGAATCCATATACTTGAAAAGAAAAAAAATACATCTTTGTTTTTACTAATATCTAACTAAAATCTTTCATTAAAAATATTTTTGTGACGGGGCAGCTATGTGGCGCAGTGGTTAGAGCACCAGCCCTGAAGTCAGGAGGACCTGAGTTCAAATCTGATCTCAGACACTTAACATTCCCTAGCTGTGTGACCCTGGGCAAGTCACTTAACCCCAATTGCCTCAGCAAAAAGCAAAATATATATATATATATATATATATATATTTGTGGCTTCACCAGATTCCCAACAGAATCATGAAAAAAGTATAAGAACCTCTGTTCTAGAGCTTCTGACCCCAAAATCTAGAATTTGGCAAGTTTTGAACTTTGGCTCTTGGGGCATCAAGCATAGTACTTGTAGGGAAACCTTCCTTTTCTGACTAGAACACTAGATTCTGGAATCATTCTGTCTAAGGAATTCAAAATCTCTCATTCATAGTGGAGTTGAGGTTTATGGGTATTTTCTACTCAGACCAAGTAGGTATGAACTTGTCAATCTCGATGTGCTTCTTTTTACCCCCTTAACTCAATAATATTTTTTTCTCAATTACATGTAAAGATAGTTTTCAACACTCATTTTTGAAAGGTTTTGAGTTTCAAATTTGTTTCCCTCTCTCCCTTTCCTTTCCCCTCCCCAAGACAGGAAATAATCTGAACTAGGTTAAATATATACAATCACATTAAACATATTTCACTAGTCTTGTTGTGAAAGAAGAATCAGAACAAAAGGAAAAACCATAAGAAAAAAATTTAGAAAACTGTGCATACCCTTTGACCCAGCAGTGTTTCTATCGGGCTTATATCCCAAAGAAATCATAAAAGAAGGAAAGGGCCCCACATGTGCAAGAATGTTTGTGGCAGCTCTTTTTGTAGTGGCTAGAAACTGGAAACTGAATGGATGCCCATCAATTGGAGAGTGGCTGAATAAATTATGGTATATGAATGTTATGGAATATTATTGCTCTGTAAGAAACGACCAGCAGGACAATTTCAGAGAGGCCTGGAGAGACTTAATGAACTGATGCTGAGTGAAATGAGCAGAACCAGGAGATCATTATACACGGCAACAACAGTACTATATGACGATCAATTCTGATGGACATGGCTCTCTTCAACAATGAAATGTTTCAAACCACCTCCAATTGTTCAGTGAAGAAAGCCATATACACCCAGAGAGAGGGATGTGAAATGTGGACCACAACATAACATTTTCATGTTCTCTATTGAGGTTTGCTTGCATTGTATTTCCTTTATCGGATTATTCTTTCTTGTAGATACGATTTCTCCTGTACAAAAAATGATGTGTGGCAATAACTATACATATATTCGATTTCTTAAGTATTCTAACATAATTATCATGTAGTGGATATCCTGCCGTCTAGGGGAGGGGTGGGGAGTAGGGGGGAAAAATTTATAACAGAAAGCTTTGTAAGGGTTAATGTTTAGGAATTACCCATACATATGTTTTGCAAATAAAAAGTATTAATAAATAAATAAAAGAAAAAAAAGAAAAAAATTTAGAAAGTGAAAATAGTATGCATTAATCTGCACTCAAACTCCATAGTTCTTTTTCTAAAAATGGATAGCATTTTTCATCGTGAGGCTTTTGAACTTGTCTTGGATTATTGTATTGCTGATAGGAGCTAAATCTATCACAACTGATTATGGCACAATGTTGCTATTACTGATACAATGTTCCTCTAGTTCTGCTCATTTTACTTAGCAGCAGTTCATGTAATCCAAGTTTTTCAGAATCCTGCCAGCTCATTGTTTCTTATAAAAAAATTAGTATTCTATTACATTCATATACCATAACTTGTTCAGCCATTCCCCAATTAGTGAGTATTCCCTCAATTCCAATTCTTTCCCATCACAAAAAGAGTGCCTATATTTTTGTACATGTGAGTCCCTTTCACTTTTTTATGATCTTTTGGACAATGTTGGGTCAAAGTTTAAACTTGGCTTTATAGCCCATTGGGCATAGTTCCAAATTGTTCTTTAGAATGTTTGGATTGGTTCTCAATTGCAGCAACAATGCATTAGTGCTCCAATTTTCCCAATCTTATCCAATATTTATCATTTTCCTTTTCTGTCATATTAGTCAATCCGATAAGTATGAGATGGTACTTCAAAGTTGTTTTAATTTGTATTTCTCTAAGCAATAATGATTTAGAATATTTTATATGACTTAGAATAGCTTTAATTTCTTCATCTGAAAATTGCCTATTCATATCTTTTGATCATTTATCAATTAGGGAATAACTTGTGTTCTTGTAAATTTGGCTCAGTTCTCTCTCTCTCTTCTCATATATATGCATATGTATATATGTGTGTATATATATATATATATGAGAAATGAAGTCTTTATCAGAAACATTGGTTGTAAAAATTATTTTCTAAGTTTCTGCTTTTCTTCTAATATTGGTTGTATTGGTTATGTTAGTGCAGAAGCTTTTTTTAATTTAATGTAATCAAAATTATCAATTTTGGATTTCTTAATGTTTTTTACATTTTGTTTGGTCACATTCTACTCATCAGCAAATGATATTAGATCAACTATTGATGACTCAACTCTTCTTAACAAAGCAATGGTACAAGACAAGTAAAAAGGACTCACAAAGGAAAATGCTATATATATATACAGATAAAGAACTGATGGACTCTGAATGCAGATCAATGCATATTTTTTCACTTACCTTATTCTTTCTCATGGTTTATTTTTCTTTTTGATCTGTTTTTTCTTTCACAATTTTGAATGATATGGAAATATATTTTATATGCTAGTACTATACAAACTATATCAAACTTCCTTTAACATTTAGAAGATAGGAGATGACCAAGGGAGGAAAATTTGGAACTCAAAGTCTAATAAAAATGAATGCTAAAAATTTTCTTGACATGTAATTGGGAAAAAGTAATATTGAATAAAAATAAAATTAAAAGAAAAAAGCAAAAAATAAAAATTTTATATCAATATTCATTAGGGAAATTGGTCTATATTTTTTTTCTCTGTAGCATATTTGCATCATAAAAGGAATTTCATAAAATTGTTTCTTTTCTTATTTTTCCAAATAATTTATATAGGATTGGAATTACTTTTTCTTTAAAGGTTTGGGAGAAGTCAATCTATCTGATTCTGGAGATTTTTTTCTTAGGGACTTAATTCATTGATGGATTATTAAAATTTTTTTTCAATGGGGTTAAGTATTTTATTTTGTCTTCCATTAATGAGTGACTTATATTTTTGTAAATATTCATCCATTTCACTTAGATTGACAATTTGGTTTTTGCTTTTAAATATAGTTAGGAAAAATAGCTCCTAATTATTACTTTAATTTCCTTTTCATTGGTGGTAAATTCACCCTTTTATTTTTGATACTGGCAATATGCTTTTCTTCATTTAATCAAATTAATCAAAGGTTTATCTATCCTGTTGGGTTTTTTTTCATAAAATTATTTTATTTATATTTATTAGTTCAATTATTTTTTTTACTTTCAATTTTCTTGCTCTTTTGATTTTCAGAATTTCTAATTTGATATTTCATTGAGGACTTTTAATTTGTTCTTTTCCTAGCTGTTTTAGTTATATGCCCATTCATTGATTTCTTCTTTCTCTATTTTATTCATGTAAGTATTTAGAAATATAAAAATTTCCCTAAGAATTTCTTTGGCTCCATCACTTAAGTTTTGATATGGTGTCTCATTGTTATTCTCTTTGATGAAATTATTGATTGTTCCTATTACTTTTTTTTGAACCATTCATTCTTTGGCATTAGTTTGGCATTTAGTTTCCAAATAATTTTAATTAATTTAACTATTTTTCCATGTCCATTTATTTCATTTAATATTTATTGCATCATGAACTAACAAAGATTATTCAATATTTCTGCCTTTCTGCATTTGGTTGTGAGGTTTTTACATCCTACTACACAGTCAGTTTTTGTGCAGACACTTTTTACCACTCAGAAAAAGTTTTATTTCTTACTATAGCCATAGACAGAGGCCTATCATATCTAACTTTTTTAAAATTTTATTCACTTCCTTAACTTCTTTCTTATTTATTTTATGGTTGGATTTATCTAGTTCTAAGAGGGAGAGATTGAGGTCCTCCCTCCCAGTATAATTTTACTGTCTATTTTTTCCTGTAATTCACTTAATTTCTCCTCCAGAATATGGATGCTATACCACTTGGTACATATATGTTAAATATCAATATTACTTCACTGTCCATGCTACCTTTTAGCAAGATGTAGTTTATTCTTTATCTTTTTTTAAAAATTGGATCTATTTTTGCTTTTGCTTTGTCTGAGATCAAGATTGATATCCCTCTTTTTTTTCTTTAGCTGAAACATAATATATTCTGTTGTAGCTTTTTACCTTTATTCTATGTGTATCTCTCAGCTTCAATTATGTTTCTTGTGAACAGCATGTTTTTTTTTAATCCACTCTGCTATTTGCTTCTGTTTATGGAAGAGTTCATCCCATTCACATTCATAGTTATGACTGTATTAAAATACAGTATGTGATTATATTACAAATACTGTTTATTTATTTCCATATGATTTTTCCACTTGTTAATACTTTTCTCTCTTCTTTTACAGTGTTCCTCCTCACCAGTGTTTTGCTTTTGATCACCACTTCTCTTAATCTGCCCTTCCTTTTATACACTCCTCCTTTTCTTTCTCCTTTCTCTTCTACTTCTACCCTTCCTTCTATCATTTCCCCATTTTCCTTTTCTTTCCTCTATTACTTCCCTACAGGGCAAGATAAATTTCTATACTCAATTGAATGTATTATGTTATTTCCTTTTTGAACCAAAACTGATGAGAATAAGATTCAAATGGAGCTCACTTACTCCTTTTTTTTCTCTCTACTGAAATAGTTTTTTATACCTCATCATGTGATATAATTTGCCCTATTCTGCCTTCCTCTTTCCTTTTCTTCCAGTAAATTCCTTTTTTTCACCCCCTATTGGTTTTTTTTACATCACATCAAAATCATCTTATACCCGCATTGTCTATGTATAATCCTAACTGCCCTAATAGAAATACAGTTTTCAAAAGTTATAAGTATCATCTTCTCATGCAGAATCATATTGAATAATTTGCTTTTTTTCCCTTTCCTGTTTACCTTTTTTACAATTCTTTTGAGTCTTACATTTGAAGGTTGAATTGTTTTTTTTTTTCCTCAGCTCTGGTCTTTTCATCAGGAAAGTTTGCAAGTTTTTCTTTGAATATCCATTTTTTTCCCCTGAAAGATTATGCTCAATTTTGTTGAGTATTTGATTCTTGGTTGTAATCGAAGCTCCTTTGTCTTCCAAACTATCATATTCCAGGCCCTCCAATCATTTAATGTAAAAGCTGTTAAATCCTGAATAATATTAACTGTGGCTCCTTGATATTTGAATTTTTTTTCTTCTGGTTGCTTCCAATATTTTATTCTTCACCTGATAATTCTGGAATTCAGCTACAATATTTCTTGGAATTTTCATTTTTGGATCTCTTTCAGGAAGTGATTGGTGAATTCTTTTAATGACTATTTTATCCTATGCTTCTTGAACATCAGGGCAGTTTTCTTTGATGATTTCTTGAAATTTGTATGATTATGATTATGATTATGATTATGGCTTTAAGGTAGCCCATCAATTCTTAACATTTCTTTTGAATATGTTTTCCAGATCAGTTGTTTTTCCAAAGAAGCATTTTGGATTTTCTTCTATTTTTTTTTTCATTCTTTTGATTTTATTTGACTGATTCTTGATGTGTCATAGTCGTTAACTTCAAATCTTTAATCCTTTGATTTCACTGGTGTGAATTTTTGGAAATGGGCACTCCTTCCTGATTAGTTTTATGAGTTGCTGTGGCCAAAAATATTCTTTGTCTGACAGTCAAGCCTCTCTCCAAATTTATCTAGGACAGTCTTTGAATGACAGATTCATAATACTTTGCCAGACCCAGACACTAAGCCTGTCAGGTTTAGTAGGAGATTCCAAAGCTTGTGCTGGTTGCCCTGACATTGTCTTTGAGAATTCAGAATCAACCACATATTATAATGGGACATAAGATTAGGAGTTTTCTGAAGGAGAGACACAGAGGAGGAAATATTCCAACAAATAGATAGACCCAGAGATCTAGCTTAGATAGCAGAATAGCACAGTGGTTAGGGAGATCTGGGGCCAGGAAGACCTGAGTTCAAATGAGATCTCAGTCACTTTCTAACTGTGTGACTCTGAGCAAATCACATTACCTCTCTTTGCCACAGTTTCTTCAACTGTAAAATGGAACTAATAATAGTACCTACCTCACAAAATTGTTTTGAAGATCAAATAAGATATTTCTAAAATCCCTTTACCCTGGCACATGGTAGATAGAGCTTACTCCTTTTCTTTCTCCCTAGAAATATACATATATAGAAATATACATATATACCCTATATTTATACATATGTATTTGAATATTCAAAATCATGTGATCTCATAAGTTTTAATATTCTCTCCAATGATATAGATCTATTCATTCTGTGTTACTCTTGTTCATGTCTTCTACAAGTTCATAACAATGGTTCCACCCAATATTCTGAAAATGCAATTAAAAATATGTCCTTCATCCTAACCACATGGCCAATCCATCACTTTTTAACATGCATATTTTCCTGCTGTTGTCAAAAAATTTCAAGCATGGAACAACAATCTCCAAAAAACTGAAAATAGAGATTGTACAGAGGACAATAGATAGATACGTGATATGAGCAAGTAGGTTACAAAACATAATGCAATAAAATAGTATTGGTTTGGGGACTACAAACAACAAAGAGCAAAATGGAGACTTAATTATGAAATTCTATGGCAGTATAATTTGATTTTTCTTTGATAATAATGGAAAAGAAATTAGAGGTGGAAGGGATACCATACTGAAAAAGAAAAAGGGGGGAGGGGGAAAGGAGGCAAAATAAAGTAAAAATAAAGGAGGTAAAATAAGGCAAAATCTCATAAAGAGACATAGAAGATCTAATATAATTGAGGGAAAGAAAGGAGGGCGATGAGTATTGTGTAAACCTTACTCTCATTACATTGGACTCTAAGAGAGTATATCAGACACATTTGGCTTCAAAGAAAGGCCTGACCCTCCTTGTGGGAAGATAGGAGGGAGGGGAAAAAAGGAAAGGGATAAACTAATAGAAGGATTAGGGGAAAGGTATAAAGGGGAGGGAGGGATTCTAAAGGGAGGAGGATTATTGGTGGGAGGTGGTCATCAAGAGCAAAGTACTGGGGAGGGGGGAAGGGAGAGAGGGGAAAGGGAAGAGAAAATCATAACTCTGGGTAAATAAGATGGCAGGGAATACAGATATAGTTATTTTAACTGTGAATGTGAATGGGATGAACTCTCCCATAAAACGGAAGGGGGTAGCAGACTGGATTAAAAGCCAGAATCCTACAATATGTTGTTTACAAGAAACACATCTAAAACATAGAGATACATACAGAGTGAAGGTAAAGGGCTGGAGCAGAATCTTCTATGCTTCAGGTGAACAAAGAAAGGCAGGGGTAGCAATCCTTATCTCGGATCAAGTAAGAACAAAAATAGATCTAATTAAAAGAGATAAGGAAGGAAACTACATTTTACTAAAGGGTTCCATAGACAATGAAGCAGTATCAATACTTAACATATATGCACCAAGTGGTATAGCATCCAAATTCCTAGAGGAGAAGTTAAGAGAGATGCAAGGAGAAATAGACAGTAATACTATACTAGTGGGAGATCTCACTGATCAAGATCTTTCTTGCTCTCTCAGAATTAGATAAATCAAATTCCAAAATAAATAAGAAAGAAGTTAGGGAGGTTAACAAAAGGCTAGAAAAGTTAGGTATGATAGATCTCTGGAGGAAATTGAATGGTGATAGAAGGGAGTATACTTTTTTCTCAGGGGTTCATGGAACTTATACAAAAATTGATCATGTGTTAGGGCATAAAAACCTCAAAATCAAATGCAGAAAAGCAGAAATAGTAAATGCATCCTTCTCAGATCATGATGCAATAAAACTCACATGTAATATAAGGCCAGCAGAAAATAGACCACAAGTTATTTGGAAATTAAATAATCTGATCCTGAAGAACGAATGGGTGAAAGAGCAAATTATAGACACAATCGAAAATTTCATCTAGGAGAATGACAACAATGAGACAACATACCAAAATTTGCGGGACACGGCTAAAGCGGTTATAAGGGGTAATTTTATATCTCTAGATGCTTACTTGCATAAAACAGAGAAAGAGAAGATTAATGAACTGGGCTTACAATTAAAAAAGCTAGAAAAAGACCAAATTAAAAACCCTCAATTAAATACCAAATTGGAAATTCTGAAAATTAAAGGGGAGATCAATAAAATTGAAAATAAACTATTGAATTAATAAATAAAAGTAAGAGTTGGTTTTATGAAAAAACCAACAAAATAGATAAGCCTTTAGTTAATTTGATTAGAAAAAGGAAAGAGGAAAATCAAATTATTAGTCTCAAAAATGATAAGGGAGAACTTTCCTCCAATGAAGAAGAAATTAGAGTAATAATGAGGAGTTTCTTTGCCCAACTTTATGCCAATAAATTTGATAATGTAAATGAAATGGAGGAATATCTACAAAAATATAGATTGCCCAGGTTAACAGAAGAGGAAATAAATTATTTAAATAGCCCTATTTCAGAAAAAGAAATAGAACAAGCTATTAATCAACTCCCTAAGAAAAAATCTCCAGGGCCAGATGGATTTACATGTGAATTTTACCAAACATTCAAAGAACAATTAATCCCAATACTATATAAACTATTTGAAAAAATAGGGAAAGAAGGTGTACTACCAAATTCCTTCTATGACACAGATATGGTGCTGATAGCTAAACCAGGTAGGGAGAAAACTGAGAAAGAAAACTATAGACCCATTTCCCTAATGAATATTGATGCAAAAATTTTAAATAAGATTTTAGCAACAAGATTACAGAAAGTCATCCCCAGGATAATACATCATGACCAAGTAGGATTTATACCAGGAATGCAGGGCTGGTTCAATATTAGGAAAACTATTAGCATAATCAATTATATTAATAACCAAATTAATAAAAACCATATGATTATCTCCATAGATGCAGAAAAAGCCTTTGACAAAATCCAACACCCATTCCTATTAAAAACACTGGAGAGTATAGTAATAAATGGGCTTTTCCTTAAAATGATTAGTAGTATCTACTTAAAACCTTCAGCAAGCATCATATGTAATGGAGTCAAACTAGAACCATTCCCAATAAGATCAGGAGTGAAACAAGGCTGCCCACTGTCACCATTATTATTTAATATTGTCTTAGAAATGTTAGCTTTGGCAGTAAGAGAAGAAAAAGAGATTAAAGGAATTAGAGTAGGTAATGAGGAACCCAAATTATCACTCTTTGCAGATGACATGATGATATATGTAGAGAACCCTAAAGACTCAACTAAAAAACTACTAGAAACAATTCACAACTTTAGCAAAGTTGCAGGATACAAAATAAATCCACATAAATCAACAGCATTTTTATATATTACCAATAAAGTTCAGCAGCAAGAGATACAAAAAGAAATTCCATTCAAAATAACTGTTGATAGTATAAAATATTTGGGAATTTATCTGCCAAGGGATAGCCAGGAACTATATGAACTAAACTACAAAACACTTTCCACACAAATAAAATTAGACCTAGTCAATTGGAAAAACTTAAAATGCTCATGGGTAGGACGAGCGAATATAATAAAAATGACAATACTACCCAAACTAATTTACTTATTTAGTGCCATACCAATCAAACTCCCAATAAATTATCTTACAGATCTAGAAAAAATAGTAGCAAAGTTCATTTGGAAAAACAAAAGGTCAAGAATTTCAAGGGGATTAATGAAAAAAAAGGCTGACGATGGTGGACTTGCTGTACCAGATCTAAAACTATATTATAAAGCAGCGGTCATCAAAACCATTTGGTACTGGCTAAGAAATAGAGTAGTCGATCAGTGGAATAGGATAGAATCACAAGACAAACTAGGCAATAACTACAGCAATTTGGTTTTTGATAAACCCAAAGACCCCAGCTTTTGGGATAAGTATTCACTATTTGACAAAAACTGCTGGGAAAACTGGAAACTAGTATGGAAGAAATTAGGGCTTGACCCACATCTAACACCACATACCAAGATAAGATCTAAATGGGTTCATGATCTGGATATAAAGAGTGATACTATAAGTAAATTAGAGGAATGTAATATAGTTTACCTCTCAGACCTATGGAGATGGAATAAATTTATGTCCAAAGAAGAACTGGAACTCTTAATTGAAAACCAGATAGATAACTTTGACTATATTAAGTTAAAAAGTTTTTGTACAAACAAAATCAATGCAGACAAGATTAGGAGGGGAGCAATAAATTGGGAAATCATCTTTACATTTAAGGGTTCTGATAAAGGTCTCATCTCTAAAATATATAGAGAATTGTCTCATATTTATAAAAATTCAAGCCATTCTCCAATTAATAAATGGTCAAAGGATATGAACAGACAATTTTCAGAGGATGAAATTAAAACTATTTATATCATATGAAAAGGTGCTCCAAATCACTATTGATCAGAGAAATGCAAATCAAGACAACCCTGAGGTACCACTTCACACCTGTCAGATTGGCTAAAATGACAGGAAAAGTTAATGATGAATGTTGGAGGGAATGTGGGAGGGCTGGGACACTAATGCATTGTTGGTGGAGCTGTGAACGGATACAGCCATTCTGGAGAACAATTTGGAGCTATGCTCAAAAAATTATCAAACTGTGCATACCCTTCGACCCAGCAGCATTTCTTTTGGGCTTATATCCCAAAGAAATCATAAAGGAAGGAAAAGGCCCCACATGTGCAAGAATGTTTGTGGCAGCCCTTTTTGTAGTGGCTAGAAACTGGAAATTGAATAGATGCCCTTCAATTGGAGAATGGCTGAATAAATTATGGTATATGAATATTATGGAATATTATTGTTCTGTAATAAATGACCAGCAAGATGATTTCAGAGAGGCCTGGAGAGACTTACATGAACTGATGCTGAGTGAAATGAGCAGAACCAGGGAGATCATTATACACGGCAACAACAGTACTATATGACGATCAATTCTGATGGACATGGCTCTCTTCAACAATGAAATGTTTCAAACCACCTCCAATTGTTCACTGAAGAAAGCCATATACACCCAGAGAGAGGGATGTGAAATGTGGACCACAACATAACATTCTCATACTCCTTGATTGATGTTTGCTTACATTGTGTTTTCTTTATCTGATATATCGTTTGTGTAGATAAGATTTTTCTTGCACAACAATGATAAGTTTGGAAATATGTATACATATATTCGATTTGCCAATATTTTAAAATAATTAACATGTGGTGGATGTCCTGCCATCTAGGGGAGGGGTGGGGAGTTGGGGGGAAAAATTTGTAAAGGAAAGCTATGTAAGGGTTATTGTTGAAGAATTACCCACACATATGTTATGCAAATAAAATAAAATAAATAAATAAATTTTTAAAAAAAATTATGAAATTCTAAAAATTAAAGGACAAATCAGAAGAACAATAATCATGTGAAAGGAATTTCTAGGATTAAACTAAGGCAGTCCCCAAAGGAAAAAATTGCAATCCTACAAACATACATTAACAACATAGAAAAAAAGAATTATTAAGGAAACAAATATGAATTTAAAAAACAGAACATCAAGAAACAAACTCAAAATAAGCAAAAAGGAGATATTAAAATTACAGAAGTAAAATAGACAAAACATAGAAGTTATTAATAAAGCTAAAGCAAGTCCTTTGAAAAAACTAATAAAATTAATAGAACTTTAATATAAAAAGAAGGCAGAAAAACAAGTCAATAAAATACAAATGTGCACCATAACAGAATCAGGGGGTTTTTTTTGGTTTTGAGTTTCAAATTCTATTCCTCCTTCTTTTCCCATTCCCCTCTCTGAGATGGTAAACAATTTGATATAATTTATACATGTGCAATCATTTAAAACATTTCCATAGTAATCATTTTGTGCAAGAAGATTCAAACAAGAGAAGGAAGAAAGGAAGGAAGGAGGGAAGGAAGGAAGGAACAGACAGAAAAAAAGAGAAATAGTATATTTCAGTCTGTATTCAGGCAATATCAGTTCTTTCTTTAGAGGTGGATAACATTTTTCATCAAGAGTCCTTTAGAAATGACTTGGATTATTATATTGTTGAGAATAGCTAAATCATCCACAATCTTCATCATAGAAATATTGCTGTTAATATGAACAATGTTCTCCTGGTTCTATTCATTTCACTTTACACCAATTCATATAAAAGTCTTTCCAGCTTTTTTTGAGAGTATCCTTCTTATCATTTTTTTATAGCATAATAATATTCACTCACAATCATGTACCACAACTTGTTCAGACGTTCCCCAATTGAGGGACATTTCTTCAATTTCCAATTCTTTGCCACCACAAGAAAATCTGTTATAAGTATTTTTGTACAAATAGGTTTTTCCCTTTAAAAAATATCTTTGGGAAACAGATCTATCAGTGGTATTGTTAATCAAAGGGTATACACAGTGCCTTTGGCAACAGTTGCAAATTGCTCTTCACAATGAGTAGATCAGTTCACAATTCCATCGAGTGCCTTAGTGTTCTAGTTTTCCCACATCCCCTCCAATAATTATCATTTTCCTTTTTTTGTCATATTAACCAATATGAAAGATATGAGGTGGTACCTCAGAGTTATTTTAATGTGCACTTCTCTAATTAATAATGACTTAGAGCATTTTTTCATATTTACTATTGTCAACTTTGGTTTCTTTGTCTGAAAATGACTTGTTCAAATCCTTTGACCATTTATCAACCAGGGAGTAACTTGTATCAGACTATAGTAATTTATCCAAGTAATCATTTATTATAACCAAATTGGCTTTATACCAGGAATGAAAAGATTAGTAAATAATCAACTTAATTAATCATGTTAAAAACCAAAACATCTAAAACCACATGGTTATCTCAATAGATGCAGAAAAGTCCTTGATGAGGTATAGCACTTTTATGCTAAAAATCCTTCAAAGTATAGGCATTGGGGGATCGTTTTTATAATCAAAAAAATACCTACAGCTAAAAGCAAGCATCATATGCAATGGGAATGCACTACAACCTTTTTCAGTAAATATCGGAATAAAAAAAGAATATCTACTCTCCCCACTATTATTTGATACAGTTTGGAAATACTAGTAACCAACAATAAGAAAGGATTTAAAAGCATAAAAATAAGTAAAGAAGAGATAAAATTATCTCTGTTCGCTGGTGAAATTATGTTATACTAGGAGAATCCTAGAGAATCAGCAAAGATTCGACATGAGATAATTAATAGCTTTAGCAAAATTATAGGTTACAAAAACAAATCCTCAAAAATCAACAGCATTTATATATTATAACAAAATCCAAGAAGCAATCATAAAAAGGGAAATCCCATTTCAAATAACTACAAAATGCATAAAATATCTAAGGACTGATTTATACAAAATATATGTGATGTGTATATATTCTATTATAATGTACTCCTTGAAGACATAAAAAGCAACTTAAATAGCCAGTAACTGGGTGATACCAATATAATAAAAATGACAAGGCTACCAAAGTTAATTTATGTCTTTAATGTTATATGAAATTATCCAAGGGAAATTTTATAGAACTTAATAAAACTTAATTTGGAAAAATAAAAGATCTAGAATATCAAGGGAAGTGATGAAAGGAGGTAGGGATGAAGGAAAAGAATAATTATAGACCTCAAACTATATTATAAAGCAGCAGTCATCAAAATCATCTGATATTGATTAAAAAATTGAGAAGATCAATGAGACAGATCAAAGGAATATCAGAAATAATGGGGGTCAATAACCAAGTGTTTGATAAAGTGGAAAATATAAATCACCTGAGAACTCTTACCTCTTTCTCTTTGTCTCTCTCTGTCTCTCTATCTCTCTGTGTCTCTATCTCTCTGACTTTCTGTCTGTCTTTCTGTCTCCATCTCTCTATGTTTTTGTCTCTCTGTCTCTGTTTTTCTGTCTCTCTGTCTCTCTCTCTTTATTAAAACTGCTGGGAAAACTGAAAAGCAGAGTGGTAGAAATTAGACTATATGTGATAAATATATATGTATATATACACACACATGCACACAAAAATACACATATATATATAATATTTTCATATATACACAAACCTACATATTTACACACACACAGACACACACAAAATACTCATTCCCTATAGATAAGTAGTCAAAGAATATGAAGAAATAGATCTCAAAAGAATTGCAAAGTTACATGAGGGAATATTCCAATCTCTAATAATAACAATGCAAATTAAAGCAACATACCCTTCAAATTGACAACTATGATTTTAACAAATAATAATAATCAGTGTTGGAGGGGTAATAAGATGATAAGCACAATAAGTCATTTTTGGTAGAGCTGTGAATTGTAACAATCTTTTTGGAAAACAATTTGGAATTATGTAAATAAAGTGACTAAAATGTCCATACTGTTTGAAATCAGAGATTCTATTAAGGGCTTAAACCTCAAGGAAAACATTGATAAAAGGAAATATATATTTACATTAAAATTTTTATAACAATACTTTTCAAGATAATAAAGAATTATAAACAAAATGATGCTCATCAGTTAATACAAATTGTGGTTTCTGAATGTAATAGTACTGTGCTGTAAGAAAGGATGAATGTGATGAATACAGAGAAACTTGGAAAGATCTACATGATCTAATAAAAAATGAAATAAGCAAAGCAAAGAAAACAATGTACATATTAACTACAACAGTGTAAATGGAAAAGACAATCACACACAAATATCAAAAGTAAATATGACAAAATTATAAAGATTAAACATGACTTGAGGGAAGAAAAAGAGAAACTATGCCCCCAACTCATCCTGTCATGAAGGTTAGAGATTATAGGTGTTGTACATTGCACGTATTTCCAACTTTTTTCAGTGTATTAATCATTTGTGTGCTGATTTTTTCTTTTTTTCTTTTCACATTGCCTTTAAATAATATTATTAATTAAATAGGTAGCTTTGTGATGATGTAAAAAGAAATCAATAAAAATTTATTTTTAAAAAAAGCAATGCTGTTAATTTCCAAAAATCCATTTCTGAGTCAAAAAATCAATATAAATACAAAATTTATATAAATGAGTTTTTATGAATTTCTTTTTTTTATTTTGGCTCTTAATTTTTTTAAAAGAGGTATTTCTATACAATTAATTAATTTCATTTAAAAAATCTCTCCTCAGGTTGTTTTTTTCCCCTTTCTCTTCTTAAGCATATCATATCTGCAAATTGTAAATAAATGGCTCGTATTACAGTTGAACAGATATGCTCACTTGGACTGTAACAGAGATCATGTGTGGATATCCAGTGTTGGGATACTGGCTCCTTCTTCCATTCTTTCTTGGATGAATAAAATTGGTCCAATATTGGTCCAATAAAATATCTGACTCAAGGGAGATGCATAGTGATGGCTGGGGCTGGTAACTTGGGAAAGACTAAATCAGGTAGGGGAAGGGCCTATGGTACAGTGACAACTAGACAAAAAGAAAAGAACAGAATAGATGTGTTGTTATTCCACCCCTATTTCTTACCTCTCTCCTCTCGAACCAGAGAGATGGCATAAAAATATTGCAAACCCTTTGAGTTACCAGCCTAGCCTGAGAAACTTTTGGATTCCACTATGGAACCATGAAAACTGGCAGTAAATTGGATAGAAAGATTCACCAGCCAGAAACAAGACTTGTTAAAAAGCCGGCTGACCCTTTGTGTGCAGGATGCTAAATGTCCCTAAGGATTCATGAGCATCTTTGCAAACTGCAGTTGCTCATTCTAGGATTTCTATATTTTTTCTCCATTTTAACAAGACTTCCTTATATAATATTGTGACCAGTGTATTTAAAAACTAGATCTCATATTTCCCAGGTTTTCTGGCTGTGGGAAACAATTCAAGAGAGTGAGAAAGCTCCCTGGATTCTCTGTATCATAAGTATCCCTGACCAAGACTTACCTGTACTGGTTTTTTTGTTTGTTTGTTTGTTTGTTTAAAAAGCCATTGATTTAGAGAACCTCCTGTTAACATCCACTTATTTTAATACTATAGCCTCATCCATTTGGGTATTTCCATCAATAAAGTAGATTGTAATTACCCATGCCTTCCCATTCTATGTAACTTTTGTCCATGTCCTCCTATAAATCATTCACTAAACACACACCCAATCTTTTAAGAAACTTTTCTCTCACCCTCAGGCCTCTGCTCGGAGTCAGGAATATCTAAGTTCAAATCCTACCTCCGACACTTGGGTATGTGATTTATGGGCAAGTGACTTAACATCTGTCTGCCTCAGTTTTTTCAGCTGTAAAATGGAGATAAAAATAAAACCTACCTCTCAGGGTTTTTGTGACGATTAAATGAGATATTTTGTAAAGCATCTGCATAATGCTAGACACATAGCAGAAGCTTAGCAAATGCTTATTTTCTTCCTTCCATCTTCTTTAAGACTCACTTCTTCATCTATAAAATTGGAATAATAGTACTTACTTCACAAAGCTATTATGAGGCTTAAATGAGAGAACATATGCAAAGTGTTTTGTAAATCTTAAAATGCTATAAAGACACTAGCTATTATTATCCTCATCTTCATTACCATTATTATTATTATTACTACAGTGAAGCACATATATCTGCAGCTCAACTAATTTCAAGATCCCTCCCAGGATAAATTCACCTTTTCTAAATCTCATTATCATGATGCTAACTCAAACCTGGATACTATCTCCATTGGTTTCCTCTCCCCTCTGTTTTAGAGCACTGGGGAGGATCCTCCCCAAACTTTGGACTCCCTGCTCAACCTACATTGCATCTGTGGCTCTGAGTAACCCCCGGTATAACATCTACTTCTGCTTTCCAACCTCCTTTCATGTGTTATTTTCCTCCATCAGAGTGTAAGCTCCTGGAGGGTAAGGACTCTTTTTTTTCTTATTTGTATTTTTTATTAAATTGTATTGAATTGAGAGTAATTTGGAGCTATGCTCAAAAAGTTATCAAACTGTGCATACCCTTGGACCCAGCAGTGTTTCTATTGGGCCTATATCCCAAAGAAATTTTAAGGGAGGGAAAGGGACCCACATGTGCAAGAATGTTTGTGGCAGCTCTTTTTGTAGTGGCTAGAAACTGGAAACTGAAGGGATGCTCATCAATTGGAGAGTGGCTGAATAAATTATGGTATATGAATGTTATGGAATATTATTGCTCTGTGAGAAACGACCAGGAGGACGATTTCAGAGAGGCCTGGAGAGACTTGCATGAACTGATGCTGAGTGAAACAAGCAGAACCAGGAGATCATTATACACGGCAACAACAATATTACATGATGATCAATTCTGATGGACATGGCTCTCTTCAACAAAGAATTGTCTCAAACTAGTTCCAATTGTTCACTGAATAAAACCATATACACCCAGAGAGAGGGATATGAAATATAGACCACAACATAACATTTTCATGCTCTCTATTGAGGTTTGCTTGCATTGTTTCCTTTCTCTGATTTTCTTTTTTTTTTCTTGTAGATAGGATCTTTCTTGCACAACTTGTCAAGTATTTCAACATAATTAACATGTAGTGGACTTCCTGCCATCTAGGGGAGGGGAGGGGACTGGGGGTAAAAGTTGTAATGGAAAGCTTTGTAAAGATCAATGCTGAGGAACTACCCATACATATGTTATACAAATAAAAAGCTTTAATAAAAAAAATTGTATTGAATATCCCTTCTTGTTAGTGTTTTATTGGTCTTCAGATTATCTTATATTCCTTTCTCTGTTTATTTGTTGTCTTCTCAGGCTGAAATGTAAACACTTTGAAAGCAAGGACTACATTGATTTTTGTCTTTGTTTCTCCAAGACTTGATGCTCACTTTTACCTAATTAAAAAAAAGTGATTTTTTTTTTGCCTCATCTCTTACCTAGCTTAATCACTGAATGGACATCGCCTTAGTCAAACTAAAATCTATTAAAAATCTTAGCTTAAAAAGAGCAAAGTCTCCCATGGCATTCAGGGCAATCTCTAGTCATTTGTATTTGAATGAATAAAGAGGAATCTCCCTGACTTTAGATATGGCACCATAGTACCACTCGGCTTTTTATACCTTCTGGAGAGAGCTATATGCAAACATTTTCATGCCTTTACATCATATAAAGAAAGCAACATGCCTGGTAAACCTAAAGTGCTCTATAAATGCTAGCTATCCTCCAGTGAATTGGTGTAAAAAAATTATAGTCAAGGCTATAGGAAGACTGTACATCTCAATTAAGAGTAAAGTGTTGCTATCCTTAAAACCATTCTAACTGCTAAACCATGGGAACCTGAGTTTTTGGAAGTACCAAAATAAGAAACAACTTTGGTTTGGTGTTACACAAATGGTGTGGAAGTAGAAATCAATAAGCAATAGCCTACTGGATCTAGTGGAGTCTCCAAGCAAGTGACTCATCATTACTGTGTGTTTTGATATAGTCCAGAAAGCCCTGGCTATGCATCTTGACTTTTATAGGTGGACTAAATTTGGCTATTGCTCCATGTGACTCCTATTTTTGTGTGTAATTAATAAACCTTCAATTGGAAATCATGTGGTGCCCAGCTTTTATACATTTTGCATCCTCCTACAGCAAGCTCTCTGGAAAAAAAGGTTACTCTTTCTATCTTGTTATGGAAATTTTTTTATTTCCTTTCACTATTCAGAATTTAGGGCCATTCCTCTCACAAATTTTGGTTACTGAAAAATCTGTCTTAATATTAACCTCACCTGACCAAAACCTATCCCAATGGGTGTAAAATTTTATGTAAAACCTTAAATATTCTTTAAAAAGGAAGCCAGAGGAAGACTCTCAACTGTCCCAAACTCATTTGTGGAATAAATAATCTTCAATCAGACTATTTGTGAATCCTTTAAATGTAGTTTAATCTGTAACTTGATTTAATTTACTTATAGTTTCCTTAAGGGATTTATGAGATTATGATTATGTTTAACTAGGTTTATTCAACTGTTATGACATTAAAGGTAGTATAAAATTATGGATCCAATATTTCTTTAACTTTATGGCATAAGAGAAATGTACAAGACTGTAATATGTAAAAAAATTATTTTTCTGTCACTCATATAATTTTGCCTATAAGAAGTCTTGTGAGACTCCTAATAGAGTTCTCTTGATCTCTACATAAATTTTTCTCTGAGGTCTGAATCTATTGAACATAGTGAAACCTAAGTATTTATTTCCATCATTTCTGCATTCTGGTAAATATATATTTGGCAAAAGTATTCCACCACATGAACTCAGAAAGGAGATATTTCTCCCATAACATTTCCTATCACTTTCTTTTTCCCTCTTACAAGCTCACATCACTGAAAGCCATTCCTTCCTATTCCAGTCTTCAGATAAAACCAAACAAACCCCTAACATCTGGGAACCATACTTACTACTTCTGGGAAGTCCCCCCTACTGTGAAAAGAGACTGTTTCTTAAGAGTTGTCTCAGGAAGCTTGAGAAGAATTGTGGCAGTTAATTTCACTGCCCTATGCAGGAAGGATAGATCCTTTTCCCTCTCTGGGACTTTTTTTCATCTATAAAATGAAGGACTTGGTCCAGAGCCTCTCTAAGGTTCTCTAATGTTCTTTTCACCTCTAAATTTATGGTTCATGTACTTTCACTAGTTGGGAATGGCCCAGCCTTAATCCTGGATCTCTTTCTGACATGAACTTCTCAGCCTAGGAGATCTATCAAGGGGTTTTTTCATAGTTATCTTCCCACACCTGTAAGCTTTTTTCTGGTTGTTGTTTTTATACAGTATCAGGTTGTGAAATACCATATATATTTTTCTGTTACCCAAAAAGGGAATGAAATTTTGGATTTCTCTATGTCTATCAGCACTGAGACCCTAAATTTTAATTGTGTTCTTTTGACATTAATAACAAATAGTGCATAAAGATGAGGAAGCTTTGAGCAGAGAAAGAATTTGTGGTGTGTGTGTGTGTGTGTGTGTGTGTGTGTGTGTGTGTGTGTGTGTGTGGTCTTTAAAGAAAAATTAATCATAACCAAACATGATTCCAGAGGATGGATGATGAAACTTTTTATCCTCCTTTTAATACAGAGGTGATGGATTCAAGATGCAGAATGAGACATATATTTTTGATCACAACCAGTGGGGGATTTATTTTGCTTGGCTGCATAATTATCACAATGATTTTCTTTTTCTTTTTTCAGTGGAGAAGAGGAGGAAGGGAGGAGAGAGAAAATAAATGCTTGTTTTTTGAAAAAAATTTAAATAATTTCTAAAAGGCAAAAAAAAAGAATAATAAATCAACCCCAGTATGAATGCTGGATTCCTGAGGTCCCAGCCTCAAAAATGCTCTGTGAATGGTGACTGAGTACAAGTCCATAAATATGTAATTAGGAACCCAAGTTACCAAGAAGATGAGCCAAAAAAAAATTACTGACATTTGACTCAGTTTCTATTCTTTCTGACAGCAGATTAAAGCTGTCCAGGACAGAGCTGTGGCTTATGACTCATTTACTCATTTAGACACTACCAGCCAAAGTGCACTTCAATAAAGAAGGTCCAGCTGGATGTGCCCAGCCCAGACTGTTCTAATATAGAAGATAATTGAATTGCAAATTTTGATTTTTAAAGGGCACACAGATTGAGCATCTGGTTTCATGCACCAAACAAACATGTAAATATTTAGGACATATTTTTTCCATCTTAGGCTGAATTAAGTTCAAAGATATGGTTCCTGCAGAGTTTTGAAGCATAGAAATAAGGTAACTTCTTCTTGATTAGTTGACACTTATATAGTCTTTGAATCAATATGTTAGTTTAGTTGCTCTTGAAATAATCTCCAATACTGGAAACTGGCTAAAGATGGAGGACTGGACATACATTAACAGATTTTTTCCACAGTGCTTTTGAAGAAAACCAGAAAGATCAGTTTACTTCCCTGCAAAATCTCAGCTTTGGGGTTAATGGGATAAGTGGGGCTGCCCCACTAGTATGAGCAAATGTCACTGTGCCTCAGGATATAGATATCTTGGGACATACTTCCTCTTTGTGGAAACTGCTCTGCATGAATTTTATGGCTCTGTCAAAATGGCTTTTTTTTTTTTTTTTTTTTTTTTTTTTTTTTTTTTTGTTCTTCACATAAATCTTTGCATCTGCCTCAGAGAACCTCTCTTCCTTTAAGACACAGATCAAGTTTTCTGATCATTCCATGAAGTCTGGGTATTGATCCCACTTAATTTCTAGCTCTAAGTGAAGAAATTCTTAATTACATTTTACTACTCAGTGAAAACGGTTCATCCTGTGGAGGAATTAGCAATCATACTTCGAGCAGAAGACTCAGGTATTATTCAGCTTAGCCACTGTGATCATTAGTATTTGCACAGAGTATCTGGACGGGGTTGATCCGTCTGTTACTGGGTATAGTCCATACAGTCTATGTGCATTAAAACTGTCTTCAGATTGTACCCAACAAGATGATGATACGTAAGAATGCTGAAGAATTTTATTTCAATTCAAATGCAACCTAATAAAGACTGGACTTTATATTCATGTTTTGTCATGTCTAAAATTCCTACTCCATCATCTCATCTACATGTTCCTTCTATATCTTATGCTTTCCACTGAAATAAAATTAAGCTCTAATTCCATATATTCTTAGTTTTTATTTTCTGCCCAGCAGAGCAGAAATCCTGATTGAAAGAGTCATTTTTGGAATAGCCAAAAAGCATATCTAGTCCTAACTTAACAAAAGTGTTGAAAACACTTGAAAACAAAATAAAATAGATTCCAAAAGTCAATAAAATAATTCCTATCTTATCCATACATTAAAATGGATTTTTGCAACTATTTAAAAATTTTATTTTGTGAGTTTCTAGACAAATTAATTGGTTTTCATCTATTCATCAGAAAAAAAATATGCATTTTTTTTGCTGAGGCAATTGGGGTTAAGTGACTTGCCCAGAGTCACACAGCTAGGGAATATTAAGTGTCTGAGGCCAGATTTGAACTCAGGTCCTCCTGACTTCAGGGCTGGTGCTCTAACCACTGTGCAACCTAACTGCCCCTATATACATTTTCTTAAGCAAAAATCTTCCACATTTAATAATATGTATCAATTTTCATTACTTTATTCCTTATGATTCTCAGAAATGGGGATAATTCATACACTTTGGTGTTTAGTATTTTTTTTTATGTCCTATGTTAATGAAAAAAGGAAGCATCAGGGTACTCTGACAATAAGTATCTTGCACAAGTCACAGTTTCTCTGGGCTTCTACTTACTCATTTGTATAATGAAGAGACTGAACTAAAAGAGCTGTAGAACCCCTTCAGACTCTAAACTGATGCTCCTATAATCCTATAATATAATGCAAGAGATGAGGATGATGGCAGGAGTCCTGGCAACATGGTGAGGAAATGGAGCATTATAATATAATATAATTTAAGGATTCCAATTTCTGTATATTATGTGACTTCCAATAACAAGACTGTACAATTTTACTCTATAATTTTATTCTCTATGACATTTTTTTTCTTCCCTCGGAGAAGCTCAGGCTACTTGCAGTCATTTCCCTCTTGGAATGTTCTCCCTCCTCAACTCTAACTCTTGCCTTCTCTGGCTTCCTTCAAGACTCAGCTCAAATTCTACTTTCTAAAAGTGGCTTTTCCTCCTTCCCACTAATAGTGCTTTCCCTCTAAAATTGCCTTCTGTCTACAATATACAACACACAAATATAGTTGTCTGAGTTTCATAAAGATTGATAAATATACAGAGATAGTTTAAACAGTGATAAACACAAACATATATATATACATATATATATAAATAGATAGCTAGACAGACAAATAGATTATTAAAAATACAGAAATAGGAAAATACATTTCATAGAGACAAATAGATAAAGTTTTTATCTATTCTCTCTGGTTGAATGTGAGTTCCTGGAGGAGGACTATGTTTTTTGCATTTTTTGATACTTTTAATGGAGGCAGTTGGATGGCTCAAAGGATAAATTACTGAACCTGGAGTAAAATTAGTGAGTAAAATATCTGGCCTCAGACTTAGTAATTAGGCAGACTTAGTAACTGTGTGACTCTGAACAAGTCACTTAACCTCTGTTTGCCTAATCCACTGGAGAAAAATGGCACCCAAAAAACCCAACCCCAAAACAACGACCCTCAATATCTTTGCCAAAAAAACAAACAAAAACAAAAACAGAAAACTATATGGGGTTACTCAATAACAACAACGAATTCTTAATATAGTTCTTGGTATATAATAAGTGTTTAATAAATGCTTGTTTAGTGATTGATTAATCTTCAGTCAATCAAACAGCTGAAATCTGGGGACTAAATTTTCTCTTTCTGGAAGGACTCCTAATAGAAAAAGAGAGACTTTCCCCTAACAGTTGTCTCATGATGTCTACTTCATGAGAATTCTAGAAGAATGAATTGAGAATAGTTTGTCCTTCATTTTCAAAGAAGACCAATGACATCACAGTGTTGGAGTAAAATAGTGAGTGATGGATGAGCTCCTGACATATATAAATTGGATTTAAGTGATGCAGAGTTGGACAAAGTCATCAGCTTCACTCTTTCTGGTAGAATCATTTGAAGTCCAGAAGCAGGACAAAAATCAAGACAACTGGCAATGACCTGGGATGCAGTAAATGACCTTTGTATTTCTGAGGTCTGACCAAGTACTAGGTGCTTCACAGTCTCTGCTTCAGTCACTTTCACAGCCATTGGAAAAAATTATTTTCATCATAGGAATAGTCTCCACATGCTCCTGACTCTCCTACAGGTTTGCAATCTGTAAATTATCCTCAACCTGGTTTAACCTGTCCATGAAGATGGTTTTAATAGTCAGTGGGTGGCCACTGCAAGGCTATAATTTCTTGGATCCATGGGTAAGAGAAACTCATTGAGAGGAATACTGATAAAGGAGATTTCCAAGCGCCTTTTCTAACTGGGGAAGAACCTAGTTTATTCCTATGTCTTCCTTTTTCAAAAGTTGAAGGGCTAATTACTTCACATATGTAGAGATATATCTCTGTGTGTAAATACATACATATACATACACACCTACATATATATACATATATATGCATTTATGTGTATATGCACATGTATGTTTAATCTATTTTTTCTGATAAGTCCTTATATCATCCTATTGAACTTTTCAAAGTTTTTTTTAATTATAACTATTATAATTTAATAATCTAAGGAGGGGGATATATGGCAGGATGTCCAGGGAAGATGGTATGGAAAATATAGTCAGATGCTATCTAGTTATAGTTGTGTAGGTATGTTTGTAATCACTCTTTTGCTAATACAGACAGCCTAATTCCAGGGCAGAGTTCTAAAGGTGAGTGAATTCCCCCCAAATATTGGCAGCTTAGTTTCTAGACGTCTGGTTCTGATAAGTGAGCCCACTTGCAATATATCTAGGACTAGGGTGGGCAGAATGATATCATATAGGAAAAGATTCCTTTAATAAGACCTCTTATAATACAGGTGGAGAATTGGGTTCATTTCCAAACTCTGATACCAAGTCATGATTGTTTTACTTATGAATCCCTGAATTTACTATTCTTTTGCCTACTTTCTGTACCATAGTGCAGGCTAACCTCATGTCTGGAATGTGCTCCCTCTTCATTTATACCTCTTAGAATACTTAACTTTATTCTGAAGTTTTCTTATACAAAATCTTTGCTGATCCCCTCAATTGTTAGTGATTATTCCTTTGTCCTCAAGTTATGTATGTGTTTATCTATTTACATATTTACAATATGCTGTAAAGTTTTTGAAGATATGGAATACCATTGTATCTTTCACATCATTGTTATTATAGATCTGACATTCCTATAATCTGGAAAATCTAAGTAAAACTTTTTTGGTCCTTCATAATCAGAGAATTCTGAATTATTATGGCATTAAAAATAAAATGTGTTGATATTATACAATATTATACACATATTTTATGTATTTCTGAGTTTCTGTATTTTTTTCTGTGTCATTTAACATACAAGTTGCCTTCAGCTTCTGCAAAATCCCAGAAAATTCATGCTGACCTATGATACAGCAAAACTGCAATGGGGAAAGTTGTGATATGGAAAGAATAAATGTATTTAGGTTTGGGTTTTGCATCCCAAACACTTAGCACAATGATAGCACAATTAATACATGCTTATTGGAATATACTGAACTGGATTGGAGTAAAAAAAAAAAAGACCTGAGTTTGGAATCCTACTTCCTATGTTTTCCCACCTATGGACAAATCACTTAATCTTCCAACACCTATTTCTTAATCTGTAAAATTCTCGTCATCATCATCATCATCATCATAACATTTTCTACAGTGATGGAGATTAGCATCACATCTAAAACTCAAGAGTCTCAGAGATTTTCTGGGATGCTGAGAGTTTAAGTGGTTTGTCTATAATTCATATAATTACAATATATAATAATTATAATTCTATAATATAATTAAGTGGTATGTGTAAGAGGGAGAACTTGAACCCATCCTCCTGAGCCCAAGGCTAGATATTACTTTCCTGGTTCTTACTAAGGGAAGATAACATTTAGAGCTCTACAAATTGACAGGAAGCCATCTGCCATAAAGGACTCAGTGACTGACCCGCCCAGAAGCAGAGCCAAGTGACCTTTGGGTATAGTTAGTGCCTTGATGTAGTGCTCAGTGGCCCTTGTTACTAAAAATATCCTCATATTAATTCGTCCTTTGGCAGCCACAAAGTTTCTAAAGAAATATAATTCTAAAGCTCCAACAGGCTTCAAATTCTTTACAAGAAACAGATATTTTGCACATTGAGATAATTCGTTTCATATTTTCCTACTATCTGATACTCTTTTCCTGAGGCTGTATTCCTTTTCTCTATAATTCTCCACAAATTCTTCAATGAAAAGCTATAACTGCATTCAGCTTCAGAGGGGTGTGACTTCATGCACGCATGAAATTGTATATTTTAATAGACCTTTTAGACTTTGATTAAGTTAGGGAACAATGTCCCTTGTCCATTCATTTAATAATCAAGTTTGGTTTAGTTAAAAGATAATCTTGAAGCAATTGCCATCATGTTCTATTTGCCAATTTCTTACTAATAATATGTTTGGTTTTATGCTTCACTTTATTCTCCACTCCCCCTTAAAAATAGCTCTGACATTTCCAATTAGAATAGATGAGAATGTTAACTTGAGAAGGACGAAACTAGAAGGGATGCTTAGTAATTCAACTACAATTTTCTTGAATGCTATTCATAGTCATTTGATCAGAAAAGTAATGGATAAATGCACAAGGTCATGGTTTTCATATCAAATACTATACTAAGTTCTGGGGAATACAAAAATTAAACAAATAATAATAATTTTTAAAAAAAGCAAAAAACAGTTCCTGCCCTCAAGGAACTTACAGTCTAATTGAGGAGACAGCATGCAAACAACTATGTATGTATAAGATAAACATAAATTAAATCAGAACCTTCCAGGGAAGGTTCTAGCAGTGGAAAGACTATCTAAGAAAGAGAGTAGGGAAGACTTCTTGCATAATTTAGGATTAGAATTGAGAGATGATTGAAGCCAGGGGAATCCAAGAGGCTGAAACCATGGGCAGTAGAGGACAGCCCATGAAAAGATGGATCATTGTATTCAAGGAAAAGAAATAAATCCAATGTTTCTGGATGACAGAATACAGGAAGAGAAGTAAAGAGTAAGTAAGATGGAACTGGGTTGAAACAGCTTTAAAAGCCAAAAACAAAAAAAGGACTTAATATTTGATTCTAGAGATAACAGAGACACCAGAGTTAATTGAATAGGAGAGTGATATGGTCATATGGCTCATGAGTTTTTTTTTCTTTTAAAAAGCTCACACCATAATAAAAATTAATTTTTAGTGACAATAATCATTAGTAAAAATTAGCTTTCTGAGAAGCAATATGGTATAGTAGGTAGAGCTGACTTCAAAGGGAGGAAAATCTTGCCTCAGAAGAATACTATCTTGTGACCACAGGCAGGTCACTTATCCCTAAGTGACCTTAAGAAGTAAGACTATAAATTGCAGAGAAGTTACTAATACATTCTCTCTGAAAACTGCTATGTGCTCATTACATAGGTATTAGGTATAAACTTTTGTATGTTATATGCTGTCTTTTCCATTAGAACATAAGTTTCTTGAAGTTGGAGGTTGTCTTTGGTTTTAGTATCCTCAGTGCTTGGCAATAATAAACACCTTTTTTTGTGAGGCAATTGGAGTTAAGTGACATATATATATATATAATATATATTTATATCATATGAGCCATATAGCTAGCAAATGTCAAGTGTTTGAGACACATTTGAACTCAGGTCCCCCTGACTCCATGCAGGTACTATACCCACTGCGCTATATAGCTGCTTCTGATATAATAAATTCTTAAATTTTTAAATTATTATTATATTATACATTATAATTATAATAATTAATTGATAAGTTTTTAATTAATTTAAATATAAATGAGTTTTTAATTTATTCATTCATGTCAAAGAAAAAGTAAATATGCTTGATTTTTATTATAATATTATCCTGACAGGTTTTTTTTTTAACATAACAGTAATAGCTAGGAATGTATATATCATTTAGTATGTGCCAGGAATTATATTGAGCACTTTAAAATTGTTATCTCATTTGATCCTTATGACAACATAGGGAGGTAGGTGTTATTAGTATCCCCATTTTACATATGAGGAAGCTGAAGCAGAAAGGATTTGCCCAAGGTCACACAGCTCATACTAATACTGACTAGCATCTATAATGGTGTCAGACACTATGCTAAGTACTTTACAATTATTATTTCCACATTTGAACCTCACAGAAACTCTGGGAGGTATGTTATCATTAAGCCCATTTTTATAGAAGAGAAAATAGAATTAAATGATTTATCTAGGTGACACAGCTAATAAGCGTCAGAGGTAATTGACTCTTCTGACTCCAGATCCTATATATTTTATCCATTACACCACCTAGTTGCCCCTAATGAAATAATATTATGATTGTGACCAAATCCCTTAACTTCTCAATATCCCAAGAATCTCTCTAAGACTGTAGGTGTAAATCTGCATTGGTAGAAAAAGTTTCTTCACTGAGAGTCCCATGTACATTGAAATCACAAGATCATACAAAAACAAAAGGAAAACAAAAAAAGAGAAGATGCTATAGTGTCTTATAGTATTTACAATAATAAAAATATTGTCCAATATAGACATGACATGTCAAATTTTATGTTACAGTATGGCAAGATGCCAATGAAGAAAAGATTTCCTCCCTTGCTCAGCCTTTTTCCACACTGTATTTGCTCCATTGATATAGTTTATTTTAAAAGAATAAACTTCTGCTGTTTACCCTTCCCTTACTGGGAGGAAATTTTTTTAGTGTTCTCAGAACTACATGCTAGTCCACATGCTTTTCATCTTCCCTGATAAAGAGAATCTGACTTAGTAATTGCTTTTGCTGCAGTTTGTGGTTGAGATGAAATAGCAAGGTAGAAAAATCAAGAAAAAAAATAAAATTGAAAGTCACCAAAAATTTATATAAAATCCATGTATGCCTGTGTAAATTGTATGTGAGTTCTGTGACAAGCATACAACATGCCCATTGAATTGCCTCTTGCATTGATATCATTTTTGGAGACTTGGCCCTCAATTAGAGTGAACTTCACACCCAATAGACTACTTACTTGGTAATGAATTAGCTTCTGAATAGCTAGATTTCTCACTGGAACCACTAATTGACAGATAAAAGCATACTCTCCTAATCGATTATGCTTTTACTTTAAAAATAAATTACTAAAATAGCCAAGCATAAACATTAAAGAAGATAATATTTTAAAAGATGACACACACTTTAGAATAAAACTTTTTAAAAATATAAATCTTTGGGTATTGTTAAAACTTTTTAAAAATATAAATCTTTAGGTATTGCTCTCACTTAGCTATTAGCAATCTTGTTTTCCTTCCAGCCTTGAGATCTCATTTTAATTTGATTTTAATCTTATATCATTATCATATCAATCGAGTACTTTTTAGTGGCTTATATAAGCTTTGTCTGCCTTTTGGCTTCAGAAAAGTTTAAATGAAACTTAGCAGCCCTTACAGATGTTCTTCTACTTTAAATCCCCTAACAAGAACTCTTATTCCCTGATTACAACTAACTTAACTAGAGATGTTTGCTCTTCCAAGTTTCCTCCTTAGTCCCATGTTTCTCTCATGCAAAAAGAACAAATTATATAGTCACATGATGATGATGATAATGTTGATGCTGATGATGATGCTCTGCATGAATGTTTTCTCCATCTGGAACAGGAAAAGTAAACTCAGTTACACTCTGTGGAAACAAAAGAGAAAATCTGACTTTTTGGTTCAATTCAATAAACACCTATTAAGTATCCACCATGTACAAGGCTCCATGCTAGGTATTGAAGTTACAAATATATATTTTTTAAAAATCTTTCATTCCTGACCTCAAAAGACTTATAAATATGCAGGAGGAATGAAATCTGGATACAGCTTTGGAGGGAGAGAAGAAAGAGCAGGATCATCAGAACCTGTGATTTCATTTGTGTAGGGAATGAGATTCTCCTATGGAAACCTCTTGATCCATGCAGATTGTCAATGCAGTTATAATATACATTCTTAGAGGGTTGCCTGGCTGTAAAACTAGTATGTGTCAGAGCAATGATGACCTCAGATTTCTCTGGCTCTAAGGCTGGTCCCTTCTCCACTATGTCATTAACTTTCAAATAACTAGAAGTTGGAAAATGATTTAATATATGGATCACATCTATTGGGGAGATATTTTAAAATAACAAAACATTATTTTTTTTCTTTTTGCCATTAAAAAATGCATAGTCTATTTTCTCTCCATTCCTCTCCAACATGTCTCTCTATATCTTAATATCATAGACTTCACCCTAGGGAAGGAACCATTAAATCCATTAAATCCAAACTACTCTCCTCCATTTTTGCAAATAAGGAAATTGAGACATAAAGTAAAATGAATTGCTCAATATCAAACCACTAGTAAGTATCTGAAGTGAGATTTGCACTTTGGTCCTACTAATACCAAGTCTATTACACTGTATACCTTTCAACCACTATCTGGAAAAAAAGAAAAGGATAATGTCCTAATACTTTTTTTTTTCTCCTGAGGTAATTGGGGTTAAGTGACTTGCCCAGGGTCACAGAAAGTGTTAAGTGTCTGAGGTCAGATTTGAACTCAGGTCCTCCTGAGTTCAGGGCTGGTGCTCGATCCACTGCGCCACCTACCTGCCCCAATGTTATACTTTTAAATGAATTTGTAACTTATTGATGACACCATCCTATATGAATTTGAAAAACAATAATGTATATATGTATGAGATATATTACCTAGTCAGTCTATGCATGATTTGTTTGGATTTCATGATTTCATGGATTTCATGCCTTTTTTCAAAAACCCTGTGCTTGTTCCTTATGGAGTACACAATGCAGAGCTAAGAACCATTGCAATACTTATTATTTTTTAATTAAATGGTCAGAAAGTAAATATTTATATATGTGAACTTAATAATATTAAAGAATCTCAATGTGGGTGTTTTTCTTCTTTTGTTAATTTAACAATGAAGTTGAAATATGAAAATATATTATCAGAGAACAGCTGAACAAATTGAGGTACAGTTAGGTCCCAATTGATGTGAATAATGAATCATGTGAAATGGTTGAAAGAAATTGAACGCATACTGGTTGAATTTATAATTATGTAAAATATAGTTATTGATAAAGTCAGTGGAAATCTACAATGCAAATTTGAATTTTTTTGACCACTTTGGGGAAATTTCTTATTCACACTAATTGGGACCTGCATATGAATACCAAAAAATATAATTTTGCCCTAAGGAGCAATGAATATGAGGAATTCAGAGAAACATCTGAAAATTTGTATGAACTAATGAAAACCAAGAAAAGTATAATCAAGAGAATAATTTACACAATGACTACAATAAGGCCAAAAACAGCAACACTAATAGTCATCTAAACCAGGATTAACTACAATGTTTAACATTGGTTCTAGAGAATTGATAAGGAAACACACTTCCTTCCTCTCAATAGAGAGTGGGAGGTAGGGACTGGGGAGAAGACAAAACTGGTGTAGAACATTGTATATGCTTAAAGATGAGATAAAATTATTGGTTGATTTGCTTAAGTTTTATTTGTATAGGGGAATGGTTAGGGAAGTATATCAGTAAATAACTATGGTTTAAAAACAACAAAAAATAAGAATGTTAAATTCTTTTATAAGAAAACAAAATTCAGATGGTAGATTTAAGCTTATCTTGTAAGCCACAGTTTGTTCTTAGTTGCCTATGGGTAAGCCTTAGATTTACAAGTTTTAGTCATGACAAAAAAGATTTGTATCAGTGACTCTCATAATAGTAAACAGATGCAATGAATGTCAACCTCTGCTTGAGTTTGCACATCTAATACAAATAAAAACACCAATCCATAATGAAACCAGGAGAATTCTCAGAATTTTTTATAGACAAAAAAAATTTTAGGTGGTCTTCTTCAAATATTCAAGAGATGTTCCTTGACACTAACCTAGTGTGAAGCCTATTATTCCTATGATCATCACAATATTTTAAACAAATCTAATAAACCATAATTCAGATATCAACTTTTGTGGCCACCAAGATACCTCTCTCCCTTTTAGAGTTATCCTATTAATGCTGTGTTGCATTAAATGATCTAGTAAGGGTGTCCTTATCTATTTTTAAAAAGGCAATCCAGCCTATTACATGATTATTTTGAAAGAAAAATAATCGATATTAAGTTGTTTTAGTTTTTAAATCACTTGATATGTTGTTCTGGGTCAGGAAGAGTTAAATGCTAAATACTATCATCAAGGCAAAAATACTACTAGGCAAGCCAGAAAGTTATTAATGAAGCTCCCATTTACTATTAAAATATGAAATAATAACAGCAAAATACAGGTGTATAAAAAATCTGAAAGACATATCCAGTAAATAAATTGTTATGGTGGGGGAAGAGGGAAGATAGAAAAGAAGAGAGAAAAGAAGAAAAAGAATGACTGAGAGAAGGAAGGAGGGAAGGAAGGAGAAGGAGAAAGGAAGGAAGGAAGAAGGGAAGGAAGAAAGGAGGGAAAGAAGGAAGGAAGGAAGAAAAGAAGGAAGGAAGGAGGGAAGGAAGGAAGAAAGGAGGGAAGAAGGGAGGGAAGAAAGGAAGGAAATTGGGAGGGAAGGAAGGAAGGAGGGAGGGAAGGAGAGAAGGAGGGAAGAAAGGAGGGAAGTAAGGAAGGAGAAAGGGAAGGAAGGAAAGAAGGAAGAGAGGGAGGGGAGGAAGGGAGGGAAGGAAGGAAATAAACTCTTATTAATAGACATTACACTAAGTACCAGGGATATTAATGCAAAAAGACAATCAAGTAGCTTACGTTCTAATTATAGAAGGCAATGCATAAAAGTGAGCTGGAAAGCAGGGATAGAGGGCAATAAGGGGAAAAGTCCATTTGAGAGGGAGATGAAGCATGATGAACTCCTGCTGGACGAGTAATCTAGATAAGTAACCACCAGCCCAAAGAGTGGAGCCTCTGGGAAAAGGGTTTTCCAGGGAGGGTGGAAGGAATACTCAAAGAAGAAAATAGTCAAGTCTTATGCTAGGCAGAGTGTAGAACAAAAGCCAAGAATTTTGGGGGGATGTTGGTGCAGATAAAACATGATAAAGTTAGGAAAGTGAGTCAGAAGGGTAAAAATTGTTGCTTTTTGTTGTTGTTCAACTTTATTTCCTTGTCATCTTGGCAGTTTTGTAGTCCTGGCTTTCACACACAAAACACCCGTGGGCTTTTGTTTTTTGGAGGGGGAGTCTTGAAATGGACTACCCAATCCTTCAGGCTTAAAGCCTGGGAGCCAGCTTTTCCTCCTCACTTACTATGGCCAATCTGTTGACAATTTTAGTTCCATCCCATCTTCTTCTTCCCTACCTTTTTCTTCTCTGACTTTGCCAGCAGGCTGGGGCAGGCCCACATTGCATAACTCCTAGACGTTTGAAATATTCTGCTGTTGGTTTCATTGCCTTAAGTCTCTTCCTACTCTAGACTATCTTCCACTCAATTATTAAATATATGTTCCTAAAGTATGGATCTAGTCATGTTCCCATCACACACACACACACACACACACACACACGCACACACCCCTCTGAATAAATTCTAGTGGCTTCCTATTACCTCCAGGATTAAATTAAAAATCTTCTGTTTGGCTTTCAAAACCCTTTGCAACCTGGCTTCTTCCTATCTTTTCAGTACTCTCAAACCTTACATTCTCCCATATACACCATAATCCAGTGACATTGACCTCAGATAACAAGTTCCATCTTCACACTCTAGGAATTTTCACTGGCTATCTTTACCTAGAATGCTCTCCCTCCTCATTTCTGGGTCCTGCCTTCCTCCAAAGCCCAACTAAAATTCCACCTTTACAGGAAGCCTTTCCTGTTTTCCTTTAATTTGATTGCCTTCCCTGTGTTGGTTATTTCCAATTTATTTTATATATAGCTTGTGTGTAAACAGTGATTTGCCTGTTTTCTCCTCCATTAGCCAGAACTCCTTGAGAGAAAGGTCTTTCTTTGTCTTCCAGGTGCTTAACACAGCACCTGGCACACATTAATAAATGATTATTGATTGATTGACAAATACAAAATGATTAATAATCCACTAATTTTTTTCTTGTTGTCTTTGGAAGCACAATAAGACCAATTCTGCCAATTATTTTATTTACCTTTCTAAGGAGAACTTATGAGCCATCCACTCATTTAATTGCAATTTTCTTTTTATCCTTTGATCTTATTTTAGCATGGAGTTATAAGAGTCAACACCTCCAGTATTATATACATTTTCTTTTTCCAGACAAAGATTTCACATTTATGAGTTCAAATCTGGCCTCAGACACTTAACACTTCCTGGGCTGTGTGACCCTGGGCAAGTCATTTAACCCCAATTGCTTCAGCCAAAAAAAAAAAAAAAAAAAAACATTTCACATTTAGAATCTCAGCTGCTAAAGTGATGTTTATGGACCGTCTAAAAACTGGTCCTTAGCATATTTTATCCCTCTTTTCTACCACTCTACTACTGAATAAATGGAAAGAGACTCTGAGGAACTGAGGACTAATTTATATTATTTTTTGCTTCAGGAATTGTCAAGGCAAAAAATCACCAAGTCATCTGTCTACTGATGATGAACCTTTTCATATTTAGGTAGACTGGTCTTCAGAAAGGAAAAAGTTTTTTTCTGGTACTATCCTTGAAGCCCTTCTTGGGTAGTAGAACTAACTAGTGCTTGCACTTAATTGATATATAGACTTTGAGAATCTAGGGGAACCACTGTAAGACTTCAGGATGGGATTTTGCGAAGGAAGCATATTGTTAATACCATTTTAATTTTACATTTTTATTATTAATAACTATATCAATTATAATAATAATGGATGACAAATATTTATATATTATACACAAATATTATATATAGTACTTGTATAGTATCAAATGAGATAAGATTTGTAAAGCACTTATCACAGTGCTTGGCACACAGTAGGTGCTATACAAATGTAAGCTAGTAATAGTAGCAGCATATTGCATATGCAATGGAGAATTGGCCAATCCCAACCCTTATAAGCATGCTCAGTGTTCTTAACTCATACAATTCTCACATACATTTCAGAATATGAGCAACTACAACTATTTCTGTCTGTTAATCATATGATGAAAAAATGACTTTTGATTGCTGAGTTGAAACTAGGTATAAATTCAAAAGACAATAAATGGGCAAAGTTCTTCTTTCCTGTTGACTGGTTCAAGTGAAGAAGGCATGTCAGGTCAGGCAAAGAATTTCTCCAGTAGGTCCCTGCAGAAGTGAAGGATATATTTATGCTGGATGGGTCCTAACAAATAGCTTTTATTAGTTATATATATATATATGTGTGTGTGTGTGTGTATGTGTGTATGTACCTATATATAATATATATTTAGTTATATAGTTTTTATATAGTTATATGTAGTTACATATATAGTTTTATATATATAATTTTATATTTGTATACATATTTATATGTGTAGATATAGATATATGTACTCTTCCTTGATTACCTTCAATGCTATGGTTGGTTAGGCAGATATCTTAGGATTTTTGCTCTTTACCAAGTTTGACTAGTCACAAAATCTATCATTGGTTCCAATTCCCAGACTTCTGGTAACTTACCCTCCCAGCTTTTTAAAGGTCACAAGGCTGTAGCTTCATTTGATGCTCTTACTTAACAGTAAGAAAGAACCATACACAGTGACAAAGAATAGAGGTCCATAATCACAGGATATATGTGGGGCTTCATCTGACATAAATACTGGAGCCCTTCACATTTGTGGGGTCCCACAATTCTTCAGCCAAGATTCTGGATCCTACAAACAGTGATTGTCTTTTAGCTTTACCATATTTGAAAGTGAATTTGATGGAGTAAATGCTTTGTATTATATGCTTTAAAGTTGAGTCCACTTTCCCCAGGAAGCAAGATGGTGTAGAAAACAATATTCCTCCCAAGTTAAAGAGAACATTTTACACTTCTATTCTTGTTCTTTTAGTAAATAGAGGTTTGTAAAAACTTATTTATATTAATTGGTTAAATGATAATGGAGTGTTAGTCATGTATAACTGATATTGGGGGAGAACATACCTGTGGTATCAGAGAACCAGTACCCTAACTCCTTAGGTGTACCCTTAGAACCCCGAAAGTTGAGAAAGCCTTTCTCAAGGACCTGATTCATAAGTGCAAGTAGACATTGAAGTAAATATCTCCGAGTTTATAAAGTTCAAACATATATAACTCCATTTTATCTTCCTAATAATGGCATTATCCTTAATTTATAGATGAATAAATTTAGATAAAATGACTTGTCTAAATACATAGCGTTTAAAATTATGTAAATTACAATAACAGATAATATTTATATAGTACTTACTATGTGCCAGGCATTGTGCTAAGTACTTTACAATTATTATTATCACATTTGATACGTATAACAATGCTACAAAGGAAGTACTATTATCATCCTTATTTTACAGATGAGAAAACTGAGGCAAACAGAAGTTAAGTGATTTGTCCAGCATCACACAGCTAGTAAGTACCTAAGTCAAATTTGAACTCAAATCTTCCTGAATTCAGACTCTAGGCCTGGTGCTCTCTCCACTATTTCACCTACTTGTCATTATTATGTAAGTATTTGTAATTGTTTTTGTTTTACTTAATTCTATGGTTTTGTTTCTTTGTTCATATTTGTTGAAATTGTTACTAAATGTGTTACAAAAAACTTTTATTTTTTAAAGACAAACTGCCATGGACTCAGGTAGCAAAGCAGTTCAAAAAGACATATGTTGGGTATAAGGTTGTATTTGAAAGACTTATAGTGAAGGCACAAAAACTGGGGTAGAGGAGTTAACCCAGCAGAGCTCTTTAGAAACTGCCACAAACATCCAGGAGAGCTGTGCAGCAGTAATTGCTCTGAAAACTATTAGGTTTTTGGAGCCTTTTAAGATAAAGTGTCTCAGAGCTCTGTGCTTTGTTCCATCCTTCCTGGCCATTCTATCTCTTCCACAAGGATTGTTGATAGTCTCCAATCAGTCTCTATCACTGGATGTCAAGAACAAGATGTTCTTGACTCTCAAGCATCTTCATCATCATTTTTGTGATCTTCCAAAGACTGGAAAATAGCTCATTTTATAGGAAATCTAACAATGAAAGCCAGAAGAAATTAATATAAAATATTTTACCTTATAATCCTTTAAAACACCAAGTAAATATTATAAATCACTATAGTGAAAAGTAATTTATATTATGGAAGCAATTATCATTTAATCATTGCAATTACCAAAATTAATAACCTCAGTTAATTACCTTTCAATTATGTTATTTAAGAAAACTAAACAACATGTCTAGATGGTCTGTGCAGTCTTTTTAGTCAGATTTTTCCAAGGTCAAGTGTAAAACAAGGAAATTTAGGAAACAATATAGTGTTTCTTTACAGAAAATTATGTTTATTTGATTCCTCTTCCAATTTTATCTTGTTCTGTTAAAACACACACACACACACACACACACACACACACACACACACACACCCACCACAAAACAAAAGTTAAAAAAAAAACAATGAGAGTTGACAGACTTTCAGAAAAATGTCATAATAGGTGGCTCAGAAAAGAATAGCTATTCCTTTTTGGGGGGGTTTTCCTATGTAAGCTAAAAGTTCTGTCTTTCATATATACAAAGACAATGTTGTTGAATAACTGTCATTTGGACGCGTACTTTTAATGTTTCTTTTTTCCAGCAGAGGTAATGTATTTATACTGAGTCATCAAACAGTTTGTTTCACTCTTTTCAGCAGCAGTGGAGAAAACTAAGGATCAAAAAGATACAGACAATCATTTGGCATTTAAGATGGTAAAATGGAGAGTTGGGAGTGTTAACAGTTATCAGAAACAGATTAGAAATCAGTAATCTAGGCAGTTGACAAAAATTGGAAGAAAACGGAAGTATGCTGGAACTAGTGGAACTGGCTCAGCTGATTGTTAAATTTTCAGTGTGAGCATGTATCCCTTGGAAATCAGCAAATCCAACAAATTAGGTCTTGGTTTATTGTTTTGTTTATTTCTAGACTTAAAAATTGTGAAGAAATGTTAACAATACAAGTAAAACTTTAAAATGTGTCATGCGCACATTTTTCCCCCCAGAGAGCTAGCTGTTAAACATTTACTAGCACATTACTACAGGAACAGGAAAATGATAAAAATGGTCAGAAATTATGAAGGAATTAGAAATATTAGGTAGATAAACGCAATGAGGTGAACTGAGGTAATTTCATGGATTATACACTCTGGTTCCATAGGGATGAATATGCCCTTGGACTTTTTACTAAGGAACTGGCACGTTTTGCTGAAAGGACATAACAAATTCTGATTGTGTCCCTATGACTGCTGATCATGTCTAAGATGATTGTTAACTGAGCCAGGAAGAGTCACCTATTCAGACAATTGTAGAAAAGCTCACTCTTCTCCTTTGTGCACATCACTTTGAAACTCTACAGGACTCTTCTTAGGACCTCAATTAAGTGGAGAAGAACTTTTCTCCCCTCCCCAATTCTTCCCAGGAAACCTACAGTTCAAACACAAACACATGAAAGCAAGAATATGTGCTTGCCTCAATGAATCTGAGATTGGATTTTAATTCTTGGATGTTTCCTTTTGCTTTGTTTCATTCTATCCCAAGAGAAATATTTCCAGCCTTGGTGGCTATCTAGAGACTCAAGAGTTTAACGGTTTTTGAGTCAGTAGAAGCAACCCAAAGGGAGGTGTTTCCTTCAACTTTAATACTTCTTCAAAGAAAAAAATCAAGAAAGCTATAATTGAAAGTACTAAAAAATACCACATAATGCCCTAGGGGGGTCAATAAATTTGAACATTATAAATTACTTGGACAGTGTGAACCTGAAATGAAAGTGAAATAAATATGTTTCTGCACAAAGGTGTCTTCACCTACATGGAAAAAATAATAGATGCAATGGGCATCTTTCATGTTTTAAGTATTTGAGTGATTATGCATCTTTTGTGGGATTTTTTGTTTTATTTTTGGTTTTTTGCTGAAGCAATTAGGATTAGGTGACTTGTCCAGAGTTGTACATCTAGGTCTTCTGTGTTTTAAGCATTTATTTTGCAACAAAGGAAATAAATAACCATCCTAAAACTGATAGCTACTTTGTACATTATGTGACTTTTCTAGGAGGAACTTTATAAACCCTTTCAAGTGAATATTATACTTGACATAAGCCATATCTAAACTTCACTGTAGATATCTTTTCCTAGAATTTCAGGGTGGAGGTGTAATGAGGTTAAGAGTGTGAGTAACTCATAATCTATCTTTCTGGGGATCAGGCTTCCCCAAGTCCATACCTTATCTATAAGGCTATAACAGACCCTGTACAGTGTTTCATCCTATTGGCTATGGCTAACACAGACCAGGTCAGTGCACAGGAATGTTTAAGAAACAAAAGAAATTCAAGTAAGCTTAGACAAGTCATTGGCAACCAAAATACATGAATGAACTCTAATATTAAAACAAAGACTTTCTGAGCTTAGTGTTCTTTATATATGTAAGACATATTGGGGATACTGTTTACTCCACTCCTCTCACCCAATTAAAACTACATCTTCCACAGGGGCTCTTAACCTGGATTTGTTTTTGAAAAACATTTTCATAACTATTTCAAAATGATTGACTTCCTTTGTCTCACTATGCATTTTATTTTATACATTTAAAAAATGTTATTCTGAGAATGGTTTGCTTATCTCCAAAGAGATCCATGAGACACAAAATGATTAAGATGTTCTGATCTGCCATAAGGATATAGGATAAAGCCTGACAGTTCCCCAACATCTGAGGGAGATAATAACCATTCTACTTCATTCTTTCTCTCAGGATCTCAATTTGTTACCTCTTAGATCTGCCGCTGCATGGTTGATTTTGGATTATCTGCTTAAAAGTATGTTCGTGTATTTACCAATCAAATCAACTCACTTGTCCTGATCTACTTAGGCACTTCCATTCATTTCTTAAAGCTGTGCTCATTGAATATCCTCTATGAAGATCATTATTTTATTATTATTTTAAAAAAATTTAATTATAGTGGTGACATAAACACAAGCCTATTTGTTTCAAAGCAATAGACCTGTGTATTATCAACTGTTATTTTAATTTAATTCTTCCTTCAACACTCCTTCCCAGCCCTCACCAAGCAGGAAAAAAATACCAATTTTGAGGGTGACATCCTTATCCTTTCATACATCCCCTTGTTCCAAGAACAGCAACCTGCATTGGATTCTAGTATGATGGAGAATCATATCTGCTTATAAACAGTTCAGCTTAAACAAGGTGGGGAGAAAATTTTAATCATTCACATGTGACATCAACTGAAAGTGAATTTTCTTATTCTTCTTTTTAAGGACCTTAGGAATTGCAGACCCTTCCTCTGTTGTGACTTTCACTTTTGCAGGGATCTTTGAGCCTAAAAATATGAAATATGACACGGCTTCCATTTCTTCTCTATTTGTCAGAAAGGGATGGGACCAGTTACCAAGATCTTTGGGTTTTTATTTGTTTGTTTGTTTTTATGTTATGCTTCAAATCAGCTTTTATACTGTCCTTTTTCACCCTCACCAGGAAAGTTCTTAATTATTTTTTCACTTTTTTCCATCAGAATGGTATCATCTATATATCTAAGATTGTTATTTCTGCTGGCAACCTTAATTTTGGCCTTTGATTCATCCAGCCCAGCATTGTACATGATGTATTCTGCATATAACTTAAATAAATAAGGGTCATAACATATAGTCTTGTCATACTCCTTTATCAATCTTAAACTAATCACTTGTTCCTTGTTCAGGTCTAATTTGCTTCTTGGCCTGCATACAAGTTCCTCAGAATACAAGTCTGATACTTTCATCTCTGTGAGGAATTGCCATATTTTCTTGTGATACATGTGGTCAAAGGCTTTAGTGAAGTCAATGAAGCAGAAGTGGATGTTTTTCTGGAATACCTTGTTTTCTCCATAATCCATCAACTGTAGGCAATTTGGTCTCTTGTTCCTCTGCCTCTTTGAAAACCAGCCTGTTCCTCTGATAGTTCTTGGTTCACATATTGCTGGACCCTCCCTCACTTATAGTGTCTTAGGCATAATCTTGTTGACATGTGAAATGAATGCCATTGTTTGATAACTTGAACTTTCTTTGGCATTGCTATTCTGTAGGATTGGGGCATAAAGTGATCTTTTCCAATCCAATGGCCAATGTTGTGTTTTCCAAATTTGCTGGTATATTGATTGTAGCACTTTAACAGCATCATCTTTTAGGGTTTTAAATGGCTCAGCTGGAATTCTGTCACCTCCACTAGCTTTATTGTTAGACATGACTGAATGACTGGACATCTTGTTTGCACATAGTTGTTTTTAATTCTTTTTCTCTCATTAGACAGAAAGCTTCTTGAGAGTAGAGACTAGGGGGTTTTTGTGCTTTGTTTTTATACCCAGCCCTTATCATACTGTCTGGCACATGGGTAGTGAATACTTATTGACCCAACCACATACATGATACATAGTAAAAAAAAATACAATAAGAAATATATGCATATAAAAAGTACATGGATCATAAATAACATATAATAGCATGGTTTGGTTACATACAAAATAACATTATATGCACTTTAGCAATGAGTGTTATCTGGTCACATGGGTAACCACTATTTCCATTGTTCCTGAAGCATCATCATTTAGTTGATCACTGGTCAGATAGATATTCCTAGCACTTCAGTGTGACCTCCTGAATTTGTGAAGAGCACAGGCTATCAGAACCTCAAAGCTATGAATGGCACCTAATCCCTAGGCAGTCCATAAACAGAAACTAGGCAGAAAAAAAGGTTCATCTGAGTTTTTTTCTCCCACCAAATTTCATCTGAATAGAAGTGCCTGAATTAGGAAAAACTTAGTGCACTTCCTTCCTCCTTTGGAGGACATTATTCAAACCACTATTCAGATTCTCATTATAAGAGGCTTTATTTGACTTCCAGTGGACAGATATGCATGAGTCTCCATAGGTAGGTTGTTGTGAATATGTATACATATATTCAATTTATCAAATATTTTAACATAATTAACATGTAGTGGATTTCCTGCCATCTAGGGGAGGGGTGGGGACTATGGGGGAAAAATTTGTAACAGAAAGCTTTGTAAGGGTCGATGTTGAAGAATTATCCATATATATGTTTTGCAAATAAAAAGTTTTAATAAAAAAAAATAGGTAGTTGTGGTGTTTTTTTCTTTGTAAGGTCCTAACTAATATTTGGGCTATTGTGCACATTAGTAGGTTGCTCAGTCTTCCACCCACTTTGTACAGAATGGTTTCCATAAGTCTGCCACTTTGTATGTTCCCTATCCATAAAGATTAGCACTCTCTCCTATTACTGAAATTCTTACGTTGAATTGAGGCATCATATGGGGAGGAAATAAGATGGCACATTGAATGGAACACTGGGCCTGCCTGGAGTCAATGAGCCTGAGTTCAAATATAACATGGACATAATAGCTGTGGGACATTGAGCAATTCACTTCAACTCTGACTATCTCAGTTTCCTCAATTGCAAAATGTGGATAAAAATAGCATCTACCTCCCAAGCTTGTTGTGGAGATTAAATGAAATGATATTTGTAAAGCACTTAGCACATAATGGGCACTTACTAATGTTGTTTCCTTCATATCATGATTCATTTTTGTCAATACTTATATAGAGATAAAACTAAACTATAGGATCCTTTCAACCAAACTCTTAGCCACAAAACATATCATTTGTAAACCTCTACATCTTCTTCATCCTGGGAGACTCCAAAGCACAAGTCAATGGGCAAACTTGGCTCTTGCCCAAATATCAACAAGTATGGGATAAAGCCAGTGGTAGTATTATTGATAGCATTATTTATGTGTCCTAGAAATACGATGTATTGATTCCATTGAGTCTTCTGCTCAGGTTTCAGGATTCCCCAAATGCTCAGCAGCATGTAGTTAAAATGTTCAAATTGTTGGTTCCCCTGAGGGTAGTAAGCTGTAAGTATAGATATAAAGCTTCCTGCCAAAACCAATACCTCTTTAAGAGGCTTGTTCTCAAGTCTTTGCCATGGTCAGAATGGATCTTGGCAGAAAATATATACAAAGAAATACTTTGCATACAACACCTTAGCAAATGGAAAAATCATTCTGGTTCCTGAATGAGTATAGTATGTCTGTGCATATTGGGTAAAATGGTCTATTGCCACTAGGGAGTTGTTATATTTTTCCAATTCTTCCCACAGATAAAGGTCAATAAACATAAGTTCTATATCTCTATCTCCTTGAAAAATTGAAAAAAAAATATACTCTCCATGTATGGAAGACAAGCTGGTAGTACTTTTCTATGAACACATTGAGCGTATCATACATCTTAAAGACATCTGCTGCCATTTAATTCCAATAGAATCTATTTTATACTAGCTTTAGGGTTCTTCCTTTACCTAAGTGTCCAAGGTTATCCTATATTATTTTCATAGCAATAGAGCATAACACCTTAAATAGCACCACCTGCTTCCTGGTGTCATTTATGATCTGGTACAATGTACCATTGTATAACTTCATCCTCTGAATAGAATGAAGGCTATGAAGGGAAGGAACCTTGAGTTCTTGAGGGTCTTTCCTTTGCTATTTGATTTGTATCACTTCCTAAAGTCCATCATCAAATTCCAAGGATATCCAAGGATAGTTAGACAAAAGGAGTTTGTTTAATGAAACAACATTCATATCCACAGATGACAGAAATTCCAAACTCTCAATTATAATTTCCTGTGGCAGGGATTTAGGTCCTTGTATGTCACAGATTATCTTCACCCATTCAATGGGTATCACCATAATTTTGTGCTCAAAAGGCCTAGGAGAGGAGGCATTTGTAGCTATATTATTAATATCATCTAGTAGACAATGTATTTCTACTTGGTGAATGCTGCTGCTACCTATGTTTGACAGATAGCATCCAACTTAACACTGATTAGAATATGTGAATTTTTTTTCCATTTATCCTTGAAAAATGTGCTTCATAGGTCAAAAATGGCAATAAATTTCAATGATGGTGCCCTTCAACTCCAAATATAACAATGTGTCTAGGATATTAGTCTCAATGCTAGTAGACTCTCTATTGGAAAATATAATAGATTTCTGATGAAGATCAGTCTAATGCAAGGTAACATACTTTTTTTGGTTTTAGATCCCTTTATATGCTTAAATATTAAGGACACCTTTCCAAAGAGTTCCCATTTAGTAGGTTACTTCTATTTACACTGTATTAGAAATCAAAATGCTTTAGTATTATTTTGAAAGTAGTTTTGACCTCATGGATTCTCCACAAGATCCTCAGACAACACTTCAAGAATTGCTGCTATGGTGATAAAAGACTGATTCCAAATCTTCCAAGCCAGCATCAGTGTGTAAAACAAAGTACTTGCTCAGGCCTGCATAATTGCATCTGACCAGTGCCGATTTGTGCATGAGGCAATTGAGAAAGACCTTAAAATCCTGTTCACACATCTCTTGACAATCTCCAAATGGTAGCTCTTTTGCTTTCTCAAACATATATACTATGATTAGGATCACTGAAAAATTTAGTAATGATAGTATTTTTCCTCACAAATTTATGACAGGAACTACCAAATCCTAGAAAAACCTTAGTTCTCATTTTTTTTTAGTCATGGTTAGATGGTAAGTACTTCTGTCTTCTCAGAAGTCATATTCATTCCCTACTGAAACATTATATATTGAGAGAGGTTCTGGCATTTGTCAATTAACATCTTCAAACCCACACCTTCCAGCAAATGTAATATTTTCATTAGCCTTTTAAAAATATTTTTGTAATCTCTTTCCTAAAGATGATGAGATCACTTAAATATATGAACACCTGCAAATTTCTTCTCCATGAGCTTTTGAAAGTGCCAGATATAATATTATTGTGTCATAAAAAATGACAAAAGGAATTATTTTAGAAAAACCTGGGAAGAACTAATTCAGAACAGAGTGAGTACAACCAAGAGAACAATTTAAACAATAACAACAATATTGTAAAGATAAACAGTTTTGAAAGACTCCAGAACTCTGATAAATGCAATGGCCAATCAGGACTACAAAGAATCAGTAATGAACCATGCTACCTACCCCTTGATAGAGAGGTAGTGGATTCAAAATGCAAAATGAGTCATACAATTTTGGACATTTTGTTTTATTGAATATCCATATATTTGGGGTTTTTTATTGAAAAAAAGAAAAACTGGAAAGGGAAAGTAAATATACTTATTAATTGAAAGAAAGAAAAATAAGTAAAAATTACATTTTTAAATGTGCCAGATACCCACAAGATACATTCAAACATAGGCTAATACTGCCAAGCAGTTAAAAATTGTCTTTTCCTTCCTTTCCACTGTCAATGGTATCTAATAGTATCCATTGCATAAATATAATATTGAAAACCAGTGAATGAAACATTATACCCAATTATATTCTAATAAAATTTGAGAAATGAATGAATATTTACAAAAATTCAAAATATTCAGATGAACAGAACAAGAAATATATAATCTTAACAACCTAACCTTAGGATAAGCCATCAGGGAACTTTCCCACAAAAAACAAAAACAAAAACAAAAAGCCACAAGCTCAGCTATTCCATTTCTGACTTACATCTCCTGATGGACATGTCCTTTGAGGAAAGGCTATTAGGGGCCAGCAGCGCAACTTTCACCAAGACAATTTGCTTCTGCTTGTGTACATCTGATCTCCAGCTCCAAGTGAGAACGTAACCAAGACTTGACTCTTACCTTATCCCTTCCATCTCTTACTGCTTGGGGCCAAGAAGGGTGACTTCCATCTGTGCCAGCACAAAGCAACTTCTATCCCCTCCTGCCAACCTAACCCCCTACTTGAGTGGCAAGAGGGAGTAACATTCTTTTTGACCTAAGGTCTTCCATCTCCTCCAGTACCTGTATTTTGAGGAAAGAAGAGAAAGGTCAGTGGGAAGCAGGACTTCAGTCTCTTGTTGTTCCCTGCCTAATATACAGCCTTTGGATGGAAAAGGTTTAGCGAATGTGTTCTATCATCTAACAATCTGACCATAGGCCTTCCTTCTCATGCTGTTCTCATGTCTTCATCCTGATCTCCAGCCTTTTCTGGGAAGAGAACATATATTCTCAAACTCAGTCACATCCTATATATCCCAGTGATTCTGAACTACTGAAAGTCATCATTCAAACCAAATTCCCCATCACCAACTAGCTAATTCCTTGTTCCTATTCTCATCAGCTGTCCTATCTCTGAGATCTACCAAATGTAGCCTACTCTTTTGTACTCCCTGGAATGCCTGTTCCATAGTCATCTAACTTCCCTTCATCCTGAATCTTTTCATCTCCCACTCATTACATCTTCTAGCAATCAACAAAACCTGGGGGGAAAACCCACACAACCTTTGTGGTTTCCCCTTCTAGTGCTGACTACAGCTTCACTCATTCTTCTTAGCTCATTTATTAATTTGGAGCAGTTGGAATACTCTTTGGCTTCCATTTCTTCCTCCATTTCTCAATAACATCTTTGAGTTTCATGTAATTTATATATACCACCCAACCAAAATCCTTATAACTATTGTCTACAAACCTCTAGGTCATTCTACTTCCTTCTTCATTGTGTTTGATCACAACTCACAGTTTTTCTCTCCTCTCCAATTCCTATTGTAATACGAGGAAACTTCAATATACATATTAACTCTTTCTCAATCTAATAACTCAGTTCCTCAACTTACTCATTTCATATATTCTATTGACCCCATTTCAGTCACACATAAAGATAATCACATCCTTGATCTTCTCATCTTGCACAGATGCACCATGTTCAGAAATTTTAAAATCCCCTTATCTGACCATAATCTATTGACTTGTCTTTCTGCCTTCCCTTATCATACCCTATTTTTCATCCACACCATGACCTCTAATCCCTTAACCCCTCAGTTCTGTTCCTTCTAAATGCTGCCCCATCACTGCCAACTTTCCTGTTACTTTTAAAGGCAACACCGTCATTCCAGTCTCTCAGATTTATAACCTAGCTATCATATTCAATACACTATCTTTCATCCCTCCATATCCAATCTGTTGCCAAAAACTTGTCAGTTTCTCTCCTCTGATACTGTTACCACAAACAAGATATTTCATCTCTCATTTTCAGGTATTTTCTCAGCATGCTTCCCATATTTGGAATACTCTCCCTCCTTGTCTCTAACTCCTGATTTCCCTAGCTCCATTCAAGACCTAGCTAAAATCTTATCTTCTGATTGTATAAATACATATGCCTATATTGAACTTACATATTTTTTTTACCATGTTTAACATATATTGGATTACTTGCCATCTAGGGGAGGCAGTGAGGGGAAGGGAGAGAAATCGGAACACAAAGTTTTGCAAGGATCAGTGGTGAAAAATTATCCTTGTATCTGTTTTGAAATAAAAAGCTTCAATAAAAAAGCCAATTGGCCCCCAAAATAAAATAAAATAAAATTCTATTGTCCACAGGAAGTCTTTCCTAACCCCTCTAAATTCTAGTGCTCTCTTTAAAAAAATTTTCCTGAATATTTTATGTATACATTAATGTATATTCTATTATAATTTATTATAATTATTATCATATAACAATATAATAATTATATTATAAAATTATATATATTGTTTATTGTTTATGCATATTTGTTTGCTTGTCTTCCCCATTAGATTATGAGATCTTTGAAGGCAAGGATTATCTTTTGCTTCCTTTTGAATCCTCAACATTTACAATCCCCAGCATTTGAATCCCCAATGCCTAGCATATAGTAGGATATTAATAGGTATTTATTGACTAACTGGCAGATGGATTTATAAGTAAATTATATTTAATATTTAAAGAACAATTAACTCCTATAGTACATAGTTTGCAAATATGCAGATGGGTAGAACTTTACTCAACTATTTCTATGAAATGGTTCTTATACGCAAACTAGGGAGAGAGAAGAGAAAGAAAATTATAGTCCAATATCAGTAATGAATGATATTAAATAAGATATTAGCAAAAGAAATACAGAAAGGTATTCAAAAATTTATTCACAATAATCTGGGTGAATTTCTACCAAGAATGCAGGGATGATTTATAATTAGGAAAACTGTAATTAAAACAAAATATTAAAACAAAAACAATTTAAAATCACATGATTATATCAAGATATAGAAAAAGTCTTTGACAAGATACATTTTTTTTTGCTTAGGCAATTAAAGTTAAGTGATTTGCCCAGGGTCACACAGCTAGGGAATGTGAAGTGTCTGAGACCCGATTTGAACTCAGTTCCTCCTGACTTCAGGGCTGGTGCTCTATCCACTGCACCACCTAGATGCCCTCAAGATACATTTATTTTTAAAAAAAAACTAAACCAATAACCTAGGAACAAATGAACCTTTTCTTATTATGATAAATAATGAACAAACAAGCAAACTAGGAAACTAGGTTTATTACGCAGGCTATGGGCACAGAACAGGTCTCTTAAAGAAAATTGACTAGGCCATTAAAGAAATGAAACCCATGACATTTGTCTGTCTAACAATCACTCTTAGGATTTGGGATTTAGGGAAACTTTGATTCTTTAGTTTCTAAACCCTGAGAACTCAAAAGAACACCTGGATGAATTCTAATTTTGGCTCTGACACTTTTTGGGTAGCCTTAGTAAATTGCTGTAGATTTCTGTTTCAGGATTTCCATCTGTGAAATTTTAAACAGTTCTGTGTGGTTTAATTAGTTGGTTATGATTTGTGCTTTGTTAGTAAAGAGCAAGACATTATTATTGGTTCTTAAATCAAGTATGTTAAATCAACAAATTGGTCCAAGGGAAAAAGGAGAGCAAAACACGGTAGGAAAAACTGGTAAAGAGGGGATGCTATACTTTCCCATCCCTTTCAGCTAAGAAAAGTACATTGACCTGAAGGAGCCAGATAAACATTTCATTAATATCATAAAATTATGAAAATTGCTTATAGGATTTTTCCAAGTAATGATCTGGTAAGGCTTATGAAAAAGCTCAAAAACAACCCTATCGTGCACAAAATTTTCAACATTTTGTCATCACTGGAAAGCATATTTCAAAGGTTAGTCTTAACCTCACCCTTTTCCAAATCCATACAGGGATGGCTTATAGGCAAAGAGAATGCAAATTTCTGTCTAAAGCCAAATACACTATGATCAACCCAAAACAAATTCCTAGTCAGGAAGAGCAAAGCTGGAATAATTTATATGAGGGCTGAGGATAAACATGTGCTGATTTACATGGCTATAAATATTTTTTATTCTCCATTAAAATAAGTTTGTATCAACAAATGGTTTTAAAAATAAAACTATTAAATTCATTCAAAAACTATTTTCCCTTTAGTCAACTTACATTGCATTTTTCTAAATGTTAATGCAAACTGAGGCCATTACCATCCAGATAAACTATCTATCTATGAGAAAAATACAATTGTAGATGAAAAATGATTTCCAGATATGCCCCTATACCCTATTATAGGATTATATAAGAAGAGAAGCTTAATACTTTTGTCATGTTCTCTATGCCTGTGCCACATTGGGCAAGCCAGTTAACTTCTCTCAGCTTCAGGTTCATTATGGTTTCAAAGAGGGAATTAGACTTGCTTCTAAGGTCCCTTCCAGATTCTATGATTCTCTAGACACTTCAGTGGCATAGCTAGTTGAGAGATAAGTCTATTGACTAAATCACTGATTTATAAAATCTTAGTTTAATAAGCATGACTAGTATAGGATAGGATTCCATTGCAGGTGGATTGTATCAAGGGATAAATTGAAGACATGGAAGAGTAATAGTGGTTATAAAGCTCTACAGAAAAAGGAAATGAGAGATCCTAACTGTGAAAAAGCAGATTAACTATGACCATATCTATGGACAGTAAATAGCACTTGAGGCAAACCAAATCAGGTGCTACACTAGAAATGGCTGCAAGGAATGAATGGAAATAGGACGTTATCTAGACATGGACTCAGACCTGACTAGAAACAACCCAAGTTAGAACCAATTTAGGAATATGACCACACTGCTGTGACTTTGCTTAGGTGTACTTTCCAAAATGGAGCTCAAGTTACATCATTCCAAGATGCTCATATGACATCCAAGTAAAGGTCTCCAGCAGACAAGTAAGAAAACAGCCTAGAGATTAGAAAAGAAATTAGGGCTAAACATATAGATTAGGGAGGCATTTGCGTAGATGCCCAGGGTCACATAATTGCGTAGAATTGATGGGAGCAGAAAAGATCAGTAAGAGAAAGGATATAAATAAAAAAAGAGGCAATGTGATATAGTAGATTCTTCACATCACATCAGACTACTATGGGTGTCCCATAAGACTGTCCTGGACCCTTTTCTTTTCTCCCTATGTAGTATTTCCCTGGGTGATCTCATTAGCTTACACAGAAACAACTGCCATAGCTATGCTGATGATTCTCAAATCTATATCCAGCCTTAATCTCTCTGCTGATCTCTAGTCTCAAGGTATAATAAATTATCTTGTAGACTTCTTAAATTAAACATGTCCAAAACTAAGCTCATCTTTCCACCCAAACTCTCCCTTCTTCCTAACTCCTATATTGCAATTGATGGTACCACTAGCTACCTAGTCATCCAGGTTTATAACTTAGGTGTCACCTTTGATTCCTTACTTTCTTTTATTACTTCCATATCCAATCTGCTGTCAAGTTCTATTGATTTTACTTTGGTAACATTTTTTATATAGATTCACTTCTCTTCCCTTTCACTGACACCATCCTGGCATAAGTGCTCAAGCTCTCAGACCTATATTATTTTTCTTTACTCTTAAGTATTTTATTTTCTCTACTTACATGTAAAAACAATTTTTTTAATTTTTTAAAATTTTAAGTTCCAGGTATATGCATGTTATGGAATACTATTATTCTATAAGAAATGATCAGAAGGATGATTTCAGAAAGACCTGGAGAGACTTACATGAGCTGATGATAAGTGAAATAAGCAGAACCAGGAGATCATTGTACATGGCAACAGCAAGATTATGTGATGATCATGTCTAATGGACATGGCTCGATTTAGGCCAGTTCTAGTGGTCTTATGTTGGAGAAAGCCATCTACATTCAGAGAGAGGACTATGGGAGGTGAATGTGGACTACAACATAGTATTTTCACTTTTTTTGGTTGTTTGCTTGAATTTTGTTTTCTCTCTCATTTTTTTTCCTTTTTGATCTGATTTTTCTTGTACAGCATGATAACTGTGGAAATATGTATAGAAGGGAGCAGCTAGGTGGCGCAGTGGATAGAGTACCATCCCTGAAGTCAGGAGGACCTGAGTTCAAATCTGGTTTCAGACACTTAGCACTTTCTAGTTGTGTGACCCTGGGTAAGTCACTTAACCCCAATTGCCTAAAAAAAAAAAAAAAAAAGAAAGGAAAAGAAAGTAATACGTATAGAAGAATTGCACATGTTTAACATAAAAAAAATTTAAATTTCAAATTTTTCCCTTCTTCCCCCTCATTGGGAAGGTGGATGGCATTTTTTATCATAACTCCTTTGGAATGGTTTTAGAACATTGTATTGCTGAATCATTTACTGTTGATCACTATACAATACTGTTGATACTGTGTACAGTGTTCTCCTTGTTCTGCTCATTACACTTTGTGTCAATTCATGTAAGTCTTTACAGTTTTTTCCCAAAAGAATCCTGCTCATCATTTATTATAGCACAACAGTATTCCACCACAATTATATATGGCAATTTAGCTAACTGATCTAACTAATTATCTAACTGATGACCACCACCTCCATTCTCCATCCTTTGACAACAGAAAAAGAGCTGCTATAAATATTTTTGCACACATAGGCCTTTTCTGCCTCCCACACATCTCCTGGATTGAAGGATATGCACATTTCTATCACCCTTTGGACATAGTTTTAGATTGCTCTCCAGAATGGTAGCACCAGTTCACAATTTTACCAACTGTGCATCAGACCTAGATTATTACAATAATATGCTGGTTTGTTTCCATCACAAATCTCACCCTACTTTGGTCCATTCAGCTGTCTGGGGGATCTTTCTAAAATGCAAAAAACTCTAGTAACTAGCCATCACCTTCAATATCAAATAGAAAACCCTACATCTAGCATTCAAAGCCCTTCATAACTTCCCCCCTCCCCATCTTTCAAGTCATTTTACACCTTACATTTTTTCATGTACTCTGCGACTCTTGTTGTTCTTTATACAACCATCTCCAGACTCCAGGAACCTTTACTGGCTGTCCTCCCTGCATTTAATGCTCTCCTTTCTCATCTTTGCCTTCCAGCTAACTCGACTTTCTCCAAAGCCCAGAAAAAAACCCACCTTCTACTGGAAGCCTTTTCTGATCCCCTTTAATACTAGTATTTTACAAATAAATAAAATAAACTAGTGTTTATTTCCATTTTATCCTGTATTTAGTACATAGTGGTTTATATGTTCTCTCTCCCACTAGGACTCCTTAACAGGAGATTTTTTGCCTTTCTTTATATTCCAATTGTTTATTTAACACAGTACCTGGCACATAGTAGGCACTTAATAAATGTTTACTGACTGATTAGCTAACTGGATGGAAAGGTTGACTTGGAATCAGGAACATGTGGATTTATATCCTGCCTCTGACATTTGCTAATTATGTGACCCTGGGCAAGTCACCAACTCTCATATAACTTCTAACATTTTATGTAGTAAATCATAAATAAATTTTTATCTGAGTTTGGTGGAAGCAAATTCCAGTGTGGAGAATTCTTTACATTGACATCATCACAAATTCTTCCTATACTTAGAAATATTTGACCATTGTCTTTTCATATTGAAGTCTTTTTGAACTTTTGCCATTAAACATGTTTTTATGCCTTCCAGCTTAGTGGAAATAACATTGAACCTACTGTCAGAAGACCTGGACTTTTATATCATCAGTTCCAAGAGTTGCTGGTAATTTAACAATAGCAAAGTTATTAAACTTGTCTGACACTCAGTTTTCTCATCTGTAAAAGGTACATGATACAATTTAAATTATCCATTCCATATAACTTTTGTGAATAAAGTACTTCATAATAATTAAAATGTTATAGAACTATGAATTATTATTATATAAATGTGTTGTCCTAGAGGAAAGCCTCCAATATACTGGATGGAGCTTGTATGGAAGACTTTTGAAAGAATATGAACAAGAGTCACGTAGGACTAAAAAGGAATAATTTATAGGAGTAAACATCAATATTCATAAGATTATAAATCCAAGGAAGTATTTAAATGAGTAGTAGTAATAACAATAATAGGAAGAAGAAGAAAAAGAAAGAAAAAGAGGAGGAGAAGCAGGAGGAGAAGGGGGAGGAGGGAGAGGAGGAAGAAGAGGAAAAACAATAACAGGAGGAAGAAGAACAGAAAGAAGAAGAAGAAGAGGAAGAGGAAGAAGAGGAGGAGGAAGAAGAGGAGGAGGAGGAGGAGGAACAAGAACAGGAAGAACAAGAACAAGAACAAGAAAAGGAAGAAGAACAAGAACAAGAAGAAGAAAGAAAGCAAGAAAGAGAGCAAGAAGAGATGGGAAGTGGGGAAAGAAGAGCTTATATTTATATAGTGCTTACTATGTGCTAGGCACTGTGCTGTGTTTTACAATTATTATCATATTTGATCCTCACAACAACCCTACAAAGTAGATGCTATTTTCACCCCCATTTTATAGATGAGGAAATTGAAACAAATAAAAGTTAAATGACTTGCTCTTTGTCACATAATTAGTTAATACATGAGGCCATATTTGAATTCAGCTCCTGACTCCAGATCCAATGCTCTATCCACTGTACTACCTAGCTGGATTTTAATAAAGACCTTGAATTATATTAAAATTTAGAAAAAAAAATTTGTCTCTATCTCCTCCTAAAAGATTAGTAAAAATAATTCATTAATAATCTAAAATATATTGTTACATTAAATTTTTATTAAGTTATCCTCGGAACAAGGACATGATCTATAATTTCACTGGAATAGGGAATTCTCTAGTAAGAAAGTTCTATCACCAATGCATTTTTTTGTTGTTGCCTAGATTGCTGAGAAGTTAAGTGACTTGTCTGGGATCACTTGTCTAGCACGTATATGTATGTGTGTGTGTACTACTAATTATGTTGCTTTGGCCAAATGACTTCATTTCTTTGATTCTCAGTTTCTTCATCTGTAAAATGGGAAGAATAATACCTGCCCTGCTTGTATCAGAGGGTTTCTGTGAAAATCAAATGTAAAAATGCTTTGAATTCTACAAAATCCTATATAAAAGTAGATTATTATTAATACTAGAGCCCCATTTCTTATTTTTGTATAATAACTTGGAATCCTAAGATTCAAACTATCCCCTCTTACTTCCCTTATTCTACCCTTCTTTCCAATTCTATTAGAATTATTATGATTGGCTTAGAATTCTGATTATTCACTTTAACCCTATGATTTAGCCTTCTCTTATTTTAATGGTTTTCAATGGCCCAAACTGGATGGAACACACACACAGTCACAAACACACCCAGAGATACACATACTCTTTATAGTTCTTATAAATTTGTATGAGAAACTAATATTAATAATTACTCAAATTTAAAATTAAATATAAGATTTGCTTGATTTTTGCCCAATAAACATCTTCCATGTTCTATTGACAGATATACCATTAGCCTGTCAGTCTCTATTTCCCTAGCTGAGAAATCTTTCTTTACCTGTCTATACTTGTTGCTCCTTCCTACTCCTCCATGTCTTGTACCATTCCCCCTCAAAAAATATGAAAGTAATTTGGGAATAATAGGAAGCTGTAAATCTTATTTTATGAAGGGTACGTGTTTTATTCAAATGGCATTATTAAGCCAGAGTTATGTGAAGAAGGTGGTAATGGCTCCTTAGCTTGTATTGGATGTGAAAATGGAGTAATCTTGTTATTGGAGTATAAGATTGAACTGAGAAGCTCATTCTTTAGAAAATAATACAATTTCAATAAACTCAACTCAAATAAAATGGTTAGCATTCAGCCTATGAGATTAATCTTAATGGTATTTTGCCCAAGTGAGCATACAACTTGTGAGATTTATTATCTTTATTTGTTTTTATTTTCCATTCTAAACACTGATACTTTTTTAAAGATTACAATCATTTCCCAATACATTCACTTTCCCCAAAATACACACATACACACACATCACATATATACACATCAAATCCTCCCTTACAATAACTAAAAATTATTAACTAAGACTAACAACAAAGCAATCACTTCTGAAAACATCTAGTGCATTACTCACCCATAGTTTATTAACTGTTGTCCAAAAGAGATTTTTGTTTCATCTTCTATTCTTCTTGAATGAAGACCCTTCGTTACAATTTATCAGTATTCTATTGACCTTTAATATTATTTTCAATTCCATCATTATAATCATTATGCATATTGGTTAGCTTGTGAATTTTAATATTATTTGAGTTCACACGGTACTTGAAATTGAAATCTGGGTTTAAATTTAGCTATAGCTCTGACTGAGAATAAAATGCTCTGTTCTGCAACACAATATAATACCTAAGTCAGGGACCTTGAAGACTGACTTGTACACCATAGCAATGGCATCATAGAAACAAATCCCACAAAATCCTGTGTACATCAAGCATATTCATTCAGTCATGTGTTTTTCATTTAAAGGCTATTAATAACCCAAGTATTATCACATGAGGCATACAATATTTTTTCAATTAAAGGAAGTTCTAATACTTTAAAAGATTGAGAACCATTGCCTTTAAAATAAATGCCCACTGTTCACAAGCAGAAAAGAGGTTATTTTGCAAGTGGATGAAAAAGATCGATTCTTTGTAATTTACTGACCCAATTGGAAGACTTAGAAAATCAGATCTGCACTTCTCAATATGTATGATCTGAAAAGTAGGTCCAAGTGCAATTTACATCCTATTTTATACAACTGATTATGTCTTTGATAAATTAAAATTCTACAATAATCTTAATAGGAGATGATAGAAATTTCAAAAGATTAAATATTACACAGGAACATTTTAAAAATAAAATCAGTCAAAAATAAAGTATAGAGATTTGCTTCATCTCTTTCACAAAGCACTCCCTCCACCCCATACGCATATACATTCTACCAATTTCTAGTCCCCAATGATTTCTCCTTTCTCTGAACTTACTGTGCTGCAATAGTGTTAACTGGATGATTTAGTAAGTTGGTTGCTAAGGTAACATTTTCCTTATTGGAAGGAAAACATCACAAGCTTGGACACAGATTTCACAAAAACCAAAGAGGAAAATAATGAAATTTTCTTTTTCCTTTCTGTTTCTGATCTGAAAGGAAAAAAATACTCAGACTAAAGAATGTAGGGGGAAAGAAACAGTTTGAGTTGTTCCTTAAAATTAGCAAACCAACTCAGTTTCAAGACATGGTCTAGCAATTAATGAGAAATGAGCACTGGCAGAAAGAAGACAAGCCATCAACAAATTGGTCTCTAGAAAGTTATAAATGATTTGCCAAAAGAACATGGACAGATGAAAAGCCACTGGTTTTCAAAACCTAGAAATATCATTAAGTGAGAGAAATTTTCCTATAGGTACACGGGGAAGCAAAAGTTAGACAGTTTCAACTATATAGTTGAATATAGTAGGTGAAAGTATTTAACATATAATTAATAGTTTATTGCTGTTAATCTTGATCATCTTTGAAAGAATGAGTGAAAACATAGTAAGTGCTTACTCAGTGCAAAGCACTATGTTAAGCATTAGAATCATACATACACACATACACATACACCAAGAGATAATATGTATATATACATATATATATACATATTTGTGTGAGCATACACATATACAAACATGTCAATCCTTGTCCTCACGGAGCTTACAGTCTAATAGAGAGAGACAACACATATATGGCAGTGGTCTCCACTGAAATAAGAACTGATACATGGTTCTCCAATAATAATGGTATTATTGATCTCCTTACTGAGTCCAAAGCAAGAGAGGCAAAGGGATGAATAGGATGGGACACCAATGTGGCAGTAGGGTAGATGGCAAGATAATAGCCTGAATGGATGGTGGAATGATATATAAAGCATGGCCTTATCTGGTGGTCTGAAACTACTTAAGTCACTCACTTACCAATTAAAATTATTTATATAATACATGGTGTATCTTGACAAATTTGTAAGACAAAAATAGAGGTAACAGATTGATATTGTAATTAATGAAGAGATATATCATTACAGAGAATCTTATTTGCATATGAAACAGGTAGGAGGAAATCTGACGGATGTCTAGTAGTATCCCATCAGTTAACAAGCATTTATTAAGCACTTTGTGTATTCCAGATACTATGATAATCATTGATAACAGGAAGAGCAATCAAGACTTTGGGCAAATGACTCAAGCATTCACTGTTTAAACCTAAACATTATTTGCCCTAGAATAACATTTAGGGGGGTATAGATAAAATTCTCGCCTGGTACCAGTAGTACTCTCTGCGAGCAGACCAGCCAACCTCATGGCCCCAATTTCTTACTCCCCTATAGGAAAGACTCAAAGTTTTCCTTGGATAAAGGTGGGGAAAATGAGCAGCAGGCTCAGTAATTACTCAGTTACTAAATAGAGTAATTACTCTAGAGCAATCTATTTTTATCTTCCTGTAAATCTCATCTAGACAAACTAATGTCCACATACCGAACCTATGTAGTATACAGACACATTTGTACTATTTATACAGGAATATTATTTATTCAGTCCCTTTTAGAGCCTATTTGCCATGGCCCTTCCTTTGCCTTTCTCTATTCTGCTCATTAATCTGTTTGTACATGTCATAATTTAATACACTTCATTTAATTAAATTAGAAGGTTCAGTGTTTAAAAAAAATAGAAACGTGGCTTGAGGGAAACATAGACCACATTCAATTCTAGATTTAACCTGCCCACCCCAGGCAGGGTAGGAAATGCTCCATTTGAGTTGGAGTTGATTTCCCCCAACCAAAAGATTCGTAGTCAATATACCGGTCATAGGAACATAGGAATCTAAATCTGATTATACAGTTTATAGCTTCTGGACATAATATGAGACACTTTCACTCTCACTGTGATCCTTCTACTATTTTTTGCCACGCCAATAATTTGAAATCTCTTCATTCTCACTATGATCTATTCAGAACAGTTGTCCCTGCTTCTTGGACAATTATCTGTTCTTGAAGCTCCATCTTCTTTGGGGGTAGGGGTGGAGAGGTGTCTATGTTTAAAGGTTCCTAAAGCCAGCAGGACCTCTAAGTCCAGTAGCAAGCTATCCCTACTTTGCCCTTGTCACCATATTTTTACTTTCTAAAATTCACCCCAGTGTTGTTTTCTCCATCATCATCCACTTGGCTCACAGCTCTATCCCCAGCCTTGCAATGCAAAGGACATTGAATAAGGCAGTCAGAACATCATATGCTGGTAAAGGGGCTACAATCACACCACCCCCTGTTGTAGATAAATAATATACTTCTCAGTTAACCAAGGGTGAGTTTGTCCTACACACAACCTTGGCACAACTAGACACAGTACTTAGGTGAAAATAAAACTGAGGAACTTCAAGGAGACTATTCTCCCTTTCTAAATGTATTAAGTGACAGCAAACATGAGAGATATTTACAAGATGATTTACTAGAACAGACTGTGTGGCAAAAAGATAACCAAAAGGTCTCGCTGCTCTTTTTCTGAAGAACTTGCCATTTGTAAATTACCGCTCATTATTGCTAGATTCTGCGTTAGTTCTTTTCACCTCAACTGAGCTTTGTGAATGGCTGGGGGACTAGGATAAGGAAAAGCTCTCCATTTGGCCCTGAGCTTTGTCTTCTTTTTGTTTGGCTCAGGAGTATTTCTGGATTCTGTTTTAGTTACAGAGTTGCTTTGTTTTGAAATATTGATTGCTTCTGGGTTGTACCAGTTCCTTCAGACCTGCCTCTGGTTGCTATGCACCCATGGACTTTTCGTTTCCTTGCTGTGTTTACAACTGAAGAAATACATTTTCTGATGAGTCCCTGGAACGGAGACCAGTGTCAAATATAAAAACATATACATGGTCTAGAGCCAGTAAGGCAAAAGGCTTAGTGGGATTTCCTTTCACTCTATGCAGATTGGTTTCTTATGCCTTGCCTCTCAATCTGATCCCTGAAAAACAGAGCCTTATTTTTCTTTCCTTTATTGTTTTTTAAATTTTTATTTTTTTCTTTAAACTCAAAACATAAGCAAGTCCATTAGATGTGAAATAAGAACTGAGAATCCTGTTTTTTAGACTTTGGATAAGAAATATATTTGGTGTATAGAAGAATTGTACATGTTTAACATATATTGGATTACTTGCAGTCTAGGGGAAGGAGGGAGGGAAGGGGGAGGGGAGGGAGAAAAAAATTTGGAACAAAGTTTTGTTAAGGGTGAATGTTGAAAACTATGCATATGTTTTGAAAATAAAAAGCTTTATCAACTGAGACAGAGAGACAGAGACAGAGGGAGAGACAGAGATACAGAGATGAAGACAGAGAGACAGAGACAGAGAAAGACAGAGACAGAGATAGACAGACAAAGGCAGAGAAACAGACAGAGACAGAGACATAGAGAGAGAAACAGAGACAGAGAGACAGAGATAGAGACAGAGAGACAGAGACAGGGAGACAGAGATAAAGACAAAGAGACAGAAACAGAGAGACAGAGATAGAAAGACAGACAAAGGCAGAGAAACAGAGACAGACATAGAGAAACAGAGAGATAGATAGAGACAGAGATAAAGAGACAGAGACATAGAGAGAGAGAGACAGAGAAAGAGAGAGACAGAGACAGAGCAGACAGAGAGAGAGAAAAATAGAAACAGAGACAGAAAGAAATGTATTAGGGCACAGCTTACTGGTGCACTGTATAGAGCACTAGGCCAGGAATCAGGGACACGAATTTAAATCCAATTTCAGACAATTAATAGCTGTGTGGTCCTGGACAAGTAACTTAATCCTATTTGCCTCTGTTTCCTTATATATGGAGGAAAAAATGGCAAACCACTGCAGGATCTTTGCCAAGAATATTCCAAATGGGATCACAGAGAGTGGGACATGACTGAACAGCAACAACAAGGAAATACATGGATAGTCATTTATTTTTGTTTCTTTTTTTTATTATTGCTGTTTCCAGAAAGTATGAATCCCTTCTCTTTCATTTTTGGTTCAATCATGGGACTTTTAATAAAAACAAGAATTTGTTTTGTTTTATTATGGGCACGTTTCTTTTCTTTGCTATTCACTGACAAAGAAAACACCCGTTTAGTCAGTTGTTGGGATGTGGTATATTCTGTTGTTTGGATTTTTTAATTAGTCGAGCAATAAATATATCTGTTGTACATTTAGTACTATATTAGGCTCTATGGAAGATACAAAGAAATCATAAGACACAATCCTTCATCTCATTGAATTCACCAGTCCATAAAGGTCACACTATTTTTCTCAAAATTGATTTTGAAAAAATCTGAATTACAGTTATCACAGATATTCATGCATATCATTAGAGGATCAAGAAGAGAAGGATAACAGTGAATAAAAGCAGACTTATTTTTCTTGAACTTAACAAACACTAACTAAAATGAGCATTTCCATGCACATACTAAAACAGAAAAAAATGGCTTATACTTAAACCTGTAAAATTCTGTTATACACAGCTCACTTTTCTTTTAAGTATCTAATGGATTCAACAGGTAACTTTCAAAGTTTCCCTGCTTATCTGTAATATCTTCTTGTTTTCTTTCTGTTCTCTTCAGAAAAGCTTTATTTTAAAAAATATGAGAAATATATAAATAAAATGGATGTTTTTTAATACAGTAGATATGTATACATACATACGTACAAATTGGAGAGGTTAGATTCATAGAATGCACAAATGTTTTGGGAAAAACTGCAGAGGGTGCACACAAAGATATTTGGAAAAGAGAAAAGCAACAGGAAGTGAAATGCTTGGTTCAAATGTGGCAAATACATTCTCTATTTTGAGAAATATGGGGGGCAAATTGTTTCTTTTTCAGTATTTCCACTCTGAAACACTATTAAGTACACTGGTTTTGAAAATCCAGCTATTGGTACTATATGAGGATCAGTTCTAATGGACATGACTCTCTTCAATAATGAAATGCTTCAAACCAATTACAATTGTTCAGTGAAGAAGGCCATATACACCCAGAGAGAGGGATGTGAAATGTGGACCACAACATAACATTTTCATGTTCTCTATTGAGGTTTGCTTGCATTGTATTTCCTTTATCAGATTATTCTCTCTTATAGATACGATTTCTCCTGAACAAAAAAATGATGTGTGGCAATAACTATACATATATTCGATTTAAGTATTCTAACATAATTATCATGTAGTGGATATCCTGCTATCTAGGGGAGGGGTGGGGAGTAGGGGGAAAAATTTGTAACAGAAAGCTTTGTAAGGGTTAATGTTTAGGAATTACCCATACATATGTTTTGCAAATAAAAAGTATTAATAATAAAAAAAAGAAAAGAAAGTCCAGCTGTTGGACTTAATCTTCAGTGCTATGTATTGAATTCAGTTTAGGCAAGATAACCCATGGCTCAGATATATCTCTCCTCCCTGTGACTCAGAGTAGAGCAGAAGTTACTGATGATATTCAAATAGGAAGTCACTTTTTCTTCCTTTACTCAGGAAATTACTGGCTATGATGGTGATCTGTCTGTGATAATTGGCTCCTGTCCCCACTGAGTGTTTTGTTCACTTTCCCATTTTATGTTTTAATTCATCCATTTTTATACATAAACTATTTAGCATATTAACCTGTACATGTGATCATTTGGGAAACACTGTAGGTGAGATGGGAAGGTAGAATTGCTCATAAATAAATGCAATAAGACTCACTCTGTGCTGTTCCATAAGTAGCTCCTGAGACTAGAGCACCTTGGAGAATAATGAGCAGACCCAGAGTCTAGGATGGAAAGTCAACAGACATTATGTTCTGAGCCAGCAGAGAGGAGAAACAGGAGAAAAAAGACACCTAAAAGCCAAGGAGAATGTTTATAATTGAAATCAGATTCATCCCTATCAGAACACAAGATGGATGATTCTAGCCTTGGGGGTCAATTTGTGAGTTAAGTGGTTTAGAGATCTGGGTCCTTAATCAGTGTTTGCTGCAACTCTTTACTTAGCCTTAATCATTGACTGGGCATTGTTTCAGTCAAACTGAGACCTATTAAAGACCTTGGCTTCCAAAGGCCAAGATCTTGCATTCTGGGCCAACTCAAGTCATCCTGATCTGTATTTTGCCACTGAACCCAGATGGCAGTGGAGGAGAAAGTGAAAGTGGTGACTTTGCCCAGTCCTTCCTCCCTTAAATCCAATTCACTTGCTTGTCATGGTGATGAGGTCCTGGGTCACTGAGAGACCTAAGTTCTGATAAGTTTACTTCCTGAGGCAAGCAGAGAAGGACTCCAGTGGGGACCAGCTCAACCTACAGGCCTGTGGAGATCTTGGGTAATAAATCCCACCAGAAATCTGAGTTATATAAAACCCCTGAGGTTAAATTTCCCTTATAAATCAGTCTATGGTCCGCGCTATCTTTGCTGAATCCCTTTTGATTACCAGTCCCGAATTAGCCCAAAAGAAACATGAGATGTGCAAAATTAGAGAACCTACCCTAAATTTTCATAAGGACTATTTGTGTCTGACCTGTGGCAGAGCATTCTGAGCTCGTATGGGTCTAATCAGCCACAGTCGGACATACTGTAACTCCAACATAGTAATGTCATTTTGGTGAATGGTATGGTATGGAATGGTATGAAGGACAACAACCAACCTCCTCCCCTGTACTCTATGATGTCTTTCCTCTCATCCTCCCACCTTTCTCCTTATAGTTACTAACTCTTTTTTTAAAAACTCAAACATTTTCCTTTATTTTTGAAAAATGATATTCAAATATATTTTGTTTAGTCATTTTTTTCAGTCACCTCTAGCTCTTCCTACTGCATTTTAAAGGACTTTTTTTTTAATTAAAGCTTTTTATTTTTCAAAACAGTGGACAATTCCTCAACATTAGCCTTTGCAAAACCCTGTGTTCCAATTTCCTCCCTTTCCCCCATGCCCTCCCCTAGATGACAAATAGCCCAATATACGATAAACATGGTAGAAATATATGTTAAACCCAATATATGTATATATTATCATGCAGCACAAGAAAAAAAAAGAGAAGCAAAATAAAATGCAAGCAAGCAACAACAAAAAGAGTGGAAATGTTTTATTGTAATCCAAACTCGGGTCCCACAGTCTTCTATCTGGGAATAGATGGCTCTCTTCATCATAGAACAATTGGAACTGGTTTGAATCATCTCATTGTTGAAGAGAGCCATGTCCATCAGACTTGATCATCGAATAATTTTGTTAGCTACTAACTCTTTTGGGGTACTAAATCCCTTTTAGGATTCAGTCTACCAATCAATGATATACTCCCATCTCCTGGAGTATTTTCATTTTCCTGGTTAATTGGAAGTTCTACTAGAGAACTTGTCCTTTCCATTGTTAATTGTTAAAACCCCTTTCCTTGCTAACTATATGATCTCCCAAATTTATTTCTTATTTATCATTCCTTGTGTTTATCGTTTCAGACCTTTGTAGAGGTCTGTAACCTCTTCTCATAAATAAACCTATTATTTGCCAATTCACATAGCCATTGTGAATTCATCACATGTGAACCCCATGGTGCCAAATCTCAACATTTGATGCCAATTGCTCTCCTATATCTCATCATTTGGCACTGAACCTCAAACACATCGATGGCATCACTTCCCTGATGTCATGGTTCTCTTCAAGAATGAATGAGAAACAACAGAAATAAGGCAAACTTAAGCTTTAGATAATTTTTCCTAGGATGCCAGATTGAGGAGTTAATGAGCTAAAAAATGAAAAAAAAAAGTAGACTAATCCTTCTCGTTAGCTATCAAAGAAATCCATCATACACACAATATATATATATATATATATATATATCCATATATATAGAGAGAGAGAGACAGAGATAGACAGAGACAGAGACAGAGACAGAGAGATGGAGAGAGACAGAGTACAGACAGAGACAGAGACAGACAGAGAGAGAAAGAACATTTTTCCTAGCTTAAAAAGAAATCAAACAAACTTAGGAAAGCTCCAGAAAAAAGTATGGGGCTCTCCAAAAAGGACTTTGCAGCTAGAATTGACTACTTTAGCTTCTAAGCAATCAGGAAAAATTGATGCTATAGATCTGCAGTCCATTAGGATCTCAGACAAGCTGCCTGGACTCATCACATTAAGGCAAGGTGTCCCAAAATGCTAAAAAGCAAAATTAAAAATAATTAACTTGGATGAGCTCTCACAGTGTGCTCTGGGAGAATTGCTAGGCAACGCTATTCTAAGGATATAACATCCAACCTTATATTATCTTCTATATTCATAAAGGACAAGCAATGCAATAAACTTAAATACATAAGCATTCAAACCATACAAATTATCTCAAAGAAAAGTTATCTCAAAGAAACCAGTCTGACTTATAAAAGTCAAACTTATAAAGCAAGCACATCAGAAACTGCCTAATGATTGTCTAGAACAAGAGAAGGAAAAAAATACTGTTTTTTCACAAGTGGATTCTTGTAATTCCTGAACATCTAAGAAAGAGAGTGCCAAATATAAAAACTCTACAATAAGTCCCTAAAAATGTGTAGGCTACCCAAATATATACTGCATTATCTCTGAAGTATAGACGCCTTCCACAGTGATTTCTATCAACTTGCTACTTGCAGGTTAAAGGTGGGCTCAAATCAGATAGCTATTTTTATAGGATTAAGGGTAGTCCATACGTCCATAATCCTAATTCATGAATCCTCACCAGTGAACTTACTTATAATAGCTAGTCAATATAATTAGCGTGAAGCAAAGTTTTCTACTGAACTGGCACATTAAGAACACAGCTATAAAATATTTTCCCCACAAATCTGGTGTTTGGTAATCCACAAATACACATAGTGTTAGTGGAGCTTGGAAAAGTGAGTTTAGAGGTCAAGGGAACTTGTCTTCCATCCTATAGGACCCTAATGTTCTTTCTCTTTCCACATGATCATCCTTTGTCTCATCCTGAGCACAGTGTCTCTGATGTCTGTGGATCACTCAATAGTTTCCCTAGGATTCCTATACTCTTTGGCTCAGCTCTAGACTGCAAAGGCTAATTTTCTCCTGAATCCACAATCAGCTTTTTCTAAGTACAAAGATAATGTTCCTTGAAGCTGCTTCCTATAACTGTACCTGTGTCTCCTTAGAGAATGTATCTTATTTTTGTAAAGACTGTCAGGTACATGGCCCATCTTCAACTAGCCATCTATTCTTTAATTCCATTAAACAGAACTTCACACTTCATAAAGAAGTACTAGGGTTTTGTGGGAATTTTCACATTTCTGACATATCCAATTGATACATGGTCAAAGGAGATGAATAGACAGTTTTAAAGGAAAAGACCCAAGTTACTAATAGCTTGGAAAAAATGTTTAAAAATCACTAATAATTAGACAAATGCAAAGTACAATAACTCTAACACAATAACAATAACACCAAACAGATAAGCAAAGTTAACAACAAAAAAAAAGGAAAGTAACAAATTTTGGAGGTCCATTAGGAAAACAGGCATATTGATATATTTTAGTGGAACTGTGAATTGGTCAAGCCATTTTGGAAAACAATTTGGAACTATGTCCAAAAAACCCATTAAGCTCTGCATATCTTTTGACCCACCAAATATGAATATAGGCTCTATATACAAAAGAGATGGAAAAAGAGGAAAGGACCTATATGTACAAAATATATTTATGTCAGCTCTGATTGAGTTGACAAAGTTGAGGAGGGGCATAAGTTGAGGAATAATTTACAAGTTATGCCATATGAATGTGATATAATGCTATTGTGCTGATAAGAAATAATTAAAGAAATGGCTTCAGAGAAACTTGGGAAGATTTGAATGAACTGATGCAGAATAGAGTGAGCAGAACCAGGAGAAACACTATAAAATAGCAACAAAAAACAACTTGACAGACAGGAATTCTGATCAACATAGCAGTCAGCTACAATTCTGGAGGAGTTATGTTGAAATATACTACCTACCTACTATTATAGAGTTGATAGACTCAGTGTTCAGAGTGAGGCTTATTTTTTTTACATGACCAACATGGGAATTTATTTTACTAGACAATATATATTTGTAAAATAAGTTTTGTTTTTCTTGCTTTATCTTTGGAAGAAAGGAAGTCTAGGTGGGAAGGAGAAAAAATAGACCATTGTAAAAATGTAATAAAATTTTATTTTAAAAATAAAGTGGCGTTGTAGAATTAGATCTCTAATTTCTTTGTCTTTTAGGAGGCAAAAAGACAGTGAATCATACAGTTTGAACTAAGTCCTGAAATTCCAAATTCACAGGATTAGTTTTACAAGATTTAGAGTTGAAAAGGACCTTAGGGTTCATTTACTCTCCAATTCCTTATCCATTTTACCAATTTGAAAAACAAGGGCTAGATATGTTAAGTGACTTGCTTTAAGTCCCAGACTAAAGATTTGAACACACAACCTCAAACTCCAAATCCAGCCTGCTTTCCACTGTACCACACTGATCTCTATGGCCCTGACCTCATCAGAATTGAAGATTCTATCATATTTTTTCCCAACTCATAGAGGATGTGATCATTAGTTCAGTTTGAATGGGAAATATGTTAACAGAAATGACATTAAATAAACCTGAAAAACCAGTGGTTCAAGATTTTAGAGGGTTTTAATGCCAAGCATAAAAATTAAAGTTTTACTTAATCATTCGGGAACCTCTGAGAAGTTATAGAGGAAGATGAGCATGGATGGGAAAGGTTTTTTTAATTTTTTTCTATAATTTTTTATTAAAGCTTTTTAATTTTCAAAATACATGCATGGGTAATTTTCAACATTAACCCTTGCAAAACCTTGTGTTCCATTTTTTCCCTCCTTTCTCCTTACCTGCTAATGATGGCTAATAATCCAATATATGTTAAACATGGAAAAAATATATGTTAAATCCAATATATGCATGCATATTTATACAATTATATTGTTGCACAAGAAAAATCAAATCAAAAGAAACAAATGAGAAAGAAAATAAAATGCAAGCAAACAACAACAAAAAGAGTGAAAATACTATGTTGTCATCAATACTCAGTTCCCACAGTCCTCTCTCTGAGTGTAGATGATTCTCTTCGTCACAAGATCATTGGAAATGGCATCATCATGTCATTGTTGAAAAGAGCATGTCTATCAGAATTGATCATCATACTGTTGTAGCCATATACAATGATCTCCTAGTTCTGCTCATTTCACTTAGCATCAGTTCATGTTAAGTCTCTCCAGGCCTCTCTGAAATGGATGGGAAAGATTAATTTTTGGGTGACCTTGAGTACTTACTCAATGTTCTTGATCTCAGTTTCCCAATATATAAAATATATAGACTTGACTAGTTAGATCTCTAAAATCACCTTTGATTTTAAAGTTTTTTAATACTGAATTTGTTCCTTGGTGACTTTTTGTAACTATTGCTATATCTCTTTATCTCCTATGGAGGAAACCAAGTAGCTCAGTGGATAGATCTACTGGATTTAACAGTCAGGTAAAACTGAGGTTTCAATCCTGCCTCATTTATTTACTGGCTATTGACTTTGGACAAATCATTTAATGTCTCTCTGCTTCAGTTTCCTCATCTATAAAAAAGAGATAACAATAGGACCTATCTAACAGGGCTGTTGTGAGAATAACAATGATATAATACAGGTCAAGTGTTGTGAAAAACTGAAAGTTCTGTAAGTGCTAGATATAATAATGATAATACCTATCATTTACATATGACTTTAGGTTCTTAAAGTGTTTTACCTTTTTTATCTCATTTGTTGCTGTTCAGTAGCTTTTCAGTTGTATCCAACTCTTCATAACCCCATTTAGGGTTTTCTTGTCAAAGATACTGGAGTGGTTTGCCATTTCTTTCTCCAGTTCATTTTACAGATGAGAAAACTAAGATAGAGTTCAGTGACTTGCTCAACTAGTAAATATCTGAAACCAGATTTGAACTCACAAGGATGAATCTTCTTGACTTCAGAACTGGTTTTCTATCCAATGTGTTACTATTCCTTATATTAACCCAATTAGGTTAGGTCCTATTACCAGCACCTAATAAGTGCTCATTATAATTATGCTAATAATATATAATTATGCTAATATTGGTTATGAAAATAATAGATAGGTACAATTATTTTATAGATAAGGAAATGAAGAAAATTAAATTTAAAGAGGAAATGAGAGAAATGATTTGTGCAGGTTCAAACAGGTAGTAAATGTTCGAGATAGTATTTAAACTTAGGTCTTTCTGATAATTAGTCAGTTTGCAAGTCAATAAACATTTTACCAAACACTGTATTCCAGGCATTGTGCAAAGCACTGTGCATACAAAGAGATGCAAAAAAAATTAGTTCCTAACCTCAAAGAGTTCACATGAAAACAAATCTATACAAAGTAAGTTATATATAGTATAAAAAGGAAATGATAGACATGGGGAAGGCACCATAATTAAGAGGAATTGGGAAAGGTTTCCTATAGCTACTTGGTTTTAGTGAGCCCTGAAGGAAGCCCGGGAAGCCAGGCTTCAGAAATAAGGAGGAAAAATATTTCAAGTATGGGAGACAACCAGTGCAAATGCATAGTCAAGAGATGGAGTATCTTGTTCCTAGAACATAAAGGGAGCCAGTGTCATTAAATTGAAGAGTACATCATGGATGAAAGGTACAAAAAGATTAGAAAAAATGACAAAGGGCCAAATTTTAATGCTAAGTACCAGAATTCAAGAACTACCTCCCAAAGTCACCCAGATGCCCAGCACTGAAATGACACTTCTAACAGCAAGCCCAGCGGGACCTAAATTCCTTGAGGGGGAGGATGGACATATTTGTCTTGGAATAATTGTTGGCATATAATAAGCCCTTACATGTTAGTTGAATGCAATTTTAGCTTCATATAGGAAAAAGGAATCTGCAGTGCCCCTACTTATTGCTGAAAATAGAGAAGCTATAAGGAAGAGTGAATAGAAAAAATCCTGTGGGTGCACACGGATCCCTAATCCCAAATGATGCAATACCACTCTGAACAAGTGAATCAAGGCAGAAATATTACAGTATTCCTCTGTGCTAGTCTCTCATTCTTCTGCTCACCAAGTCAATTCATTTACAAAAAACATTGAACTTTCCTTCAGATTGCCCCCACCATCACCTTCCACCTTTCTTGAATATTCAGTAACTCACAATTTACTGGTTTCTTCCATGATACCAAAAACAGGTAAAAGTCTCCCCCATCTTCAATACACCCTTACTAGAATCTACTATCTCCACAATCTTCCTATTTCTTTCCTCTCTTTTTCAGCAAAATGCCTTGCAAAAGTTCTCTTCATCGAGAGCATCCATGTCCCCTCCTCTCAATTTCTTCTTAACCTCGTGCAATTTATCTTTCAAGCTTAACAACTGAGATTGCTTTCTCCAAAGTTACCAAGAATCTCCTAATTGCCATATCTAGTGGCTTTTTATAGTCCTCATCCTTCTTGACCTTTCTGCAGCATCTGACCCCATTAATCATATTCTTTTCCGGGATATTCTTTCTCTTCTGGATTTTCAGGGCACAACCCTTTCTATTCTCCTTCCACCCATCCAACAACTTGTTTTCTGTCACCTTTGCTATTTCACAATCTGTGCTACACTCACTAATTTCAGATGCATTCCCAGGTTCTGTCCTGAGTGATCTTTTTTTTTTCCCTTCAGCATGCTGTCTTTTGGCTTAGGTTCAGTTATCATCTCTATGTAGCTAACTCTCAAATCTACATATTCAGTCCTTGCTACTCTCCTGAGTTCCAGTTCCAAATTGCTTATTGCTTTTTAGTTATTTGCACTGCATGTTCCATTGATATTTCAAATTTAAAATTCTCTAAATATTTTTCCTCTTTCCTACCCCCAACCCTGTATTTATTTGCCTTTCTTTGTCCTAGAACTTTGCATAGTGCCTGGAGCTAATTAACACTTAATAAATATTTCCCAATTGACTATTGACTGCTGAATGATTTCTTCCAAACGTTTCTATTGTTCTTGAGATTCACACTCTCAGGTTCAGTTTCTCACTGTTATTCATTGCACTCTCAAGATATTAGGAGACACCCTGTTTTTCAGAGCTAAGGTCCAGCAAGCAGGCTATGCCCTGAACCTGGGATGACAACAATCCTTTGTGCTCACCCTGTGATGATCTCAGCCATAGCAAAACCCCAGAATTGCTTTTGATCATGAAGCCCAGCCTTTTGTCACATTGTTGCTGTTATCCCTCATTATCAGGGCTACCAGCTCACTCTATAGCCATAGGTATAAGGACTGAGAACTCCCCAGGCTAAATAAAGCAGGTCCCTACCACTAGGAGTGGGGCTCTGATGCTATGCTTGCTTGCAAGCTGTGCTCCTCACTTTGAAATTGAACTTGTTTTATCCCTAACTCTCCTATCTCTAGCCTGCTTTGTTCAACTCTGGCCACTCACAAGTTAAGAGATCAGTTCTGGTCTGGATGACATTAATTATTGCCAAAAGTGAGATTGGACATGGAGCCACTTTGAAATTAAATTTCTGTTTTATTCCTGACTCCTATCTTTATTCTGCTTTGTTCAATTATGGCCACCTACAAGTTAGAAGTCAGTTCTAGTCTGGATGACATTAATTAGTATCAGAAGTGGGACTGGACATGGAACTGGCCTCAATCATCTCATTGTTGAAAAGAGACATGTATCAAGAGAATTGATCATCATATAATCTTGCTGTTGCCATGTATAATGATCTCCTGGTTCTGCTCATTTCGCTCAGCATCAGTTCATGCAAGTCTCTCCAGGCCTCTCAAATCATCCTGCTGGTCATTTCTTAGAGAACAATAATATTCTATAACATTCATATACCATAATTTATTCAGCCACTCTCCAATTGATGGGCATCCATTCAGTTTCCAGTTTCTAGCCACTACAAAAAAGGCTGCCACAAACATTCTTGCACATGTGGGTCCTTTTCCCTTTTTTATAATCCCTTTGGGAAACAAACCCACTAGAGAACACTGCAGGATCAAAGGGTATTACATAGTTTGATAAGGGATGTCCTTTCTTACTGCACACCTCAGTTAATCATTCTCCCTACACACCTCTGTAAAATTGCAACTGTATGCCTTTTAACTGCACACGTTGGTAACTTGTATACCTCATCCAAACCAGGTAAAATTAGAATTGTAATTGCATACTTTGGTAGAATTCTTTGTCTCTTTCTATATCTGTCTTGTTATTTTCATCTATGTTTGTGCCTTTGTAAAATGTAAAATGTCTGCATCAAGTCTGTGTTGTGGGCTAGATTCTATTACCAAAAAATATTTGAAATAAAGCCAGCCTGAACAATGTCTAAAGGCTAGCAAGTGTAGAACACTGGAAAAGATTAATGAAGTTTCATATTTGAAGCAATTTTCCCAGTAAGCAGAAATCATTTCATTTTAAGCTTTCTATGGGAGATTAGGTTATAAAAAAAAATGAGAAAAAAACCTGTAAGACACTTTCCTCCTGTCATTTTGGCTTTGGCTATGCTGGAATTACAAAAATAAAGTCAGATGATTGTAGAACCTCTTAAAACATCTTAGCATATGAAGGAGTTTTTCAGTTTTAGCATTGTAGGAAAAAACTCCTGAGACTTTGGAGCAATTCCAGGAACTCACTGCCTTCTGAAATATCATAGCAAGTTTTGTGTTACTATAGAATTTGTTTTAAGGAAAAATAAGGATTGAATTTTGAGATAGCATTTTAAGATTAACAACTTCAGTGTGGGGGCAGCTAGGGGGCACAATGGATAGAGCACCAACCCTGAAATCAGGAGGGTCTGCTTTCAAATCTGGTCTCAGACACAATACTTTCTAGCTGTGTGACCCTGGGTAAGTCACTTAACCCCAATTGCCTCAGCAAAATAAATAAATGAATGAATTTTAAAAATTAAAGAAAAAAAACTTCATTGTTCTAGAGCACAGGAGGAGGACTTTTTTTGCCAAAGGTAGAAAATTTATATTTGAATATTTATAACATCACTCATGGGCCATACAAAATTACCAACTTAAAAGAACTCAAGCAGTGGAAGATTGTTGTCATCTACAGGAACCAACTAAATGATTTTGTGGGTTTTATATGGCCAGTGGGCTGGTTGTTCCCCACTCTTGTTCAAAGACAATGAAGGAAGGCAGCTAGTTTGGAAGTAATCCCAGAGTGAAGAAAGGAAAAAAAAAATAGGTAAACAGTTCCCATCCTATAGTAATCTCTTGCCAACTTTTCCTTGACCATGAAATTTATTTATGACCATGAAAAGAGAAAAGATTATTTAAGCCAAAGAGATGCCTGTGACTCCTTAGGTTAGAGACTCTCTCTTTGTTAAACCTTCTAATCCTCGATCAAATTTCCAAATACAGGTGTTGAAAATAATCCTAGAAAAATTCGAAAACTTGAATTAGATTCTGCCTTTCTAGCCATGCAAAACCCACCTGGTGAAAGGAGAGTAGTAACTGAGTAGGCCCATCCCACTGGTAGTGACCCCAATAGCCCTATGCCCCTGAACATGCCACAGCCCACCCCACTAGGCAAGCCTGGATACATCATCCAGGGGCAGTATACCTGTCCACTCTTCCCCAGACCTAGCCCAAGCCCCAGGAGTATCTCCAGTCCCTTGAATTCCCATTCTGCAGCCAGTGCCCTCTTCTGTTACCTCTCTAAAGCCCAGTCATTGTTCCTGGCAGGTCCTGCCCAGCTGCTGGCAAGGAAGGTCCTAGTTCCCCTGATTGCGCCAAGCATAGCAGTAGGAGATGGGAGGGGGGCAGTCAGTTTTTGCCTTTGGTGAACCTATTCTTCTTTGTTCCAGTTACAGAAATTTGTAGCTGTGTAGTCTTAGGATCTGTAAAGAGAAAAATAATAATGGTACCCACTTCCCAGGGCTGTTATGAAGATCAAAATAATATAGAGATTGTAAATTGCTTAACACAGTGACTGGCATATATTAAGCACTATATTATTATTTTTAATTGAATTTAATTGTTCCTTGTCTGATAACTCTAAGGTGGTTTTAAAATGCCATAGGTAATAAGATCAATGATTTTCATATTGATCATTTGGAAATGCAATTGATGCCATTTGAAGCTTATTGTTTGTATTATTATTATTGTATTTCCAGATTCTCTTATATTGTAAAATTTGACTGACCATTGTAACAAAAGTGCTGTTAGATCCAATAATTTTTAATCTGGATGCTACTACACATGAATTGGGTTTTTAAAGGATGTAATAAAATAGATTTTGAAAACTATTAAATATTTAATGAGATATATTTTGTTATAAAGTAAATAATAATATATAATAGCAAATTTTCATTTGAAAATTTTGGCTATTATGAAAGTGTCTGGGGTAATTTAAAAATGTAACTTCAACATATTAATGATGACTCAACTATCAGGTATTTGCTGTATATCTGAAGCCCCAGAGTATGGGTAGTTTTAATTTATAAAGTTATAATTATAAAGGATAAATAAAATGTTATTTGTTAGGGAAACATCAGGAAAGACATTCAAGTTCTAAATTGTGGTTAGTGAAATTTTGACAGGATTAGACAGGATTAGTTTTCTTTAAGAACTATGTACAGAGGTATATGATTAGCTTCCAAATTTGTCATGGAAATTCAGGCTTTGAGTATGTTTTAGTAATAAGTTCTCAGAATTGAACTAAAGATTTACACATAAATTATATTGGTAATAGTAAAGAAAGCAATTTTATTTTCCCATTATTAAAGTATTTTTGATAATTTTAAAAAACAGAAAAATTCATTTTACAGTTTGACCCTCATCAATTTTTAAAAGATTTTTATATCAGGTACAGGATTTAGGTAAGGCTAAAAATAGTTAGTGGTGTATAAACTGAAATTATTTAAAGTTTCAAAATTGAAGAACCAAATTTAAAAGATTATACTAAATTATGTTGTCAGAATTATCTGTGAACCTCTAGATTTGGAAGCAAAGAAGCAGAATCCCTTTAAAGCTATCCTGAGAATAAGGATATTGTCCAAGAAAAAAATATTTAGGGGACAGATAATTACAAGAGATATTTGGAACTCAAAATGTGTTGGCTAAACAGATATTGAGAATGGGTTACTAAGATATGAGATTTGATGTTAGTTAACATTGATTACATTATTGCGTTACATGGTTTATGTTTAAGTTTTCTTGGTTACCTTAGTGACATGTAAATATCCTTTCTCAAAATGAGTCTATTGTGAGCCCCCTAGGTAATTTGAATTACACCTGGCTTAATATAATTATGCAACTATGTTAATTGTGATAAAAAGTTTATTGCATTGTTTGAACCTAGCTGAGAAACTGGATTATCTATGTGTTATTCAGAGATGCTTAACTAAGGACTTAATGTTATGCAGACCAAAAACTCAGATTCAAAGATTGGTACAAGGAGTTTTATCACAATTGTCAATACATAGGTCTCCTAGGGGTCCCTACCAGTTCCTTTTGACTAATTCCACAGTTGCCAGACTTGTGGATGTGGACATTGGGCTCATCTGAAGAAAGCCCCTGCTCCTGAGTGGATAGCAGAATTCTCCAAGGACCTCAAGGTTCTTTGTGTTTGGACTCAGAAGCAGTCAACCTCCACATGAGACAGATATCCCAAGATTCCGGACAAGGGCTAAGTATATTGCCTTAAATTTGGGTTTTTTTTTTTTTTGCTTTTTCTTATTTCCTTTTGTTATGTGCCCAGTCACTAAGGCCATGATTCAAGCATGTATTGGCATTTTCTACTCCTACATTCTTGGTCTTCTCCCTTTTCTGCTTGCAAAAAAATAATAATGGTTTGCAGTAAAACCTGGGACACACTTCCCCAGTAGATCCTCTCAAGGAATTAATTCCTTGGGCAACATCTCTTCCTGACTCAAATGATCTCTTGTGGTATCTTGGTTCATACTTGCCCCTCCTTTACTGGCCATAAGGGCAAGGGTTCTTTTTAGGGCCTTTCCCTTTGGCCAAAAGGGGGAAATCTCAAGATATTAGGACTTGACAAGCAGGTTAGGCCCTGAACTTGGCGTAACAATAATCCTTTGTGCTCATCCTCTGGATGGTCTCAGCCATAGCAGAATCCCAGAATTATTTCTGGTCATGAAGACCTGCTATGAATCCAACTTGTCACCTTGCTGTTGTTACCTTCACTGTCAGGGCTCCAACTCACTGCATGTTATAGGTAAAAGTATTAAGATCTGCCTCCACTAAAACCAGCCCCTCTCCCCCAATAGGGGCAGGGTTCCCACACAGGTGTCCTAGTTGCAAGCCATTTTTCTCACTTTGAAATTAAATTTCTCTTTGATTCCTGATTCTCTCATCTTTAGCCCGCTTTGTTTGACTCCAGTCTCCCAAAGGTTAGAGCTGGTTTGGATCAGGTTGGTACCGTGTACCCAAAGAGTTACTGAATTTTTGTCAATTCTGTCTCCACAGCATCTCAGTACTATCTCAGCTACTATTCCAGTTTGGGTCCTTATCACTTCTCCTTTGGGGTACTATAATACTCTCCTGTTTGCTTTCCCTGACTCAGGCCTAATCTTTCAACAAGTTGCCAAAATGATTTTTTTCTAATATGAAGGCCTCATTATGTAACTTCAGTATTCAACAATATCCAATGACAAACATTTCCCAGAAAATCAAATATAAATTCTTCTGTTTGACATTTAACTCTTCAAAATCTGGCCTTTTCCCACATTTCTTACTCTTAATTCCCTTCCTTTTATTCTGGGATCAGGAAATACTAGTCTATTTGCTGTTGCAATGTTCCATCTCCCATTGCCATCTCTCTGCACTAGCTTCCCCCATTCTAGGAACACACTTTCTATTTACCTTCACTTCTTGGAATCCATCATTTTCTTCAAGTGACACTTTCTTCCTGAGGCCTTTCCTCATCCCTCTCGGATTATAGGGTACCAGTTTCCTAAATGACCATATATTCCTTTTATACATATTTTCCCGTTAGAAAATAAACTCCTCAAGAGTGGAGATTGTCTTTTTTATATTTTTTATCCCCAACAACTAGCACAGAGCCTGACGTATAGTAGGTGCTGAATAAATTTTCATTGATTAATTTATTGATTGAGCAGCAATATCAACAAAAAAGGGAGACACACAAAAATCTATTCTCTTAAAATAGTGGCTACATGGGGCAAGTAGGTGGTGCAATGGATAGAGCACTGACCCTGAAGTCAGGAGGACCTGAATTCAAATCTGGCCTCAGACAGCTGTATCACCCTGGACAAGTCACTTATAGTGGTCACAGCTACAAACCAAAAGGCAATGGTTGACTATCATTAGAGCTAAGTTCCAGGATCAGGAAATGGAACTTAGAACGAAGACTTATAGATCCAAAGTTAGGAAACTGTCTCTGAGTAGAATGTCAAGGTCTAGAATTGACATCTGGATTTTAGGTTGGATTTAGATTAAGTGAAACCCAATCCATGCTCTAGGAAGGTTTAAATCCCATAATTAAGGTTAGATAATCTAAGTCTAGATATCAAAGGTTAAGTCATGAGTTAATAGAGGAAAGTAGTAAAAAAGAACAAAAAGGTCTTCTAACCTTTTACAGGGAGAGGTGATCAATAGGTTAGTCTATTAACTAAGGCAAGTCCAAGAAGTATGTTATCTTATTCTCATCAATTAGTCAACAAATATTTATTTATGGGATAACTATATCAGGTGCAGAGGTAACATGGTATAACAAAAAAGCATTACACCTGAGATGAAGGCCCCAGTTTAAATCCTTCCCTTGGCCTTTATTTAGCTGTATGACCCTGTGCTAGTTTACCTCTCAAAGAGTCCATTTCCCCATCAACAAAATGGGATTAGAGTTAATAGTACTTTTAGTACCTTTCTCATATAGTTTTTTAATTCAATTCATCTCAACAAACATTTTTAAGCATCTCCTATGTGCCACATACTTGTACGAGATGTTCAGAATATAAAGGCAAAAATGAAATCATCCCTGCCCTTGAGGAGCTTATAGTCTTTTGTGAGAAAAATGTGTACACAGATCAGTCAATACAACAAAATCAATACACAATAATTTTAGAGGAAATGCTTACAAGTGGAGGAATCAAAAAAAGCTCTTAAGAAGGAAGGGACATGAGAGCCAGTACTTGAAGGGATCTAGAGTCCCAGAAAGAAGAGGTAAGGAAGGAGGGCATTCCAGAGATGATCGATAGTTCGTACAAAGACATGAGGCTAGGAAAAGAAGTGTCAAAGCAAATAGATTAATTTGGTTAGAATTTACAGTGATGAGGGAGAGTAATATATAATGTTGTAAGGATTATTGAAATAATGTTATAAAATACTATTTAAAAGTTAGCCATCATAAAAGAAATAGAAAATATTATCCATGCATCTACAGTTGGCTGAAGCAAATTGATTTCCTCTAGTAATTCTTGCAAAGAAATGGCCTATCTTTGTGGATGACATTGGAGTGAATTATTGCATATAATAATGGTCTTCTTGAGGGAGAGGCTGATAATAAAATTATAAAGGAATCTTACAAGTGTGTATTGAGTTGAATTCCTAGTTGGCTGGGGGTAAGGTTTTCATTACAAACGTACCAATGGACTCAATCTGGGGAGCCAAAATTTGAAAAGAGCCAAGGCTTGTCAAAACATCCCACAGCACAGATCCAGAATGAGGGACCAGAAGGAAGCATCCCCAAACTAATAATCTCTGAACAGCTTAGGTAGAATCCAGCCAATTGCAATAAGGTATCCATACAGGTCATTCTTGCTGTTCTTCACATATAATACTCAGTCTCCCAACTCCTTTTCTTTTCACTAGCTGTCTGAAATACTCTCCCTTTTCATCTTTGCCTTGTGACTTTCCTGGCTTTCTTTAAGGTTGAGATAAAATTTTACTATTTTCAGGAAGATTTTCCAACTTTTTCCTCCCAGGCCCATAGGGCACATTACAAAGTGCCTTTTGCTGGAGACCATTTCCAATTTACGCTGTAAATGTTTTGCATGTACATGGTTATTTGCATAGTTTTACTCCACTACAATGTGAAGATCCTGTTTGTGTCTTTTTCTATATCCCCAGACTTGAACACAGTGCTTAGCATATAATAAACGCTTAATAAATGTTTGTTTATAATGGTGTTGATAATAATGATGAAGCCATGTAAAAGGCCAGGGAAATCAGGTAGATTTAGCATTCTTGAGAGTCCTCCAATTAATTACTAAGGAGATAGGACTATGGTTCTCTTACACCTTTTAAGTTTACTTTATCTTCCTATAAAAAAATATTACTGAAAATTTCTGGATGGTTCACATCTATTTAAGAGAAAGCACTGTCTCAGAAGCTCCAGCTTTCCTATAGGAGGAGAGGGGATCACTAGGATGAAGTGACCAGATCAGGAGAATAAAAGAAAATCTCATATAATAAAAAAAATCATTGGACTTAGCCTTAATTTGAATCCTGCCCTTTCTATTTACTGGCCATGTAACTTTGAGTAAATCCAATAACTCTTCACAGCCTCATTTTTTACATTTGCTAATTTGGAAAATAATATACATATGACTCACGTCATAGAGTTGTGGTGAACAAAATGTTGCTTGAATTTTAAAGTGCTATAGAAATGGTGATTTTTTTAAAAATTTGTTTAACAATATGGCCACAGTTTGCTGGATCTGGTGGCAAGATCGATGAGCTATTATAGTTACTTGTCTATTAGCATAAAGGACTTTGTACATCTTTACTCATGGATAGTGATCACCAGTAGTAACATGAGTTGTGAATATGAAGAAAGCCTGAGAAAACATACTGAAGTCACTTGGTGGACTTCTGTTTCTATCATGGAGCACAATGTAGGACCCTTAGTAATTTGTGGCTCAATTTCAGGGGCTCAATCTGGAAGAAAAATAAATCTTTATTAAAATATAATTATTTCTTTGTTTTCTTGCATATTGTATGTGTTTAATAACATTGAGCAGTCTTTACCAGACCTCCAAATGAATCCATGACACAATGAAAGTTAAGAATCTCTTATAAGAAATTCTATAATCTTCCCATTTTGCCAAATGAAGAAGTCCTGAGATCCTCTGAATTAAGGTTTACAGTAATAACTAAAAGCCATTTTCCCCTCAATGAGACATAGCTAAAATATCCATGAGCTTACAACTCTTCCCCCTCATTGTGAACCAGCACCAGTCCACAAACCTTGACTTGAACACTAGGTCCAGGTTCCTTGCTCCCTCCCCATGAGTTCTGGTCCTACTTGAACCAAATAAGGACCCTATTAAAAATATCAACAACAAAAACCAGCTTCCAGACGTCACTTGTTTGGGCTATCCTATTTCACCTCAGAGAGTGAGTCTGGTGACTTTGCACAGCCCTGACTCACTTAATCCAATTCACTTAGAAGTCATGCTATCACCTTTCTGATGTTATGTCAATTTCAAGAATGAAGAACAACAAGAAGCTATTTAACTTGGAATCCTAGAGGACCTGACCTATTTCTATCATCCCTAATTTCCCCCTTCTTATTGTATTTCCCCACAAAAAACAAGAAAACAAAACAAAACAAAACAAAACACCCTACTTTGCTTTACTTTTTCTCTGTTGATTGCCACCGTGTGTTGTGTTCTGGCTTATGGTTTTCTGCCCTTCATTGTACTACACCTTGGGATCCCCAACCTCATTTAAATTACATTAAGGGGGCAGTTAGGTGGTGCAGTGGATAGAGCACCAGCCCTGAAGTCAGGAGGACCTGAGTTCAAATCTGGTCTCAGACACTTAACATTCCCTAGCTGTGTGACCCTGGGCAAGTAACTTAACTTCAATTGCCTTAGCAAAAAGCAAAAAATAAATAAATAAACCACATTAAGACACCTCCTCCATTGGGCATTAATAAATTCTTATTGCTGTAACTTGTCTTTACAAAATCAAACAATCCCTACTCCTTTAGCGTTCCCTTAAAAGGTCATTTTCCAGTCCATTAATTGTTCCTTTTCTCTCCCTTAGTAACTCTATAATTTCTCTAAAAGTTGTAGACACAAATCCCCAAACCAAATATAGAAGAATCTGCCCAAAGCTAGGGAGATCATTTCTGAAATCTATTATGCTATTCTTTCTTGAAATTGATAATAAGAATTTTTTAGTTTTCTTTCTTTTTTGTCTATTTCAACTAATTAACAGTTTTTAATGGATTGTTCAAAGTGCATGTAATATTGAACTTAAAACATAAAAATGCATAATATGTAGTAAAAATAAAACACTTTCTCCCCTCACAAACTTTAAAATAAAGGAACAAAACATGCAGATGTACATTCAATATCAGTCTACATAGATAAGTACAATAGGGTTATGGTGACATTTTAGAATTGGAATAAATTCTGCTAGTCTAATTTAATCATTTTACAAATGAGGAAATTGAAGCCCAGAGAAGTGAAATGACTTTTCCAATAATGACAAAAGAATTGAGAAAGAAACATTTGCTAGGAATTGAACTGGGGAGTTAGAGAATCATTGGAATTCATCAGTGAAATATTTCTGGAGTGGATGAGTCTATAAGCTTCCATTAAAAGGGAAAGGTGTGGCTTGGCAAAAACAGGGAGAACATTATTTTTTAGAGAAATAGGATGTCTCAAAAATTCACAAATCATTAGAGAAAATTGAGCAAATGAGGCAGTAAGTTGGAAAACTTGACAATTAAATTTTAAAAATATGTATGCTAGATCCTAGGGATGAAAACAAGGATGAAATCCTTTTCCTCAAATTATTTTCAGTCTAGTAGAAGAAAAGATGAGTATACAAATAACCAGACTCTAGTTTAAAATATCATGTAAGATTAGAGTTAATATTTCTTTACTTATTATTTATGAAGTTCTAGAGTGATTACTAAGATCCTGATCCTAGTAGCCAGGAGCAGGGTGGGAGTTGGAAGTCTAGCAAAGTGACTATTGGGTTGAAGCTATAAAACCTGGTAATCTGTATCAATTACTGTATTTACCTGTTCTCAAAGTTTGCTTTAGCTTCATTGCTCTGGGGTTGCCTATTTTCTTAAGCTCCCAGTGCTTCATTTGAAATCCACATCAAACTCCCAAAGAACAAACACCTTTAACTTTAGTCTAAACTTTCCCCTTACCAAGGGGAAAATAGAGAAGTGTTGTAAATGGGATACAAGCCTATACAAGATGCAGAAGGACACCTTTTTGGGATATGGCTAATGGAGTCATTTGTTTTGTTTAATTATGTATATTTGTTATGAAGGTATTCTTTTTCTTTCCCCACTCCCCCTCTCCTGCCTCATCTTTTATCTTCAGTGGGATGAGTAGGGAGAGAAAATAAGTGCTTATCAATTAAAAAAAAATAGAAAAGTAAATTATTTGCGCTAAATAAGTTTTCTCTCCCACTGATGATGGATCCAGATTGTATCAGAGTGGAAAGGTCAGCCCAAATCCCTCCTGATTCCAAATATATTGCTCTTTCTAATATCACATGTGAGAGATCATGTATAACTGGGTGGAATAAGAAAGACTTTGTGGATGAAATCTTATTTAAGCTTGATCTTGAAAAAGAAAAAAAATGATTTCAATAGACATATGACAGGAAAGTCTATCTTAGGCATTGGTAAAGACATATGTAAATGCATAGGATTGGATGAGGGCAGAATAAAATCAAGGGATGATAGCAAGTGGTTCAGTTGGATGGAACAAAAGGATAGGTTCTCTGGGAAAAGCTGCAGTCAGGAAAACCATTTTAAAGGAGATGAGAAGGGTAAGAAGGAAATAAACTAGAATGGTAGCAAAAAGAGGTAGAATTAATGGGACTTGGGAATTTAATTGGAACAATCAGAAATCATTTCTAATCCCCCTTAATACTGGGTCTCACTGCTTTCTGTCAGAGATTATCTGTTTCATGCTGTTTATATATAGTAGTTTGCATGTTGGTTTTCTCATTATATTGTGAGCTCCTTGAGGTCGAGTGGTTTTTTTTTTCTCTTTTTTTTTTTTTTTTTTGTCGGTTGCTGAGGCAACTGGGGTCAAGTGACTTGTCCAGGGTCACACAGCTAGGAAGTGTTAAATGTCTGAGACCAAATTTGAACTCAGGTCCTCCTGACTTCAGGGCTGGTGCTCCATCCACTGTTTTGTTTTGTTTTGTTTTGTTTTGTTTTGTTTTGTTTTTTAATCTTTCAAAGTATTCACCAGTTAATAGTCTGGCACATAGCAGGTGCTTAATAAATGTCTATTGACCTGTTGGTTTGGAATAGGAAAAAGTGAGTAAGCTTCAGTATAAAAGGGCAGAGAAAACTAGACAGGTCAAATCAGTCTATTGATTCAAATCCCAGTTCCTCTATCTCCTTAGTAGATAACTTTCTTGAGTTATGATAGAAAAAATAATGATCTGGTGATCAGCCTTCTGGTGATGATTCTCCCTAAATCTAGATAATTAACAATAGCATTTATATAGGGCTTTAGTTTACAAAACCCTTCACAAACATTATCTCATTTTATCATAAATATCATTTTATATATAATATAACAACAACTATGGGAGAAAGGGAGGTCTTCAATAAAAGATATATTCCATATTTCCAATTTAGTAGGACTTGTCAGAATAATGAAAATAGTTGTCACAAAGCCCATACATCTTTAGCAGAACTCCCTAAGACTTTCCCTGAAAATCCTTTTACTTTTTTTTTCATACAAATTAGGATCACTGAATAATAGATTCCAGTGTAACAAAGGATCTCAGAGGGCATCCAGAGCTCTCTCTCATTTGATATTTGAGGAAATTGAGGCATAAAGAAGTTATATGATTTTTCTCATAGTTTGAGCTCTTGTTCTTTGACAGGCAAGCCAGTGTTCTTTTCACTAAATCTAGGTTGTCTGTTTTCTAAGGAAAGGGAAGAAAATGAATAAAAAATGAATTATTATTTTTCAGGCACTGTGTTAAGCACTTTACAAATATTTTCTCATTTGATTTTCACAACAATCCTGGGAGAGTAATGCTATGACCTTCAATTTACAGTTGAGAAAATTGAGGAAACCAACAGTTAAGTGACTTGCCCAAGATCACACAGTTATTATCTGAGATTGGATTTTAACTCAGATCTTGATGACTTTAGACCCATTGCTCTATTCATTAGCTACTCAACCGTCTCTAAGACAGTATCAGGATTAACAGTTTGCAAGGCCAAAAAGGCTGTTACAGCAAACCTTGCTGAATGCAAAGGAAGAGATAGAAAACTTATTTAAAAAAAAAAAAAGCTGTAAGAATTCAGAAAGCACACCTATCTGGGACCACCTAATACGGGGAAAATATCTGGGCAAACCTCAGAACTCCTGAAGGCATTACTGTATTCTAGCATAAAACATTTCATATTCATCATAATGATCTTGAGTCACCAAGAAAAGTTTAAATTATTTTACAGATACTCTAAAAAAGTGTGGAAATACCTTTGAGAAAATAATAGTAATTCACATTTATACTGCACTTTGGCAAAGCACTTTGCATATATGTTATCTCATTGGATTTTTACAACAACCCTATAAATCAGGATAGCATGTCTTATTACCTTCCTTTTAAGAAGAAACTTAGACTCAGAATTAAAATGATTTCTGCATGGTTAGGTGGTGCAGGATATAGACCTGAGTTCAAACCTAGCCTCAGACACTTAATAGCTTTATGATGCTGGGCAAATCACCTCCTAAATTTCTTCATCGGTAAAAGGAGCTGGAGAAAGAAATAGTAACTATTCCAGTGTCTCTGCCAAGAAAACTTCAAATAGGGTCATGAAGAGTAGGGCACAACTGCACAACAAACCTCCATAAAAATAAGTGTACATATACACATGTTAAATATGTGTGTATGTTTATACACATGTTCATATATACACATATGTATATTTTTGGCCAACGTCCTTTTTCTCATGTCATTTGGACTTTTGACAGCTATGATTTATAACTTGCAAGGATGTCACAAGCTCATGATGGATGATGGATGTGTGTATAAATTGCATGTGGCTTTTGGGATCACAGCCAGTTGACTGAGAGTTTTCCATTGCAGAATAAAGAGTGAGAGCCTTGGGCTAAAAGTCAAGTCTGACCCACAGAAACTTATTTTTATTGCCTCTATTAGCGCTCACCTGCCTTCCCGAAAACTAAGACCGCTATTAACAGAGTTAAATTTTTAATAACCCACAAGGGCAGAATGAGACTTTCCTGCATGAGTCATATCCCCTCTCCCCCAAACTTAGATTTGAGAGACTCCACAAAGAAAAGGAAAATGGAGAATCCTGGCCGGGCCAGCTGGGTAAGCTCTAACAGGCGGCGGGAGGAAAGGAAAGAGATTGGGCTGGTTTTTATCGCCTGGGTGGAGTTTTGCTTGCTAGCTGTCTGAAGCAGAGGTGGTAGCTGGAAGGCAGCTGATGTGAAGGGAGGGGGAAGGAGGAGAAGCAGAAATGAGTGACCAGGGCTGACAAACTCTACAGCCAGGGCTGCAGTCCTACTTGAGAGTGTGCTAGAAGTGGAGCGAGCTCTAGGGCCCCGACACTGCTCTGGGGCTGGCTTTTAGCACCTTGGAGCTAGCTGCTGTGTCCCTTAACCACCTCACCCATCATGTGAGCCTTCTAAGTAAACCCTGAGGATTTCTCCCCGTTCCTTAGCTCCTTTCTTCCCCAAACCAGGCATTAGGGAACCACTGACCTGGCAGCCATCGGGGGCTGGGCCAGAGATACAGAGTCTGGTGTGGGTTTATCTGAAAAACTAAGTCATCTGCAAAAAAAGGGAGAGTTTCAAAGAGCATATTAATCCCCTTCTGGGAGGCTAGACAGATGCAGTGGCTACTTTGCACAACACAGGAATTGTGACTGCAAAAGCAAGAGGCAGAAGTGGGATGTGAGAAGAGAATGCAGGAGAGAAAGGCTGGAAGGAGTATCTGCAAGAGAGTGTAGGTCTGATTAAAGGCCAGGGTATAAAGGATATCCTTGGATATGAAAGAGCATCCTTTATGCAAGTATGAGAAGGAACAGGACAAAGTGGATTAAGGACAATATTCCTGGCCAAGATCTCAGATGATCTCTAGAGAGTTATGCTGTAGCAAGGACTGATTTTTAGATTGGCTTAAAAAAACAAAAACAAACAAACAAACAAAAAAACTCAAGGGGAAAAAATCCTAAAGAGTTTGCAGCATATGCAGACCAATTCAAAATTTGATATTTTTCTTTCCTTTCTTCCTTCTTTCTTTCCTTCCTTCTTTCTTTCTTTCCTTCCTTCTTTCTCTTTCTTTTTCTTCCTTTCTTCCTTCCTTTTTTCCTCCCTCCTTCCTCCCCTTCTTTTCTCCCTTCCTTCCTAACTTTCTCCCTTTTTTCCTTTCTCCCTTCTTTCCTTCTTTCTCCTCTTTCCTTCCTTACTTCCTTCCTTCTTTCTTTCCTTCCTGCCTCCCTTTTTTCCTTCCTTCTATTGATTATCTGACCTGTACAAAACAAACCTTCATAAGCCCTTGAAGGAAAATTTGAGTTTAAAAAGAGCTTATCATGAGACTAATTAACTCAAATTATCCCAGAAATATTAATTGATAAAACTATGGGAAAAGAACAAATAAACCTGAAATGGAACAAATGTGTTTGTGTTTCTGTGGTAATTTTTTTTAATTAAATGTTTTATTAAAAAATTCATAGATTGGACTACCGCCACCTAGGAGAGGGCTGGGAGAAGGGGGGAAGAACTGGAACACAAGGTTTTGCAAGGGCTAATGTTGCAGAATTATCCATCCATATGTTTTGAAAAAATAAAAAGATTTAATAAAAAAATTAATAAAAATTAGTACAATGGAAAGATCACGGGATTTTGTAGTCAAAAGTCCAACATAACCTTGGGGAAGACACATGAACTTTCTGAGCATATTTCCTCATCTATAAAATGAAGTGATTGGACTCCAGATAATCTCTAAGATCCCACTGGGCTCTAAATCTATGATTCAATGTAGTAACAATTTACATTTTAATTAATTTCAAAGCATAAAGTAAAATAATTTTTCAGCAATTCCCTTAGTTCTTTGGTGATCTATCTTCATCAGCCACCAGTTCACTCTGCTTGACTGTCACATAATAACTGGTGAATTGAGTGAAATGGCACTTGAGGAGATGAATTTTGAAAGAATGCCTGGATCTAACCAAAAATACATAGAAATCCGTAATGTGGGTCACATTATTTTTAAATTATATGGCTTGATCTTGAAGATATGTTTAAGAGGGGAAGTTTAAAAAGTGCAAGGATTACAGATAATATTACCAAAACAAGGTGACAAAGAAGACTATTCCTGATAGCCTACATGGTTTAAAAAAAAGTCTCTGTGAAACCTTTAAGACCTTTATACGTCTATAAACATATTAAAGTTCTTCTTTATGAGAAGAGAACACACAAGCTCTTACAAACTGCTATACCAGGCCACATCTTCACACAGTTGCCTGAGAGGCATAGAGAAACTGCTGTGTGTATTGTTTTGATTTCAAAAAATACACTTGACTCAATAGAGCAAAATTCAGCCTTAAAGGACCTCCTTAAGTTGATTCCCATCTTTCTAAAATCAATACAACATTTTGTAAGAGAAGCAGCCATAAAGCTATCTTTAATCACCTAAACTATCACTATTAACCCAGAAATATGTCTCCTGAAGGTGTTCCCCAGTGTCATGGAGATTATCCTTTCAGGGGATTGTTTTTGTGTTTGGGTTTGACTTGGCTGTCACTTAGGTCCCTTCCAATTCTAAAATTGTGTGATTCTACCCATAGTAAAAATTAAATGTTCTTTCTTTATTTTAAAGGTCTTATAATTTAGCAAGAGACGAGACTAATTCAAAGACAACCTAATAACCTCTCAATGTCCAGACAAATCCCTAAAATTATAAATTACAAATAGGTAGCTACCTATTTGTTGATTATAAACATATATTATTGATTTATTGATCAGCTGATCAACAGTGATGAAGGAAGTTTCCACTGTAATAGTTCCCTATAAAGATAAGAGTTTAGAATTCATATACCCCCCAAAAAAAAAGATTCCCTCTTTTTTGGTCAAAAATTTTACCCCAAACAGGGCAAAAGGGAGAAATATATGTATTCTGGTCTACTACTAATTTCAAAATATTTATTAATCTTAATAGCCCTTATGTTTATTTAGTAAAAAAAAAGTTGTACCCCAAATTACCATTGATAGAATGTTGATATCCTTTTCTTTCATCAGCAATTTATCATTACTTAGACCATTAACTGCATATGTTTAAGAAAAAGACTTGAGAGAAAGATAATTTGCTAACGTTAAGAAGGTTCACATTTAAGATATCTTGTTCTTTCAAGCTTAAGAAAAGCATATTTAACTCAGAGAAAGATCAGGCAATTGTTTATAACCCAAGTTCATAACTTACATCTTTGTTCAGGATTGGTGATAGATGCATCAGAAGCTAACTAAGATAAACATATATGCCTTTTCCTTCTGTCAAGCTAATTTCCTTACTGTCCTAAAGTTATGTCATGTTCCTACCTATCTCTATGTCTTCTCTTATTTCCTTGCCTATAAAGTTCCCTCCTTTCTATCTCTCCAAAACTTCTCTATTCTTCAAGGCCCAGCTTAAGGTTTACCTTCTCTATGAATTCAATGGCCACCCTCTTCTCTTGACCCTAAAATCATTTAAATAATACTCTTGTATTATCAACTTTTGTCTTTTCTTCCCAACTGGATCTATGTTCTTTGAAAGCAAATGGTGTCTTACATTTCTTTTCTACAACTAGAAGTATCTGGTACAGTGTATATGCTTACTAAAGCCTTCTTGATTGACAGATTTTATACATATATATTACATATATGTATACACACATATGTGTATAAATATATATACATGTATGTGTATATATATATACATATATGTTTTTTTTATTTTGTATTTACCTATATATGTTCATTGTCTCCTCTGTTAGAATATAAGCTCCTTAATAAGAATGGGGACAATTTCACTTTTGTTTATGTAACTTTCTACAATAGTACCTGGCACATAGAAGTTGGTTAACGAATGTTTATTGACAGATCCATATACATATGCACACAAATAAATATAAATATAAAAAAAATGGCTTGGCTTTGCAAATGCAAAGATTACCTAAAATGGAACGCTCATGTGGAAGATGCCCAGGGCCTGCTTTTAGGAGATAACACCTATCATGTAGATAGAAGTAAGCTCCATGTTAGGTGATCTGTGCAGGTGGGAAGCAAAAGTAATCTGTATAATAAGGAGAAAACAGAGCAGGGTTTAAACTGACAAATTAGCAAGTAGTTATTTAAAATTCCTAGAGGAGGTAGGCCTCGGTTTAAGGCTGCCTATACTACTGAGAATCAGCAGGAAACATTTACTTACAGAGAGATGCACCCGTACCTGAATTGCACTAATGGGGACATTGTGGGATACATTAATAATGTCTTCTGATCTATCTTGATCCTGGGCATCTCTCTTGGACTTGCCAATTTCTCCTCACACTCTGCTAACAATCTTCCCATTCTGCTTCTACCTGGGTCAGGTTAAGTGACAAAGGTTTTTGCACACTGTGCAGATTCCCCTGGATTTGAAGTCCTTTAAGAATAAAGGTTTCCAACCATCCACTCTTTATAGCTGCTTTCATAGAACACTCTTCTTGCTTTCCTTCACCACCATTTAAATGGGCATAAGATCATGGAGCTCTTCCTATTCTTCTATGGAGAAAGATAGTCCACTAGAGTGAAAAGATGGGAAAGAGCAATTAGAATTTGTCTATTTCCAGTTCTCCTGATTTATAGTGTAACATTGAGCAAATCACTTGCCCTTTTTGGTTTGGTTGCCCATCTAGAAAGTGGGCAACAAAATATATTGCAGTTTGCTCCATCTGGAAAATACACCTCTGATGTAAAGCAAAGTGAATTTTTGTAAAACTCTTTAATTTAAAAAATATTCTAGAAGATAAAGTATTTTTTATAAGATGGATGGTTCTGAGAGTGCCATGTCCTCATTCTGGAATCCTACCACTTTGCCTGTGTCCTTGAAATTGTCTTCACCTTTCTGGTATAGGAAATATCCTCTATTTTTAAATTATGTCTTTCATGGTCTTGGCTATAGATTCCTAACCAGAAGAAATAGGTAGCAAGAAGTCTTTACAGTGTTTGATGACCCCATTAAAGGCAGGGATCCAGTTGATTGGAAAAGGTATTTCTGGGAATAGTCCCTAGAAGATCTCTGTACAAAAATTTTACTTAGATATCCTAAGATTAAATCTATACACTTTAGTTTTCTCATCAGTAAAATAGGAAAATTGGACTAGATAATCTCCAAAAACCCTTCTGATGTAACACTCTGGTTCTATGCAATAACGTACTTCATATGGAACAATTCTGTGTTAGCACTCATATACACAGATAATAGTACAACTGGAAAGTACCAAAGAAAGTGTAGGGTTTCTTTTCCCAAATGGGGAAACCAAAATTGAGAGAAGGGATTTAGGCAAATGGGAAAAATCTGTCCTTTCTCTGAAGGTCGCTCATTAGATCTTTCTTTGTGACCAGGGTGTTGTAAATTTTCTCTCTTTGGACTGGACATTTGATCTCTTTAAGAGTAGAGTAATCCTGGTGATGAATGTTCTTTACCAATTCAGATAGACACTTCTCTGCAATTTAGAATGTTAAAATGATACTTGAGAGTACTGAGATATTAGGTGGACTAGCTTGAGGTCACCAAATCAGTGTATGTGAAAGATTGGATTTGAACCTGGGATTTCCTGACTCTGAGGCTACAATAAGTGGGATTAAAGTTAGGAACAGGGATTAGTTTTTTGACAGTTGGCTCTATCTCAGATTGGCAAAGATGATAAAAATAGAAAATGAATTTGTTCCAAGGGGGTTTGAAATATAGGCATACTAATGCACTGTTGGTGGAGCTGGGAATTGAACCACCCAGTTTAGAAAATAATTAGGATCTATACTCAAAAAGTCACTAAGATGTCTATATCCTTCAGTCTAGCAATACTACTTATTCCAAAAAGATTAAATAAAGAAGGAAAGATTCCCTTTGTACAGAAGTATTTATAATAGTAATTTTATTGTAGTAAAGAACTAGAAACAGGGAGAAACCATTGATTGGGGAATGGCTGAAGAAATTGTAATATATGAATATAATAGAATATTGCCTTTGTACAAAATATTTGTAACAGCATCTTTATTGTAGTAAAGAACTGGAAACAAAGGGACAAATTATTAATTGGGAAATGGCTGAAGAAATTGTAGTATATGAATATAATGTAATTTTGTTACCATCTAAGAAATTATGAAAGAGACGGCTTCAGAGAAACCTGAGAAGACTTATATGAATTGATATAGAATGATTAAGGAAAAACAGAAGAACAATGTACAGAATAGAGAAAAGGGTAAGGAACAGAATAAGCATTTATAGAGTATCTACCATGAGCTAGTTACTGTGTTAAAGTTCTCTACAAATATTATTTAATTTGATAAGAATGATGATGACATTGGGAAGAAAAATATCTCTAAACAACTTAAGAACTTTGATCAATACAATAATCAATGATCACTTCAAAAGAATGATAATGAAACACAATTTAACAAGATAATGTACTAGAAGTGAGGACACATTTTTAGACATAATCAAATATTTATATGTTTTGCTTATTATGTGTATTTGTTAAAAGAGAGGTCTTTATTTGGTGGGGGGAAAACTATAGGGGAATGGGAAAGTAATAATAGTGATAAAAAAGAAACAAGGGAACATTGGTGAAACATTGTGAAAATACACAGAAGAGAACTGAAAAAGACCATATAGACAAATTCAGAAAAGGCCATATAGACAAAAAAGGCAATGTGGATACTGTTAATTCTCAGTTGTGTCTAACTCTTTGTGACCCCATTTAAAGTTTTCCTGATAAAACTACTAGAATGTTTTTTGCCATTTCCTTCTAAAGCACATTTTTACAGATGAGGAAACAGGCTAAGTCACACCAATTTTAAGTGTCTAAGGCTACATTTGAACCCAGGAAACCTCTCTAACTCCAGTTCTAGAACTCTATCCACTGTGCCATCTAGCTGCCCCAATTCAAGTACTCTTTTATTAAATTTAATATGTACTATGAACTGGCAGTCTTAAGGACTGAGTGATGGGTTTGGAGTTAGGAAGACAAGCGTTATAATTTGTGCTCAGACATTTACCAGCTGTGTGATTTTGGGTAAGTCACTTAACTGCAGTCTGTCAATTTTTCCATCTGCAAAATAGAGATAATAATACCTATTCCCCCAAGTTCTTATGAGAGCACGATGAGATAATATCTGTAAAATGATTTGCAAATCTTAAAAGTGCTATAAAAATATTAGTTATTATTATTATTATATTCTATTACTGAAGGACTGGATAATGAATTTCTAATCCTTATAAACCTGCACAATGAGGGCTGCCTTATGCAATCCACCACGTGGACTCTGTAATATGTATAATATTCAATGATAATTTCCTCTCTTTTCTGTGTAGTGAAGAAAAGGATTGTTCATTGGCTTCTAAGATAGCACTGAGTGTACATTAAAAAAGACATTAACCTGCCAAAGCAAAGTCCATGTCTCCTTTGCATGCTTTCAGGAAACAGTTACTAAGTGCCTACATATTCTTTGAAGTCTATAGTAGTAGAAGGAAGGAATTTCCCACTGAACACTTTCAAAAGGACTGGATTCTGATTGGCCAGTCCCCTAGACTTTAAAAAAAAAAAAACACCCAAAACTATAAATAATAGATTCATGCTTTCTCATACCAAGAAATAAGTAAACAAACAAATGGATGAATGAATAGATAAACAAATTGATAGGTAATGAACAAATGAATGAATTAGAAAATAAATGAATGAAAGAATAAATATATAATTATACAAACAAATATGTAAAAGTTAGCCATTCTGTTTTTAAGGATTTAAATTTAATTTCCCTTCAACAGAAATTCCTCCTTTGACCCTTCTTTTGGTAGTTTGGAAAAGCCTCTTATGCTTATTTATATATTTAATTTTTGTGCATAATGGAAGTTCCTTGAATTAAATGACTATCTTCCCATATCAAACTAAATACAGGACATAACTCTCTATAAAAGTCCGTATGGAGATAGCCCTGTGTTCTCTAAAGTTATCCAAGTAGACGGCAAACTCTGACATATCTTAAGACAAAGACTTCTAGTTTGGTTCTTGATGATGGACTGTGTGTGGTACAAAAATTAACCTATCTCATAATACTTATATTATCTACATAATAAAAAGTTGGGAACAAAGCATTTTGTTTAACCTTAAATCACTATATAAACATGAGGTAGTTTAATTTGTTAATAGGATGTAGTATGAAATAATGACATGTCATTATTAATTATATATAATTACATACTTCCATAATTCAAGGATCTGTAATTTTGTTGGCATAGGTACTCCTCTCCATTAATGCATATTACATCCTCACACTTCCTCCACCCAATATCATTTAGTAGATGATCTTTGATCATTTCTCTATCTAAAAATAATTCAGCACCCAGTTAAGCCTCCCTGAGCTTAGCTAGACTAGTCTTTGGAAACTAGGCAAAGCAATTTTTAAATGCGCTTATACTCTATCTTTCCAGGTGGAACCCACCTGTACTATACTCATATAGCTCTTTCAGTATGAATAAACAAGATCAGCTCCACCTGAATTGAAGTCCTGAATAATTATATGTAATTGGGGTGATCAGGACCTCCCCTTCCCTTTCATCTGCTTTGACTAGAAAATTTCTCAAGGATCATTTCTGGTGAGTGGCCCTTTCTGGGGGTCCCTGATCACAGTAATAGCTAGCATTTATAGCTTATATATTTATAGCATATATATAGATAGCATTTATAGCATATATATATATTTATATAGCCCTTTGAGGTTTGAAATATATAGCATTTATAGCATATACATATATATTTATATAGCCCTTTGAGGTTTGAAAAGTACTTTACAAATATTATCTCATTTTATCTTCACTATGGGAAGTGAAGTGTGATTGTAATTCCCATTTGACATTTGAGCAAACTGAGGTGAACAAAATTTAAATGATTGTCCAGGGTCACATAGCTAGAAAATATCTGAGGTTACATTTGAACTCTGGTTTTACTGATTCAATTTCAACTTTCTATACACCCTGATAAAAAGACATGCACAATTAGAGACTTTTAGTGAGTTTTCATATATCTCCAAATCTCCTCCTGCTGAGCCAATCAGTAGACTTTGAAAAAGTGATTCAATTCACTTAAATTTTTTCCCCATCTTCCAGTTGTGATTGGCTTTAAAATTTTCTTTTGTGTAGTAGCAATAAGCAGCTGTTCTATAACTTTCTTTTTTATTAATACTTTTTATTTTCAAAACATATGCATGGATAATTTTCAGCATTCACCCTTCCAAAACCTTATGTTACAAATTTTTCCCCTCCCTTCCCTCCACCCTCTCCCCTAGATGGGCAAGTAATCCAATAAATGTTAAACATGCTGAAATTTTTCTACACATATTTCCACAATTATTGTGCTGCACAAGAAAAAAATCAGATCAGAAAGGAACAAAGAATGAGAAAGAAAACAAAATGCAAGCAAACAACAAAAAGAGTGAAAATACTATGTTGTTATTCACACTCAATTCCCAGTGTCCTATAACTTTCTAAAAGAAATCCTGTTAAAACTTTTTGGAGGGACTGTAGACAGGGCCACACCTGAGCTTCAAGGAACTTTACCTGGAGAAAAAGGGGGTGGTCGAGTGGCAGTGGCATAAGAGCAGAGAAGTGCTATAAAGAGCCAAATACAAGGAATAAAAAAAAAAAAAATCAGGCTTCCTCAGGACTTAATCTAAACCTTAAGTCCTTTAGTGGGAGAGGGAGCCTCTTATAATGAGTCAATGTGTCTTGTTTACATACATGAGTTTAATGTTTGTGCCCAGGTATACCCTAACAGAACTTCATCCTCTTTTTAATAATCCTTAAATTGTAAACCCCCCATGATAAATTTAATTTTTTGATAAGAAAGGAAAATTCCACTTTCTGAAAAGAAAGAATTCTTTCTCAGTCCTCCTAAATCTTATTGTTTTCCCTCTGTTGGTTATCTTTAATGTAGCTTGTTTATAACTTCTTGTTGCTTCCATTATTCTGTAAGCACCTTTAGAGCAAGATCTTTTTAAAAATTTTCTTTGGATTTCTAGTGTTTAGTTCAGTGCCTAGCACAAGGTAGGCAGTTAATGTTTCACAATTTGAAATTATTATTGCTATGAGCCTTCGTTGCCTCACTGAAAATTTTGTGTTGGCATTGACAACATCCCCTTGACAAGATTTAAATTTGATTTGGCCTTTGCTCATATTACTCTTTCTGGTTAGATGGAATGTAAAGTATTGTGTTTAATTATGGGTACCAGTAGTTACAAGTCAAGTTAACAAGCATTTATATGCCAGTCATGATGTGCCACATTTTAGGAAAGACATTGACCAGCTAGAGAATGGGGGAATGGCTGAAGAGAAATTTTGAAAGCATCTCTGTTCAAATATGTCTTGGATTATAAAATGGCCTTTGATGTTCTTTCCAACTCAGATTCTCTAACACTACATTCATTGACTGATAATTTACTAACAGTTCATATATACCTGTTTGTTCTTTAAAACGAGGCTTCTAATAACAGAGAATGGAAAGTTGGGACCGTTGAGGAATTTCCCCCCCCCCCTTTTTTTTTTGGTTTTTGCTGAGGCGATTGGGGTTAAGTGACCTGCCTAGGGTCACACAGCTAGGGAATGTTAAGTGTCTGAGACCACATTAGAACTCAGGTCCTCCTGACTTCAGGGCTGGTGCTCTATCCACTGCACCACCACTGCCCCGAATTTCCCACTTTTTCAAAAAGTTAATATTGTCAATGCCCTTAACACTCTTCTAAGTAACATCCCACCCCCAACCTGTTCCTTATTCTGTTTCTAAGTATGGATCTCTTTTATTCTCATATGGAATCTAAAAGCAGGAAGGGACCTGAGAGATTATCTAGTCATTCCCGTCAGGGGATAGACAAGAATTAGAAAGATACAGCATAGCTCTATGGTACAATGGAAAGAGATTTGGATTTGGAGCCAGAGGAAATGTGAATACACCTCAGTTCTCTTTCCACTTGGCTAAGTCACTTTACAAAGTCCCATTTTAAGATCCTGAGCGTTGAGTTGGTGAGTATGTATGTCCGGGAAGCACTGCACTGCTTCTTAGCCATCTTTACGAATTGCCGGACCACAACAATAAAGTTGTGCCTATTTCTCTGACCTACCACTCCCAATTTCCATCTCTTCCTAACTCTGGCTCTAAAAACTAATCAAATTAATACCACCCAAAATACACCTTCCTGGCCACCAATCCTCCTTGATGTGTAGCCTTCACCAAATAGAATGAAAAGTTCAAGAGAACAGAGACTTTGCTTGTATTTGCATTTCCAGCGTTTAATAAATAATAAACTTAATGTTTGTTTGTTTGTTTTGTTTCGTTTATTTGTAAATTGAGGAGATCGGTTTCTAAATTCTCTCTCAGGTCCTCTTCCAGAGGACTTTTCCAGAAGACTTCTTCAAGGTCACAGACCTTGTCAGTAGCAGAGTGAAAACTCGAGCTAAGATTTCCATCCTAGATCTATCAAACATCTTGCAAAGTAGCAGGATCTTAATACTTGTCGCCGAATTGCCTACAAGGGATGCGGGTGGTAGAGACTTGTTGCCTGCCCCATAGATGTTTACATTCTAAAATCTGCTCCATACTTGCTCTCTACTCCTCCCCATCATGGCCACAGTCTCTTCAGGCTGTTGAAACCCAGGGAAGCTGGCATCCGCATAGTGAAACTCCTCGCTCCGTACGGGGCTACAAGTTGAACCGGGCATGCTCTGTAGCCAGGGCAGGCGTTGGGTAGCAAGTAGACCGCCCCAGCCTTAGCCTGGAGTACAACAGCTCGGAGCTCTCCGCGGAGGTGGGCGTTCCCCGTCCTGGAATTTAGAACGCGGCAGTAGCCAATGGGAACGAGTGGCTGGCGGGCTTGTAGCGTTATTGGAGGTGTTGCGAGTGTGAGGGTGTGCTAGTGACTGGGTGGGAGCTGCGGTCGGTCGGTCGGTGTGGGTCACCCGAGAGTCCCCGTTGCTGGTTGCCGCCGCCTGTGAGTTCCCTACGCTTGTGCAGCAGCAGCCACCGCCGCCGCCGCAGCACTTCCAGCTCCATTGCTTTACTTTTTTGCAGCCTATATAGGGGACATTATGCCGAAGAGAAAGGTAAGCCTTGTAGCCCTGAGATGATTTCCAAAGGCTCTTTTTTTTTAGAGCTTGGCCATGGGCTCCCGAATTCCGACTCTGAAATAAATGGTTGTGTGGCTACACATTGCTCTGTCGCCAATGCGCTTGATTACAACAGCTCGGTATTGTGGGGTCCACATTTGTGCCTCCGCCTGTTGCAGATCTCCATCCTTCTGCTCCCTCCTCCCTCTTTCCCCTCTGTCTCTTCTCCTCCCATCTTCTCGGCGGGATCGACACTTTCCTCTGCACGGTGGGGGAGGAGGGCTCCTGGGTTTTTTTTTCCCCCCCGCCCAGACAACCCTAAACCTATGGGGAGATTTCTTACCATCTTCTCCCGCTTCGCAACTCTCCTCCTTTGCAAACTACCAGCTTGTGGTTGGTATGGATGGGGTGGGGGAAGGCGGAGAGAAGGCTAAGAGAGAAACAAATGGCAAACAAAAAAAGCGAGACCCAGATGTGGGGAGCGGGAGGGAGGAGGGATTAAGTCGCTCCAGATGTGCGGTCCCTTCTTTCCTGCGCCCCCAGCCGCCCGCTCTTCCTGCGGGGTTGACTCCCAGGTTCGAGGAGGGGGAAAGCCATGTTTAAAAATCAGCTGCGCCCTCCTCTACCTCCTCCTCTTCCTTCTCATTTTCTCCTCCTCCTCCTCCTCGTCTCTTGTGTGACAGACCCGTATGTACCCACTTTGGTGCGTGTCAGGCTGGGCCCGAGCCCTCGGGGAGACGCTTTGCCAAGGCTCGCTGCAGAAGAGGCAGAGTTAATATGGAAGGCTGGACTGTGCTATTCCTGCAATCCTGCATCTGAGGCTGGAGCCCGAGACTTGGAGTAGGGAAGGGACGGTGCCTGCAAGCTCTCTTTCCCGCCCTCAATTTCGAGCTCTCCCTTTCTAGTTGAAATTGTAGCTTTTTTCCTTCCCTCCCCCATCCCACTTGGTTCATCAATTCTTTCTTCTCTCCCCTGCTGAGGTACTTTACTCTCTGGCTCCCTTTTTGCTCTCCCTTCCAGACACCACCATACTTTACTTTTCTCTGTTAAGCATTTCCCCCTGTGGGGCCCAGGCTGCTGCTGCAGTCCCATGTGAGGGCAGGGATGCTGCCTTGGAAAACGTGTGTGCAAGTGTGAGAGAGACAGCTGGATCAGAAACAGTGCCACTGCTTGTCACACCATGGGCAAATTTGGGTTTAAAACTGGAAACAAAGTTAACAATTAGAGCCTGCTTTTTTTGAATTTAATAATTTTTTGTGTCCATGTATGTGTCTATATTATATATACACATAATTATTACTAAACTTTCTTTGTATATACATATGTGTATGTGTGTGTGCACAATGAAATCTCAAGTCCATCCCTGACACATTTTTTATTGATTCTGGATAAGTCATTTAACCTCTTCTTGTTCTAGGCATCTCTTTAAGAAGAATGTAAGTTGTAGGAAAGATGCTGATCTGAACTGGCAGAGAGTTTTTCTTCATTTGGCAGTTTCCAAATAGACTTAAATCATAAATTCAATCCATATCTATCTATTTATCTATCTATCTAAAATCCATCCCTGATACATGTTTTGTTAATTCTGGGTAAGTCGGTTAACCTCTTCTTGTTTGAGGTAACTCAATATAAGTTGTAGGGAAGGTGCTGATCTGAACTGGTAGAGTTTCTTCATCTGGCAGTTTCCAAATAAATTAAATCACAAATTCTCTCTCTCTCTCTCTCTCTCTCTCTCTCTCTCTCTCTCTCTCTCT